>VZQC01001241.1:169257-290733 GCA_009823505.1 Rhizomys pruinosus
ATGCCGCGGAGGTCAGAAGAGGGTCTCGGATTCCCCTGGAACTGGAGTTCTCCTGGAACTGGAGTTACAGACGGTTCTTAGCCGCCATGTGGGTGGTGGGGATCGAACCTGGGTCCTCTGCAAGAGCAGTCAGTGCTCTTAACCACTAGGCTATCTCTCCAGCCCAAGATGTATTTCTTGTAGACAGCATATTAATGGGTTTTAATCCAATCTCCCAGTCTATGTCTTTTGATTGGGGAGTTTAGTCCACTAATATAAGTTTATAACTGAAAGATGTGTGATGCTCCCTTTCACCTTATTATCCATTTGCATTTTTGATCTAGGTTTCTACCTCTGCAGATATATTTTTATTAATTTCTCTTTCTAGGTGCCTGGGGATAGATCCTCCTTTCTTCTGTCCTTTGAGTTGCTTCAAGTATTCTGTGAAGGGTTGGTTTTCCAGACATGTGTTTTTTCATCTTGTTTATGTCATGGAAGGTTTTTCTCTCTCCTTCAACTAGAATCAACATTTTTGCTGGGTATAGTAACCTGGGTTGGCATCTATAGTCCTTTAACACTGGGAATGCTTTGCTCCATGTTCTTCTTGCTTTCATAGTTTGCATTGAGAAAGAAGTCAGTTGTAATTCTGATAGGTTTCCCCTTATAGGTCACTTGTTGTTTTTCTCTTGTGGCTTTAAGGATTTTGTCTTTGTTTTGGGTGTCTAGTATTTTAACTATGATGTGGCATGGGGAGTTTCTTTTCTGATCTTGTCTGTTTGGAGTTCTATGTGCTTCTTGTATTTGTATTGGTTTGTCTTTTTTTAGTTTGAGGAAATTTTCATCTATTATTCTGTTGAAGATCTGATCAATACCATTCTCTTGGGATTCTTCTCCTTCCTCTATTCCTATGATGAGGAGGTTTGATCTTTTCATAGTGTCCCACAATTCCTGGTTGTTCCACTTTTGTGTATTTTTAAATTTTTCATAATCTTTACTTGAGGTTTTTAGTTGTTCTGTGTTATCTTCCAGGTCTGATATTCTTTGTTCTGCTTCCTCCATTCTGCTTCTGAGGCTTTTTCCATTCCTTTCCTCTTGATTGGATGAGTGTTTGATTTCCTTTTTCATTTCATCTTGTGATTTCTTTAGTATTTCCACTTCTTTTTGGAGCTTCTCAATCCCTTCCTGTAGCTCTTTGCTTCGCTCGTTGATTTCCTTATCTTTTTCAGCATGGGATCTTTTCAGTGTTTCCACTTCCTTCTGGAGTTTGTCATTTTCTCTCTCTAGGTCCTTTTGAGTTCTTCATTCTCTTTTCTTAATTCTTTGATTTGCTCTTTATAATCTTGTACTTCTTTAAATATGTTTACAATTGTATTTCTAATATCTGTGTCCTGAACCATCCCCAGGGGGATCCCACTGTAGGAATCTCCCACAGGGTTGGTAGAGTTAGCGTGGGATCCTGCACCTTTCCCATGTTGTCTCTTCGTCGTGTCCCTGGCATGTGGGTTTCTCTTTGCCTGTATTCCAATGTGAATCCCAAATGCCTCTTCACTGTGTTGAAGGCTTGCTTTGCTTGCCTCCTTCAGATGCCTTCATTGTTTGTTTGATTGATTTGTTTTTCTCCTTTACTCCTTGATTATGGAGTGTTGACTTCTCTAAGCTCTAGGCTTTCTAACGGAAGTCCAACTCACTCTTCCCTTTCTGTTCTGAAGGTTCTCCAAACAATCCACTTGGACACTCCTTCCTTTGGTAATCCTAGTTGGGGGGGGGTACCTGTGCTTCAGGTGGTCTTGGGAGATCTTGGATCTGAAGACTCACACAAACCCAGCTTTTATACCAGCTGGGGGGATAACTCTGCCCACACAGCCACACCAGCCAATCGGGCCAAAGATCAACAAAGACAACAAAATCCAATCAAATAACCCACCTGGCAGAAGCACCCAGCTCTTACCTGTGCTTCAGGCGGTCTTGGGAGATCTCCCTGGTATGAACTCTTCTACCATACCATAGCTGTGCTGGATAGCTTTTGTGTCAACTTGACACACAGGGGCTGAGGGAGCCTCAGTTGGGGGATTGCTTCCACTGGACTGACAACAGAACGCAGCCAGAAGCCACCTCTGTGAGGTGACTATTTCAGCATAATTGAAGGAATGGAAGTTCAATAAAGCTGGACTCCCAAAGCAGTAGCCAGCCCATGGGTAGCCAGCTCTGCCCATTATTTTCATGGTCTGTTTCTGCTGTCATCCTGTGTGTTTTCATGTGCCCTTCAGTACATTTCTTCTTTTTCTCTTCTTCCTCCTCTTCCCTCCCTCCCTCCCTCCTCATCCTCCTTTTTCTTCTTCTTCTTCTTCTTCTTCTTCTTCTTCTTCTTCTTCTCTTCTTTTTTCTTCTGCTCCTCCCTCTTCCTCCTCCTCCTCTTCCTCCTCCTCCTCCTCCTCCTTCTCCCCCTCTTCCTCCAATTATGCTCTTAGCAGGTTTTCTTGGCCAGGGTTTGAGTTCTTCATTCTCTTTTCTTAATTCTTTGATTTGCTCTTTATAATCTTGTACTTCTTTAAGTATGTTCACAATTGTATTCTTGGCCAGGTTTTCTGCTGACACTTCTTCATAAAACCCTCATCAGTCCTTGAATCTGATTGCTTAAGATGAGACAAAGACATTTACTTAGACTAAGTGACTTCCCCAGGTGGCAGTCAGCACATCCTGGGATCAGCTTCCCAAATGGAAGAGTCTTCATGCATGCATGGAGCATACTCCCTGGCTGCTCATAAATCCTGGACACTAACAGATCAGCAGCACACGTAGACATCTGCTCTGCTCACCACTCTCAGCCACAGCTGTACTTGTAATTTTAAACTCACTTTGAGATTATACAAGCAGATAGTTTTTAAAATACACTAGTCTTACAAGGTTCTTAAAACAAAGAGTGGTCTGTAGTCTCCCTCTACCCACCCCAATCTTATTTCCCTTTCCCTAGAGGAACCACTTTGAGTTTGTTTAAATTCTTTTGGAATTTACTTATCTGTAAATGACATGTTTATAATGCTACTTCCTGATTTTTCAGTTTAGGCTTTTTTGTTGTTGTTGTTGACTTCCCATTGTGAGAGCTGAGGACTTAGCTCCTCTTTTCTACTTGCACCTCTAGGCACACAGACTCTATATCTCCTTGCTACCAATATAGTTATGGCTTAATTTTTCATAAATTGATAGTTTTTATAGCTTCAAAAATGCCTAGAAAAAATTACCAATGAGATGAAAAAAACTCACAATGAAAATTTTGAAACAGCAAAGAAATTAAAAGATAGTAGTAGACAGAAAGAACTGTGCCCACTGGTCAGCAGAATTACTATTGTAAAAATGTGTGTGCTTGGGCTGGAGAGATGGCTCCACAGTTAACAGCACTAACTGCTCTTGCAGAGGATCCAGGTTCAACTCCCAGTACCCACATGGTAGCTAATAGCATCTGTAATTCCAGTTCCGGGGAAACCCAATGCCCTCTTCTGACCTTTGCAGGCACTACACAACACAGGTGCACTTGCCCACATGCAAGCAATTCATTCAAACACATAAAATAAAAATTATAAAGTATTTTATCTTATTTTATTTTTTGTCATTTGAGACAAAATTTAAAACATCTTTTAATATTTATTGGGCATTTGTCTTTCTTTTGAAAACTGATCAATTCATTTGCTTATTTACTATTTCATTCTTTTGTGGCTTAGTTTTTATTTCTTTACATATTTCAGATATTAATATCCTATTGGATATATCATTGGCAAATATTTCCTCTATTTTATAGACTGTTTCTTCACTTCAATGATTATTTGCCTTGTTCTGCAGAAGCTTTTTAATTCTATGCAATCAGAGTTGTCAAACTTTGCAACTATTTTATGAGCTGCTGGAATCCTTTACAGAAAAGTTTCGCCTGTGTCTGTATCTTGAAGTGTTTTCCTCTGGCAGTTTCACAGCTTTATTAATCTTTTATGCATTAAAGGTCTTTGATCTATTTTTAATTGATCTTTATAAAGGATGAGAGATAGGGATCTAGTTGCATTATTCTACACATGGATATCCAGTTTTCCTAGCAGCATTTGTTAAAGTATCTGTCTTTTCTCCAATGCATAATTTCAACACCTTTGACTAAAAGCAGGAGGCTATAGTTGTGTGGTTTTGTGTCTGGGTTCTCTATTCTACTCCATCACTCTACTTACCTATTTCTCTCAAGCATGCTGGATTTGGTACTCTAAGACATTGTGATACTGCTGGCATTTTTTGTTCTGATTACTGTTCTGGCTATTCAAATTATTTTGTGCTTCCATATGAATTTTAGGATTGCTTTTTCTAGTTCTGTGAATAATATCATGGGAATTTTGCTGTGGTAGCAAATCTACAGATTACTTGTGGTAGCACACACATTATTAAAATACTTTATTATACCGGGTATGGTAGCACATGCCTTTGATCCCAGCACTCGGGAGGCAGAGGCAGGCAGATCTCAGTGAGTTCGAGGCCAGCCTGCTCTATATAGTGAGTTCTAGGCCAGCTGGGGCTACAGGGAGACCCTGTCTCAAAAAGACCCCCCCCTAAAAAGATGTTTTAAATCGGGGGGCTGGAGCTCAGTGGTTAAGAGCACTACTGGCTATTCTTGTAGAGAACCCAGGTTTGATTTCTAGCACCCACATGGTGGCTAATAACCATCTATAACTCTAGTTCAGGGGAATACCACCTCCATGGGCATTTCACAACACGGGCAATACACTCATGCATGGGACTTACACACATGCAGGCATAACATTCATACACATAAAATGAAAATAATAAATAAATTTAAAGATATTTTAAATCCTTACCCATCAGGGAAACATAAAACTACAATGATATTCCATCTCACTCTAATCTGAATGGCTGTTACCAAGAAAAGGAGGGGGCTGGAGAGACAACTCTGGTTAAAAGCACAGGCTTTTCTTCTAGAGGACCCAGGCTTTATCCCAGAACCCACGTAGCAGCTAACAACTGTCTGTAACTCCAGTTCCAGGGAATCTGATGCCCTCTTCTGACATCCATGAACACTGTGTGACATGGGTGCACTTACATACATGTAGGCATGACATGCATACACATAAAATAAAATTTAAAAATTAAAAAAGGAGCACTTGCTTTCAGAGGATCCAGGGTTTGTTTCCCACTACCCACAAGGTGGCTCACAGCCATCTCTAACTCCAGTTCCAGGGAATCCAACACCTTCTTCTAGTCTCTGCAGACACTGCATACATGTGGAGTACATATACACATGGAGGTAAAACACTTATACACTTAAAATCTTTAAAAAGTTTTTATTTATTAATTTTAGTTTATGTGTATGCATGTATTTCCTGCCTGCACCCCTGAAATGCAATGCCTGTGGGGGTCAGAAGAATGCATTGAATCCCCTGAAACTCAAGTTGCAGACAGTTGTCAGCTGCCATGCAGGTGCTAGGAATCGAACCTGTGTCCTCTGCAAGAACAGCAGTGCTGCTAACCACTGAACCATCTCTCCAGCCCCATAAATCTTTAAATAAAAAAGAAACAGGTGAGTGTGTTGGTGCATGCCTTTAAACCCAGCACTCAAGAGGCAGAGGCAGGCGAATCTCTGAGTTCGAGGCCAGCCTGGTCTACATAGCGAGTTCCAGGCCAGCTGGGTCTATAGGGAAACCCTGTCTCAAAAAAGTTAAAAAAAAAAAAAAAGGAAACAAAAGAAAACAAACAGATGTTGGCCAGGATGCAGGAAGGCAAAGGAGTGCTTATACATTTCTAGTGATAATATAAATGAATGCAGCCACTTCAGAAATAAAACCCCTAAAAACATAACTAACATATAATCCAGCTATATCATCACCCCGAGGACATACATGATTATTGCAGCACTATTTACAATAAGCAATACATGGAACCAGCCTAGATCTGCCCATCAGCAGGTGAATGGATAACAAAAATATGGTTAAGGCTGGGCGTGGTGATGCACACCTTTAATCCTAACACTCAAGAGGTAAAGGCAGGCAGATTTTTGTGAGCTTCAGGACTTCCAGGGCTACATAGTGGGACCCTGTCTCAAAAAAAGTAAAAAATGTGATTACATATATATTTATGTATATAATGGAATTTTATTCAGCCATAAAATAGAATGAAATTATGTCATTTGCGGGAAAATAGATTAAACTAAAGATCGCCATGTTAAGCAAAATGAGGCAAACTTAGACAACTATGTGTTTTCTCTCGTGCAGTATTTAGATTTTATTTTTATTTTTATTTTTTTATTTTTTTATTTTTTTGATTTTTTTTTATTTAAGGGATTCTACAATAATAATGATACAGTTGTTTTGCAAATAACATTGATGTTACTCAGTATGTCAACAATGTAGGTAAGTGTGCTTTTTTGCAAGTATCACTATTCCAAATTTTGAACACCCAAGTTCCCATAGTCCAGTTGGAGAAGCTTGTATGCAAAGGCATGTTGATCAATCAGGATCCAGACTATAATCCTGTAGTCTCATGATTCACCCATCTCTCCGCAGCCTTACAATCTATCACAACTCTCTTCCGCAGTTTGTTTCCCTGGGCTTTGGGAAATGGGGCACATACGGGTTGAGAAGAAAACAGGCTATTTTTTGGAGTTGTCATTTTGGACTCTAGTCTGTTCAGGTTGTTTCGCCCTTCATGGATTGACACTTTTTCCCAGTGATACCCTTTTTAGTCAACAAAATAAAGCACAACTATTGGATGTACAGCATTTAAGCAGTACTAATTATTATGGTGCGGGGTTAAGCTGTGGAGCTTAGACATGATGCTTGGATGGCTGCTAACCCGCAAATTGTGGTTTCTCTGTAAGGGTGCAATGTTCTTAACTGTGGCTTATAACATCTTCCAACCACTAAACATAAGCTTGGGCAAATCCACTGGTGAGTTATTCCTCCAAAGGAGTAGAGCTAATAAGCTAATTAGATTTGGGATCATATAGACACTTGGCTGCCACTGTGCAAACTAGTATCTCCAGGCTGGTTGAGAGTGAGAGCTGATAATTAACGGAGTAGTCCCTTTCTTGTTAGTCTCAGGGAGACCAATATTAATTGCTGTATTAAGCTTTAGAAAGGGGGCGCTGTTGGTTAAGCACGGTCTCAACGAAGGCATGTGTCAGAGGCGCCATTGTATGAATGCTAGACAAAGTGTAACAAATACTCCGGGAAATAACAAATTCACTCTCACTTCTACACAGAAAGAGTACGCGAGTCTGCAGTTGAACTATAGGCGATAAGCGAGCCATTTCCTTGCGTGCTAGTATAGGTCACATCCCACTGTGTAGAGCAAAAGGAAGGCCTTTAAAAGTAAGTTGGGTGGGGGCGTGGAGGTAATCCCACATGCCAGCCATCCTCCAGGCACATACCCCAAACGAGAAAAGGCCGGGGTGCCCTATCAGGTGCGGGATAGCATAGGCGTTCCATGTCATAACGAGGATTTTTCTTAATTACACAACTTATAACACTTTACTATTGAATTTGGGCTCTAGATAGAGAATTAGTATCTAGATTTTAAAATATGTGCATATGTGTACACTGTGAAGACAGATGTGGTGGCACACACCTCAAATCCTAGCATTTGGGAAGTGGATACTGAGGATCTGGAGTTATAGCCAGCTTTGGCCACATAGCGAGTTTGAGGCCAGCCTGAATTATGTAAGACTCACTAACTAACTAACTAATTAACTAACTAACTAACTAAGAGAAGTGCATGAGATGAGAAAGGGGGAAAGAGAGAAGGAATAATGGGAGGGAGAAGAGAAAGGCAAATATTAGATGTTCTCATATGCAGAGTTCAGAAGGTAGACTCCTTGTAGGAAGAAAGGGGACAAAGCTGGGTGATGTTGGAACATAAGAAAGTGCAGCGATGTGCATGTGCAGAAATGTTATGAAGGACCCCATCTTTTTTTTTTTTTTTTCGATACAGGGTCTCCCTATAGTCCCAGCTAGCCTGGAACTCACTCTGTAGACCAGCCTGGCCTTGAACTCACAGAGATCCGCCTGCCTCTGCCTCCCAAGTACTAGGATTAAAGGAGTGTGCCACCATGACCGGCTTAAAGATGGGTCTTAGCCACCATGCAGGTGCTGGGAATCAAACCCAGGTCCTCTGCAAGAGTAGTAGGTGCTCTTAATCGCTGATCCATCTCTCCAGCCCCAGAACCCCATCATTTTTATACTTACTAAAAAATACTAAAAAAAATAGCATGTTTGTATTCTGACAAGGCTTATGCCAGTTGTAGCTGAGCCTTATAGTCAGCTGTGATTGCTTTTCCTCTCCACCATGTTTTTGTTTTGGTCATCTTGTTAGTCTGTGCATTTCTGCATCTAGAGTCTTATCACTGATCCCCCATTATCTAATCTCTGCATGCAGTCTTGTTCTCTTTTCCATGTGCTGCTCTTAGGACAGTGTCCCAGAGTCTGCCATCCTATGCTGAGGACTTGGCATGCTGGAATCCTGGGGGGAATTCCTTTGCCTCCTTCCTGTGTTGGACTGATTGTTCATGCCATGTGCCTTCTCATTCATTTTGGACTTTCTCTCCTTCCTTCTCCTTGATGACATACATACTTTGGAGCCTCCTGAAAGTATATGGGAGATACTGTTTTTCAGAATCTTGTTTGTTTGTTTTGTTTTGTTTTGTTTTTGAGACAAGGTCTCCCTGTAGCCCCAAATTTCCTGGAACTTACTATGTAGACCAGGCTGGCCCTGAACACACAGTGTTCCATCTACCTCTCCCTCCAGAGCACTGGGATTAAAGGCGTGCACCACCATACCTGGCTTTCAAATCTCTAACACCTTCTAGGTAAGAAGTCATTCTGCCTCAGAACTCTGACAGCCCAACATCTATCTTCTAGTTCTGTTGAGGAGGCTACACCATTCTGATTACTGACTCCGTGTGACCTTGCAGGAATTCTTTGTCTCCAACATTAGGAAATTTCCCGTGATATGCCCATTGTCCTGGCCACTCAGTCTCCCTTTCATTCTGAAAACTCATGTCCTTTGGCTCTGGAATGTTTTCTTCAATTGTTTCATTTCCTTTGTCGTGTTTCTAAAATTCCTGTTTTTCTGACATTGCAACGAATTTACATCTGTTCATTCCTAGTTC
This sequence comes from Rhizomys pruinosus, assembly GCA_009823505.1. NCBI lineage: Eukaryota > Metazoa > Chordata > Mammalia > Rodentia > Spalacidae > Rhizomys > Rhizomys pruinosus. Next base: position 178,385 of record VZQC01001241.1, read on the forward strand.
TATCCCTGCCCTTTTGCTCTACTTTCTGGGGAATTTCCTTAATCTGTCCTCTAGCCAGGCTGTTAAGTATTTGATGTCTGATTCATAATATTTCTAAAAGCTTCCACTGCAGACATTGGTATTGAAAACCATCCCTTTTAGTGAAATTTTAGATATTTGAAAATTAAATGTATCTGTTTACTCCATAATGGTTACCTGGTACCATTATATGCACAAACTCCTTAATAATTTAAAAGTGCTATAGTTTGATATGGAATGTCCCCTCAAGGCCCATGTGCCCCCCCCCCCACAGTACACAGGTGGTGACCATGAGAAGTGAGGCCTACTGAGGGACCTTGGGTCACTGGAGGAGAGCACCAAAGGGGTTCTGTGAATGGGCTTCCCATGCATAATGTTATTGGCATGATGAACTAATCTTCCATAGGTTCAAAACAAATGGGGCTAATCAGTCATGAACCGACCTCCAGAATGAGCCAAAATAAACCTTTCCTGTTTGTAACTTGATCATCTCACATATTTTGTTAGAATAATGGAAATCTGAGTAACCTTACACTTGTATGAAACTTATTGAGCTTTCATAATGGTTTCCTATCACTTAATATGTTTGTTATAGTCTAGACTGTTTATCCTGGGATCATCAGGTTCAGGTCTATCAACTTACAAAGAAAATCTAATTCTTGGAAAGTTGTAGTTTCATCTGGGAAAATACATTGTTTTTGGATAGAACATCCTAGAAGCATGAGAGATTGTTGGGAAGATACTTAGTATAAGAATTTTCTAAAGATTAACTTTTTTCATGTGTGTTTTCGAGACAAGGTCTCCCTGTAGCCCCAGCTCTCCTAGAACTCACTCTGTAGACCAGGCTGGCCTTGAATTCACAAAGATCCATCTGCCTCTGCCTCCCAAGTGCTAGGATTAAAGGCGTGCACCACCATGCCCCGCTAAGATTAACTTTTTAAAAGTGATGTTGAGGGGCTGGAGAGATGGCCTAGCGGTTAAGAGCGCCAACCGCTCTTACAGAGGACCCAGGTTCGATCCCCAGCACCCACATGGCGGCCGAGAGCCGTCTGAAACTCCAATTCCAGAAGAACGCCAGCTCCAGGGGAATCCGAGACCCTCTTCTGACCTCCGCGGCATTGCACGACACAGGTGCACAGACCTGCATGCAGACAGTACATTGATACACATATAGAAATAAATTTAAAAAAAATTAAAAAAAAAAGTGATGTTGAGATATGCGTGGAATAAACTACATAAATTTGACACATTTCTATAACCACCATTATAACGAAAATATCAGTCATCCCCCAAATTACCTCATGCCCCTTGGTAATTTCACTCTCTGTCCAACTCCCAGTCCTGCCCAGGAAGCCACTTATCTCCCTTCTGTCACTATACATTCATTTGCATTTGGTGGACACAAATGGAATCAGGCAGAAGTCTCTCTCTCTCTCTCTCTCTCTCTCTCTCTCTCTCTCTCAACATGTAGCTTTTACATGTGTTTTGGGGAGCACACTGGCTGTCCAGGTGGACAGGCTACAGCAGGACTACCTTCCTCTATGGCCTTTCTCTTCCACATGCTACCTACCTTCTCTCACCCACTTCAGGGACTACTATCTTCAGTGTTCTAGTCTTCTATCTGAGCCTTGTCTCAGGAAAGAACTGTTTTTCTGCATTCATGCTGAAGAGATTGATATGAGTTTTTGTTTGCTTATTGTGCAGTGCTGCAGATTCAACCTGGACCCTCATGCATGCCAGACTAGCAATAGCCACTGGACCACATCGCCAGGTTCTTGATATGATTTTTGTACATGTGATTTTATTTGTTTTTATATAATTTTATAGAAGATAGAAGTGTATATTTGCCCTTTTATCAAAGAGGTAAAGCTCTACTGATAGATGTCTAAACGAGTTTTTGGGCAAAGGCCTCCCTGAACCTGGAGAAGCAAACTATTGGATATTGGAATCCTATTAAGATTGCCCAAATCACAGAGAGGCAGAATGAGTTGAAATCCCCTCTGATCCATTCAGAATTTTTGTTTCCTGAAATGTTAGCCATTTAAGAGCTAAGAAAAGAATTTACTGACCTTCTTTCCTCTCGCTCTATTTGGCAGAGAAAACAATCCTGTGTAGACAAAAGGTCATTCACAAGGACTGATTTCTAGACTTGCAGCAGCAGGTGACAGGAGGCCTCTCAGAGGTGGCCCTGGCTCTGCACTGCATCCCAAACTGGCAGTGGCCTAAGGACCCCAGGCAGGATAGTCCAGCAGGCCTGGCGGGCCCAGGGGCACCTGACCCACCTCCCTTCTCTTTTTATGCCATTTCCCATTTGATCTTAACAGCACTGTGAAGCAGAGAACAAGAAACAGTTCTCACTCAAAAAATAATAGAAAAGAAGTAACAGAAAGTATTGAACTTCATAGCCTTTTTATCCTTAATTTTTTATTGGGCTTTTGTGCGTTTCATACAATATTTCTTAATCAAGTTTATGTCAGTCCCTCCATCCATGCCCCATCCCCGTACTCATGCATTCTGCCATATATGTTAAGTCCTGTCTTGTATCTTTTTCTCAAGTCTTTTTTTTTTTTTTTTACTTTTTTGACGTAGAAGTTTACCGTTTGGGTAAGTTCTTTGAGCAAGTCTTTTTGTTGCTGTTGTTCCCTTCAATTTTTTTTTCTCCAAAAAGTTCTGGTGTCACAGGCTCCATCTCAGCGTCTGGAGTGCTAGGATCAGGGGCTCCATCTCAGCGTCTTGAGTGCTGGGATCAGGGGCTCCATCCCAGCGTCTTGAGTGCTGGGATCAGGGCCTCCATCCTAGCGTCTTGAGTGCTGGGATCAGGGGCTCCATCCCAGCGTCTTGAGTCCTGGGATCAGGGGCTCCATCTCAGCGTCTTGAGTGCTGGGATCAGGGGCTCCATTCCAGCGTCTTGAGTGCTGGGATCAGGGGCTCCATCCCAGCGTCTTGAGTCCTGGGATCAGGGGCTCCATCTCAGCGTCTTGAGTGCTGGGATCAGGGGCTCCATCCCAGCGTCTTGAGTGCTCCATAGCCTCTCTTATCCCTAACCCTCCCTGACCAGGATTCCTTAGGCCACCACCCTCCCCTCTGGGCTAGGGGAGGAGGTAAGGCAGGGTAGGGAGCAGAGGCCTCTGTAGTCCTACCCCCTGCACACTCCCACCTATTGTTTCTCTCTCCAGTCCCCTATGTGACCCATGCCCCAGTTTAGCATTGTTCTCCAAGGGTCTGCATGAACATACACAAAGCCTGGAAGAGGAAGGCAAAAGCAGGGATCCCAGGACCCATCATTTTCCTGTGAGCAAGAGGACATGCTTGACACAGAGCAGCGGGTAAGGGGAAGACATTCATTAGGCCCAGCTCACCATTGCTGAAATATGGACCAGGCACTGTTCCCCACCCTAGGCATCATATAGATCTTGAGTAGCCAAAACCTAATGTGGTTGGTAATGGTGTGGGGGAGGGGTGGCAGCTGCCCGAACCAGGAAAGATGCATCGAAGGCCAAGAGCACATGGATGAGATTTTTAAACATTTTATTTTTTAAATTTTATTTATTTTTGTATGTGTATGAATGTACTGTCTGCATGTAGATTTGTGCACCCATGTCATGCAATGTCGCAGAGGTCAGAAGAGAGAGTTGGATTCCCCTGGAACTGGAGTTACAGACGGCTCTCAGCCGCCATGTGGGTGCTGGGGATTGAACCCAGGTCTTCTGCAAGAGCGATCAGCACTCTTAACTGCTAGGCCCTCTCTCCAGCCCCTGGATGAGATTTTATAGACGACCAACTCCAGTCCTTAGCAGGCTGGCTAGCCCTCCCTCCAGGGATCCTAGGCTTCTTGCTGGTCCTCCTGGTCTAGAAAAGGGAGTGGCACCAAAGCTGTAGCAGCAGAGGCAGGAAGAGGGAGCACGGCTTTCAGAGTTCTGCTTCCTGTAGGAGGACAGCACCCCCCCCCCACACACACGATTCATTATCTTCAGTGGCAAAATTTCTCAAAATCAAATGCTTATAAATAGAACATTCTATAATCCTTTTAGCAAGAGGGCAGATATTTGCATGTCCTGAGAGTAAAAGAGTAATTTATCCTATATCTAATACATCGATAATGTATTATACTTTATTTCATCCAATTTGTAGGGTCATGCAGTGGCCAGGCAATGATTACTAGAATTTTAAAGATAACAGAGGCACAGAAAGCTTGACTGTCACCCAGAGATTTAGTGCGAAGCCGGATGTAAGGACTTCACAAGTGAGAGGGGCTGTGTACGTCTGAGGCTGGAGGAAGGATCTGCTCTGTGTCTGGCATCCACGGAGATGATCTGTGGCCTTCATGGTCCCAGGGGTCAACCAGTGTTCCCGTCCTGATCCTGTCACTCATCCGCATTTGGAAAGGCTCGACTTTGGGGGTCTTGGTTTTCTCATCCATTCCCACAGTATGAAAAAGATTCAGGAATACTTTAGTAAGAACCATCATTTAAATAAGAGTTGTAAAATTTGTTAGGTATGCTTGTTCATCCAACCCCTCAGAAGGCACAGGTGGGAGGTTTAGTGATTAAGAACACTAGATGTTTGGGGCTAGAGAGATGCCTTAGCAGTTAAGAATACTGACTGCTCTTGCAGAGGACCCAGGTTCGATTCCCAGCACCTACATGGTGGCTAAGAACCATCTTTAACTCCAGTTCCAGAGGAATTTGACGCCCTCTTCTGACCTTCACAGCATTGCATGACACTGGTGCACCTACTTACATGCAGACAGTGCACTCATACATATAAAATAGTAAATAAATTAAAAAATAAAATAAAAAAAAGAACACTAGATGTTTATCCAGAGGACCTGGGATCTTTTCCCAGTGCTACACATATATGTACATACATACATACAGGCAAAATGCTCACATATAAAATAGAAATTTAAAATATTTACTATAGACAAAGCACCAGAATGAGGTCCTATCTCAAAAAAAGAGAAAAGAAAATGCCAGTTGGTCCAACAGGAAGAGGGGGGACAATATCTAGGAACACTGACATGAAAGTAGAAAGTGGCATGGCTGGAGTGACGGCTCAGCAGTTAAGAGCGTCAAGCTCTTGCAAAAGACCCAGGTTCAATTCTCAGCACCTACATGGCAACTAACACCCATTTGAAACTCAAGTTCCAGAGGATCCAATACCTTCTTTTGACCTCTGTGGGCACATGCAGGCAATATACTCGTACACACAAAATAAAAATAAATAAAAATATTTTAAAATAAGTAAAATTATTTACCTAAAAAAATAGAAAATGACATAATCTACAATCAGGGAAATTTAACTTGGAGTCCCAACAGTCACATTTATTGAAGGAGCAAACTTACAAAGTATATTCCTACCTGCCCCTGACAAAATATACTCAATGCTAAACATTACTGTTGTTTCATATGTTTAGTGTTACAACAACATGAAGAACATATTGGTTTTTTTAAATTTTATTTATTTCTGTATGTGTATGAATGTACTGTCTGCATGCAAGTCTGTGCACCCGTGTTGTGCAATGCCGTGGAGGTCAGAAGAGGGTCTCGGATTCCCCTGGAACTGGAGTTCTCCTTGAATTGGAGTTTCAGACAGCTCTCAGCTGCCATATGGGTGCTGGGGATCGAACCCAGGTCCTCTGTAAGAGCGGTCGGTGCTCTTAACCGCTAGGCCATCTCTCCAGCCCAGAACATATTGGTTTTTAAATGTGTGTGTCTTGGTAGAGGATTGAGGCCTAGAAATGGAAAATTCTAGGTTAAGGATACCACACTTTCCACCTAAGAATTGTATATCTATTTCTCTGTACTCCCACTAATAGTTTTTATTTTTATTTTAATTTTATGTGTCTCAGTGCATTGCCTACATGTATGTAAGTGCACCTGTGTTGTGCAAAGCCTTCGGAGGCCAGAAGAAGGCATCAGATTCCCAGCACCCACATGGAATTCTAATATAAAAAAATTAGAATTCTTAATTAATCTCACTGTTATTTTATTTTGATTACTTTTTTCTAGTTCCTTGAGATTTTCATATGATGTAATTTGACTGTATTTGCCCCTTCTGCTACCTCAAGTCCATCCCCTCCCTTTCCTACCATCCTAACTTTGTGTCCTCTTTTTAAAAAACCTATGAAGTCCAATTTGTGCTGCCCAATTTGGTAGGTCAGCCACTCTGCACTGGATGTATGTAGGGTTTTGAGCAAAAGGTCCTAGTATCCAGTTCCAGGCGGTAACTCAGAGCACTGGCAATAGCCTGTAATGTTTGGGAATCTATGGAAACTTACTCACCAACAACTCTATAAGAGGCAAACCATTCCCGGTACTGACCTTTTTATTTGTTAGCCTGTGGTGTCTACTAGTTCTCTGTAGAAACAGTGTCTCAGAACCATTTAATGAATCCATTCCCAGTGGGAGATAGGTCAGTTTCTGACATAGTTATTTAACTTGTTTGCCTGTTCCTGCAGCACAGTGTTGTATGACTTTGACTTATACTTTAGATATCTACTAGGGCAAATCTTCACCTTCAAAAGAAAGAAAATTAGTCTGGCTTTTCTTGACAATTTCATTCATCAAATGAATCTTTAAAAGATTTAAGAACTATTACCAGCAGTTTTAAGAGTCTGCCATTGATTTACAGATTGATCTGGAAATAATTTCCAGTTTTACAATATCACCTCTTCACTTCCAAAAATATCAGACATATCTGTGTTTACTTGGGATTTCTTCTTTGTGTTTATATTATGTGAACCCAGGTCTTTATGACTGCTAAGTATGTACTGTACCACTTACTAGAAAGAGAAGACCTGTAATTTCACCAATTTAATATATTTTCTATAGTTTTTTAAAAAAAATATCCTTTATGGAACAATCTGCAGAAGAGGGGGCATGATAGAATGTAAGGGTTGCAATTGGGGTGAATGATGAAACTACAGCAATATAGTCTGGACACTCATCTGATCAACTTGATTGAACATACAAGCTCCCTCAACTGGATGGTGGGACCCATGGGCTGTGTGGGTTTGGGCACAACTGCTTACAAATTGGTTTCACATGAAGGATGCTTGTACTCATAAATTATTACTTATTGTTAAAAAATGAAAATAAAAGAATAAAAAAAGACCATGAAAGGGGACAAAGATGTGTTAAGAAGTGCATGTGTGGTGGATATGTGCATGAAAATGGAAAGGGACTATTGAAGGTGGAACAGTGCAAGAGGGAGCAGGCAGGGAATGGATGAGAGGAGGGAGAGAGGAGGAAAACAAAAACAAAATATGGGTCTGGTGAGATGGCTCAGCAGGTGGAGGTGCTTGCCACCAAGGGTGACAACCTGAGTTCCATCCCTGGGAAAGGGAGAACCAACTCCTGCAAGTGGTCTTCTGACCTCCACAGATGCAACTGTGGCACACGTGTACCACACACACACATAAATAAATAAATGGAATAAAAACAACATACTATGAAAATGCCATACTGAAAACCATTACTTGATATGCTAATTTTTAAAAAAATTACCATGTTCTGCACTAAGAAATACCTTTTTATTTCTACTTTGATAAATATTTACCTTGAATGAGAGTTGAATTTTTTCTATCAGATACATTTCCTGCATGTATTGAGCTGCTCCTGTGGTATTCTTTAATTTATTAATAGGAATGACATTGATTAAAAATCTGTTAATTTATCCTCGAGTTCCTGAAATAAACCTTAACTGGTCATGATTGTATTGTCTTTTCTGTACTGGTAGATACAGCTTGTGAATAGCTAGTACTTTAGATCTACACTCAGAGATAAAACTAGCTTCTAATGAACCTTTCTCCTTTTCTTATATTCAATTGTCAACACAGAATATAAGAATCAGAGTAATTAAAATTAGAAGGGAGTTGAAAGGGCACCCATGGTTGTAATCTCAACACTTGGGATCATAAGAAGCTCATGAGGTGGAGGCCAGCCTGTGCTATGAAGCAAAACTGTCTTGGGAAACTGAATAAAGAACATCTAGTCTACTCTCATCATCTTAGAAAGGAAACTAGACCTCCTAGAACAAAACACACTTTCCTAAATCATACAAAGTTACTCACAGATTTGAGGCAAAAGCACTTGACAAAGCATTTGTAAATTTATAAGAGCTACCCCATTCACGATCTCAGATCTCCACAACAGCCCTGAAGGAAGGACGCGGCTAACTGCCTCCATGTCATGGACAGACTGACTGAGGTCCAGGGAGATCACATGAACTATGTGACCCAGCAGAGATGGGACTAGAAGCCAGATTTCTGACTCTGAAACCAAACCTCCCTCCAAAATGTATTTTGTTCTGTGCCCTACACCAGTAACAGATCTAGTGTGTGCCTGAAATAGAGATACTCTGGTCCATGGACCCCAAAATCACTATTTTACAACAGTTCAGAAATACTTCCAGGTATGTCAAGCACATGCCCCATCTGCAGTAACCACCAACTGGCTAGCAGGAGGGCTTTGTGGTTTTAGGACACCTTTGAGGCCAGGATATGTCCATGATGTCTGAGAATGTTGTCTGGTACAGAAATGGATTCACCGTCCTTAACTGTCATGTAAGTTTACAGGAGCAGAATACAACCTCCCTAAGGGCCTGTCCCAACATCCTCACAGAGAGGGCCTCCAGTTTCCCTCCCCCTCCCCCCACAACCCTGTGGCTCTCCCACCCCTCCCCCACATCTCTCAGCAAGCTGCTTCCTGCACCAGCACCCTGTTTGCTTGTGCTATTTGTGTCTGCTTCTAACAGCTGGCCCCAGCCTGGCAGCCCCTAGCTCTGAGGATTATCCAATTATCCCATTAGTCCAGCATGCCCTTCCTTCCTCTGAGCTCTTAGCTTCCCATCTCCTTCTCCCTCTTCCAGGGCTTTCCATAGCCTCCTTGCTACTCCCCTAGACAACCCTAGAGCTGAGTTAGCTCCCAGTCAGAGACCAAGAGATTACCAGGGCTGGAAGAGACATGCACGTCCATCCATCTTTTCATCACTGTGTAAGGAGGGAAAGTTCCTCGCAACACCCAAGCCACATGACCAGTTAATGGCAGCAGAGAACTAAAACTCAGGTCTCTGGACATCCTGGCTCTGTTCTTTCTCACTCACAGGCCTCATGGAGAGCTCACGAGGGTCACCACTCAGATGGAGGAGCTGCTATCCCCACCCTGGTCTCTGGGACTCTGGAGTTGATTAGGATGTGTAGTCTAGGTAGGGAAAGAGAACACACACTGGTGAAGACAGCATGCTGTCCAGGAGCTAAGGCATAACTTAGTGATGGAAGCCACGTTACCAGTGGGTAACTAAGTCCTGGAAGCCACATTACTAGTGGGTAACTAAGTTCTGGAAGCCACATTACTAGTGGGTAACTAAGTCCTGGAAGCCACATTACTAGTGGGTAACTAAGTTCTGGTGCCTGGGCAGGCATGAGTACAAAAGGAGACCCAAGTGAAGAGGTTTCAGCAGAGGCTTCTGAGCCCCTTCCATTCCAACTATCCCCAGTCTATGGAGGGAAGTATGGGCAGTATTTAAAGCAGTGTAGATTCAGATGAACAAAATCTGAGGCAAGGAGGCCTACCTGAAGGGCAAAGACAGGAAATTAGTTAAGAGCATGCTGGGTGCTTAAGTTTGGCTTAGCAAAGTTTTGGGCAGGAGAAAATTAGGTTGGTCAAAGACAAGGCCAAGTTATCAAAGCCATGCCTCCTGGAATGGTCTATTAGTTCCTTTTTTAAATTCGTAGTTTCTGTGTATGAATGTTTTCTCTGCATATGTATAAGTGCACCCATGTCACACAATGCCTGTGGAGGCCAGAAGAGGGCATCAGATCTCCTGGTACTAGAGTCATAGATGATTGTTAGCTGCCATCTGAGTCCTAGGAACTGAATCCAGGTCCTCTGCAAGATTAGCTAGTGCTCTTAATCACAGCCCTCTAGTTTCTTTTCTTGAAACTATAACCAGCATCTGATAGAAACAGCTTAAGAGAGGAAAGACTTATTTTGTCTCCTGGTTTTAGAAGGCTCTGTCCACGTGCAATTGCATAGAACACAATGGCAATGGGAACATGTAATAGAGAAGGTTCTTAACCTCATGGGGACAGGAAACAGGGAGTGACAGGGATGAGAGAAAGCAGGCCCCTCCCAGTGACCTACTTTCTCCAACTAGTCCTCCTAAAGTTTCCAGAACATTTGTATCTCCACCAGCTTTGGACCAAGTACTCAAGACACAAATTCATGGGCAGCATTTTATATTCAACCCATAAAAAAATACCCATGCCTGAGAGTATGGATTTGATCTGAAACACATCAAAGTTTCACTCCAGGCTTTGCAGCAAAAGAGGGACACAATTGAAGCTTTGGAAAGAGTCATCTGATTGCAGCAGATGAATAGAGAGATTAAATACAAACACAGAGAGATCCATTTGAGTCTTACCAACTTGTGTGGAGTTGTTGAGGACTCAGCTAAAGCCATGACATTGGACGCATGGGTTGTTGAATGGTAGAGTAGGTAGAAATGATTCTAAAGTTATTCAGAAGTAGAATTGCCAAGACACAATAGATTGGATTTGGATGATAAAAGAAAAGCTAAGAGTCTTTAGCAATAGGATTAGGGAAATGAAGTGTGCAGCAAGAAATGTGGGTTATGATGGAAGAGGCAGTGAGGACTCTGTGCCAGTCCCTTTGTAAATGTGGCAAAGTCAGCCTGGTGCCACCAACCCTCACAACCTGAGTTCAATCCCTGGGTCCCACATGGTAAAATGAGAGAACCGACTCCTGCCGCTTATCCTCTGATCCATCCCCCACACTATGATATGTGCCCTCCCACATACATACTGTGGCATGTGCATCCCCCCTTATACACTATGGCATGTGCATACACACACACACACACACACACACACACACACACACACATACACACACCCAAGGTGTTGCATGTGGCCAATTCTACCCAGATTCAGGCCCCTTGACCTTCTCTGCCTCATGCCTATATGCTGACCCAGCAAAGCATTGTGCTTTCCTCCCTCCCCCAAACAGCAAACACACTTCACTTGGAGTGTCACTGTCTTACTAAGGTTATATTTCAGGACTTGGATATACAGGGCTCAGGCCTCTTTGATTCTCTTCTCTCACATCAGATAATTGCTTCCCACCTTTACTGCATTCAGGTGGTAACTCTTTAATAGTTTATCATTTCTTCCTAAGACCCTGTGTTATCCTTCATGATTTTGGCTTCTAGGAACCAAGATTGACACTTCAGGTTCCCAGACATGAGTTACCCTGTGGTTCAGGGGGTCAAGCCCCTTGTAGTCAGTAAACTCTTGAGTGCCCTTGGAGCACACACAGGAATCAGCTAGCCACGTGGCTTAAATTGTTGCATCCTGTTGTCTTGTAGCAGGAACGAATCATTCCACCAGAGCTTCTGTGAGCTATGGAAGTCTTGCAGATTGATTCCTACCAAGCCTAGTTCTGAAGACTTTTGAAACAGCCCAAGGCAAGCTGGGTCCCTCTTCTGGCTTATTCACCAGCTGTCATAACTCTGTGGTTATCAGACCTTATCTTTAGCACCTTGTTTTGTCCACTTCCCAGTTCTGTTGGCTAGAACGATGAGATTGCCATATCATGGCACTTGTGCTCATGGTATTAATCTATTTTGTGCTGTATCACAAAGCATCAGGCTGGATACTTTGTAAATAAAGGGGAATATTCCACTCGTGATTCTGGCGTCTGGACAGTTCAGGCAGCAGGTAGGCATCCTAGTCAGGGCTCTCCTTGGCTATATCACAACATGGCAAAGAAGCAGAAAGGGAAGTGGCTACTTGCAGAAAAGCCAGGAATGGGATGTAGCCTGGCTTTGGTTTCAGCAAGCCACTCTCACAAAAACTAATCCTGTCACATGAAACCTGAATGAATCCCTTCCAAGTTTGGTGCCTACTGTCTACTATAGGCTGCAATTCTAGGACCAAGCTTCTACCATGCTTTGAGACACTCTTCAACCATGTCCAGACCACAATATTCAAATAGGTATTTCACTTTGTGCACCATCAGGTGAAGTGTCGGGAACTCAGCACAAGTCTCTTGCCTTGAGTGGCTGCTGGATGCTGGGTCTCTCTTCTGGTTTGTTCACATGCCACCATTACTCTACCCAGGTCTTCTCCAACCATGTTCAATTCTCAGACCATTACTGTCTTGATCACCCATACTCTCCTTTCACCTGAGAGAATCCTACCATCTGGGGTGTAAGTACACTTTCAAGCTGTGAATGCTTTTCCCCCAGGTATGCCTTCTGGAGCTATCCAGTGCTGAACTGTATGATTGAAATGTCTGCCGTGCTCTGATTTGAACTGGTGTCAGAGTTTCTCTCTTTCCATGTCTCTTCACATGTTTGCCTTTTCAAACTTCTGCAGAGCTTTTGTAGATCCTTCTTCAATTTTATCTGGTCATTGTGTTGAGATTATCTTGAATACTGATTTTTAGACCAGATATTAACTATGTTTCTTCTTTATTCACTGTTTTGATGCATACAATCTCTGGTCACTAGACTTTCATTAACAGATGGATGGTATGAGGTTGAAAGTAGAAAATGATCCATAATCAATGTCCCCTGCACAAATCATCTCCCAGAGCCCTCCAGATATGATCTAAACTCACACTTGTATCATATTTCTTCATCGAGCAGTGGCTGAGCACTGTGGGCAGAATACAGAACCTGGCAGCAGCCCTTTCCTTTTCCTGTCTTCTCTTCCTTTTTCTTTTGATGCTCAGAGCACTGGAGCTGTTGATCAGTTGCCCTCTAATGTTTTCTGGACCAAAACAGATCCAGTTGTTGCAGTAATAGTAATAATAATCCAGGGAATTTATGCCACATATGCCATCCCCAGCACCTCCACACTTCTTATCCTGTTTTATCTGAGAGCAGGCTTGGCAACTTAAAAAGCAACCAGCTCACAGTCAAGAAGTCCATGATGGGGCTGGAGAGATAGCTCAGCAGCTAAGAGCACCGACTGCTCTTGCAGAGGACTCGGGTTCAATTCCCAGCACCCACATGGCAGCTAAGAACCGTCTTTAACTCCAGTTCCAGGGGAATCCAACACCCTCTTCTGATCTCCGCAGCATTGCAAGACAAGGGTGCACCTACTTACATGCAGACAGTACACTCATACTCATAAAATAATAAATAAATACATACATACATACAAAATTTAAAAAAAATTTAAAAAAAGAAGTCAATGGTAAGGCCAAGATACGAACTGGCACTTTGCCTCTCAATTGAGACTTCCACAGATGCTGGTTGGAAGCAAGCAAGCAGTGGGATTATCTGTCATTTCTAAACCAGGTGGAAGGGAGAAGCAAGATGAAATCCCCTGGGATGGCATGGGGGAACCGCAGGACGTCTAGCCGGTTTTCCCAAGCTGTCTTCAAAGCTCAAAAAGCAGCAGAACAGCTGTGGATTGGGTTCTGTGATTAAAGTTTCCTGAAAGAAAACTCAATAATTTCTGAAAGTCTCAACTACCTTTAACAATTCCAAAAAATCTCTGCATCTAAACCCGGGTCTAGCCCACTCACTCCCATTCCAACCCAACCACCAAATGGGGGCGGTTTGAAAGGAACAGAAAAGAAAGATCAAAACTCTGACAACCCTCTGACAACATTTTAACTTGAAAATTGCCTCTAAATGGATGGTATAATTCTGTGTAGGGAGATGTATATCAGGCACAGACTTACTCAGATCCCCCTCATTCTTATTTCTTTTCCAAACCGTGAAGGGTCACAGCCCTGGGCTGACCACAGCCACCCAAAGCTGACTCAGCCTGTTTGGCTCTGGGAAACCCACCATGAGTGCTTCCTGAGTACGGGGTCACCAGGCCATTACCATTTCTAACTACCTGGCTTTTTTATTTTTATTTTTTTAATTTAATTTATTTATTTTTGTATGAGTATGAATGTACTGTCTGCATGCAGGTTTGTGCACCTGTGTCTTGCAATGCCGCGGAGGTCAGAAGAAGGCGTCGGATTCCCCTGGAACTGGAGTTCTCCTGGAATTGGAGTTACAGACGGTTCTCAGCCGCCATGTGGGTGCTGGGGGTCAAACCCGGGTCCTCTGCAAGAGCAGTCAGCGCTCTTAACCGCTAGGCTATCTAACTACCTGGCTTTTATGTGGTTCTGGGGGTCTAAGCTCTGGTCCTCCTGCTTATGTGAAAGTGCTTTATCCACTGAGCATCTCCCTGGCCCAATTGTTTTGTTGTTGTGGTTTTTGTTGTTTGTTTTTAGACAAGAGTTTTCTTTTTTGAGACAGGGTCTCCCTTTAGTCCCACCTGGCCTGGAGCTCACTATGTAGATCAGCGGATGGGCCTGTTGCCTTTTCCAAGCTTGTGACTCTCTCCTGGCCCTCACCACCCACATCTGGTTTATTCTAAGTTGACTGTTGGTGCCCTTTGCATGCCCCCAGCCCCAAGCTCACTGGGTATCAACAAGGGATTGCTGAGTGTTTAGAGCCTTCTCTAGGCTTTTACTGGTGGCTAGAAACAGTCCAGATGACTAATTGAACAGAATCCTCTGCACCACAAAAAATGTTTTCTTAGCATAGTGGGTTGAACAAGAAATTTCCCTCATAGGCTCCCATATTTGAACGTTTAGTCCCCCATTGGTGGCTGTCTCTGGAGAGGTTTAGAATCTTTATGCGATGGAACCTTGCAGGAACTACATCACTGGCTGCGGACATCCAGGGTTTACATAATCACTCTACTTCCACTTTGCTCTGCTCGAGTTTGAGGTTGAGATGTCATCTCTCAGCTTCCTGCTTGGGCTTCCTGCTGTTGTGCCTCCCATGTCATCATATTCTCTCTTCTCTCTCTCTCTCTCTCTCTCTCTCTCTCTCTCTCTCTGTCTCGTGTGTGTGTGTGTGTGTGTGTGTGTGTGTGTGTGTGTAAGCCAAAGTGAACTTTCCTCCAAAAGTCACTTCTAATCCCACAGCAACAAAAAGCAACCAATACACTTAGATAAGGTCATGTAGGTGACTGTTGGCGACACCTTCCCCAACTGGGGAGCCTGGGCTCATTACACTTGTTCCCCGCCTTTGCTCATACTCCATGCCTGGCCTTTCCCCATGCCCAGGTCTTTTCAGAGTCTGACATGGGGAGGGGGAAGGTTAAGAAGAGGCTGAGCTGGGAAAGAAAAGACAGGGTCAGAGGTCTGAAAGGCACTTCCCATACCTGGGCTCTGTGTTCTCTATCCTCCTTTGAGGCTCTCTCCCCAGGCTCTGAGGCCTAATGGACTATCCTCAGAGTGACAGTCACTCTAAATAATATGGCTATAGGGAGGGGTACGTGAAGGTGCAGGAGGGACTGCTGTGGGCGGGAAGATGGACAGGTTAAGGTAAGGGATGGAGTCACTTTGCCTCCTGCAACTCCTGGATTTTCTCAGTTCTGTCTCCTGTAAGGGAACTTCTTATCAGCAGAAGGTAGCAGCCCTTGTCCAGCTGGGATTGCAGTGGGGGTCATGTTCTAAGCCTAGCAGGCTGGCCAGGGAGCAGGGGAGGAGGGCAGGGTAGGAGGTGTTCACTGTCTAAGGACTATCTTGGCCATCTTTCTCACAGCTCAGGAGCCAGGTAGGCTGTGTAGAACTATCTCATTCCCTGAACATTTGGCTTCCCAGTACCCTCCGAGGTCCTGTGCTCTCATCACTGTTTAAAAGGTCAGCGTCCCGTAGCTGGAGTACAAATCCAGGAAGCACCAGTAGATCATTTCTCCTCATCCAGCAAACCCTCTAGGGAAAATGTCTGGGAATGATTTGCTACTGCATAGCCACACACAGACCTGGGGCTAACATACAGACTCAGCTCCTGAGGCTCCACAAGTCTCCTTTCATTATGCTTCCCAAAGGGAAGGAAGGAGCCCCATGGAGATGAAACTACAGAGGCCTTCAGGAAGTTGCCTCACATAGAGCAAGGTATGAAACCCCAGAGGCCTGTCTCTGGGTGCTGGGGATGAGCCAGGCATCTGCTCTTGGGCCTCCCTGTGATCTTGCTATTCCTGTCCTAGGGCAGAGCTAGAACCCAGTGGGTATGAATGTGTGCTCAAAACAGGCCATTGGAACCAGACACTTGCTTTTAATCCCAGTACTTTGGAGGCAGATGCAAGAAGAACTCTGTGAGATGAATAGCCTGGTCTACATAATGAGTTCTGTGCCAGAAAGGACTATACAATAAGATACTATTTTTTAAAAAGTTAATTTCTGTGGGCATTTTCACCGAGATGGGCACTGCCCATGCATATGTCCATGCATGCACACTTGTGTTCTTATGACTAGAGGAATGAGATGTATATTTGTGTCTATACACATGTTCCCACACTGAAAGCCTGCTCACAGTGGAGATGGGACACTGGGCCCTGAGGACTCAAGCAGGCCTAGACTTCAGAGCTAGGCCTGGGATAGAGGCACAGTTGTACCCAGAAGTCATGTCTAAGCCCTATAGTCTCACCTCCACAACAGCAAAGCCTACACCGTGAAGTGTGCTGGCAGTCCATAGTCACTGTGGGGATCGACAGCTGTTGGGATCCACACAGTCCAGGTTGGTCGAGCCCTGCTGAGGAACTCAGGGTTCAGAGATGCTGAGACGTTTCCTAGACAGCTTTTCTCTGCAGTCAGACAAAAGAACCTCTTATCGATGGGATAGTGAAAGAACCAAAGCCACTTACACCTGCATCTGCATAGACAGAAAAATGTGCATCAGAGGGCTCAGATGCGCCGCCTGAAGCTGCGATGCGGCAGTTCTGAAGTTGAAGGTAGGAACGTCATTTCATATTTCATTTGGTTTGCTTGAAATAATTCATCATGAATTAATGAAAATAAGCATCACTTGTGTTATCCTGGCAGAGCTAGAACTTAGGTTCATTTCTGCCTTTTAAGAGCTCTGTGACCTGAGGCAAAGACTTCTCTGAGCTTGCTAATCATATGTAAAACAAGGCTCCCAGAGTTGTGTGAACATCATCACGAAGCTCTAACACTCCTTCAAGAGATACTACATTGGCCTACAGAGCACTGTCAGAACCAGTTATGGTCCCCTGCCCATCCCAAACTGACTTCATCAATTGAAGTCAGTTTGGGATGGGCACCTCCTCAGGCAGGGGCCAGGGCCATGGGCAGAGTGGGACACAATGTCCTTTACAGGTTTCTTTGATTGAGGGGAAGGGTTTTGCCTCAGTCCAGATTTATTTCTAGATAACCCCTTGTAGCCTCTTAGCTGAAGGGTAGGGCAGGGTGGACACAGCACTGATCTTCCTTGCAGGATGTGAGGGAGGAAACTCGAGCTAGGACAGGGGAGTCAGGTCCTTTCACCTTGAATACCTAGGACTGGAGGAGTCAGTGACCTTGGGGGGAACTTCCTAAACAATCAGCCCCTCCCTCCTATGTTACCTGTAAGGAATAAGGGTGCTTCTTATAAGTCTATAGTCTTTCCCCCCTTCAGCCCCTCCACTACGACTTAGGCATTTGGATTCCTATACAACCAGCCAGCCTGTCTCCTGGGACTTCTCCAGGGCAGGCAATGTCTATAGTCTCCCCCCCTTCTGTCACAGATGCATGCATGCATACACACACAGACACACAGACATCCCAGTATGTGTGCATTAGACCTGCCTATGGAGTAGGGAAAAGAACTCAGACACCATTCTTATCAAACTTAAAACACAATGTGGCTCATTTTATTTTATCTCGGGAAAAAAACCCCACTTCTTTCAGAAGGAAAGGCATACAGGGCCTCAAATGGGGCAGCTCTGAGCTACCCAGGCTCAGGTCCATAATCTGCCAGCCCTGACCTCTCCCCTGAGGCCAAAACCCATGCACTGGCACTATTCCTGTCACAGTTCCTGTCCTCCATCTCAGCTTGCCCCAAGAGATGGCCCTGTGACTGAGTGGTGGCAGCTCTTGTGGCAGCACGAGAGGGCTGCCTGAGGCTCCTTGGGAAGACTCCTGGTGCCAGGATAACAGGAGGATCAGCAACAGACCCAGCAGCCGGAGGAAAAGATAATAAAATAGAAAAGATTCCTCACATTTATATCTTCTGGAAAAAATAGTCTAGTGCCACTTGTAGGCCAGCAGCTCCCTGAGCCCTGGACGGTTTGGGGAGGGAGGGTAGTGTATGCATGGCAGGAGGCCTGACGCAGCTGCTCCCCAGTAGCAGGCCAAGTCTTCTAAGCCACAGCTGCTCTACAGAGACAAGGTAGGGCATTCTGACACTTGTGGAGAAAGGGAGCTGAGCCCAGCCCAGTAATGCTGCTGCTGGGGCTACACCCTGGCCTGTGCAGGGCCTTGCAGCACAGAATATCTGCTCCTTCAGACCTCAGGCTTCCTTACTGGCCCTAATGCTGCTCCAGCTTGATGTTCTCTCCACTCAGTCCAAAGTGGGAACCAGATGCCTGATGGATTTCCTTGGCACACTTTCTTCTTTTCTCTCAATAATGAGACTGGTCCACCCAATCAAAAGATAGATTTCTTTTCCTCAGGAAGGGGCAAACTCTGTGGTCCATGAAGACGTTTTTGCTCTGGCCTGGCCCAGAGGATCTACTAGGCCAGAAGCCTCTGGGCACACTTCCTGGCATTCATGGGTAAGGAGCTCCATGTCTGGAAGACCGACATCCCCATGAGAACCTTGGGTACTCCCTCCACTCACCAGCCCCAGGGTGTAGCCATTGGGCCGCCGTTCAGGATGTGGGGCACTGCCATTGGCCCACAGCCCCAGGGGGTGGCCATTGAGGCGAAGGCTAACTTGCTGTCCCTCAGTGTTCTGAGCAGCCAAGGTCCGGCCACTGGTACCTCCTGCCTTGAAGGGTTCTTGCCGCCTCAGGACATGGCTGCGAATGATCTTGCGGAAGGTCTGGCGGAACTCACGGATCCTATAGGCATAGATGAAGGGATTCACAACAGAATTGCTGTGGGAGAGGACGATGGCCAGGTACATGAGCCACAGAGGGGCGTGGCTGCATGTGGGACAGAAGAAGGTGAAGCAGTTGATGATGTGCAGTGGCAGCCAGCAGAGGGCGAAGAGCCCCACAATGATGGCCAGGGACTTGGCAGCATGGACCTCCTTCTGTAGTGTAGACCTAGTTCGCTCCCCTGGCAGGGGCTGGCTTTCCATCTGCTTCAACTGTCGGCGGGCTGCCAGAAAGATCCGCAAGTAGATGCCCAGCATGAGCAGCAGAGGCACAAGCACGAAAGCAAAGAAGTTGTAGTACACCATGTAGTTCATGGGTACCACATCCTCAAAGAGACAGGTCACCTGGCCTTCGTCACAGGGTTGCGTGTTGTTCTTGCCTCCCTTAAGCTGAGTGCAGTTGTTCCAGCCCAGCATGGGGGTCAGGCCGATGGCAAACGACAGCACCCAGCAAATTGCAATGATGCCCTTCGCCCTCATGCCTGTCACCAAACCATTGTACCTGAGGAGAGAAGACTGCATTAAAGGCCTGAGCAACCAGGACCTAGCAGGACCAAGAGTACAGAAACCCAATGAACCCTAGTCAGGCCTCTGCACTGTGGCTGTGGCTCTTGCATTGGGCACTCCTTCTCCTAGCCTTGGTGTCCACTTCTAAGTAAGGTGCTGGGCTTTGGCTTTCTCACAAGCTGCTGGGAGGCAATGGGAAAGCAGGCACCCTAGATGTGGACACAATTGTACAAATGTTCAGGTGGTTATTAGTCTTAGGCATAGCCCGGAAACTTTATTTAAGTTTGATTTGAGAGAAATAATTGACCTGATGGGAAGAAATACCACATCCAGGTTGGGTTCATATTATAACACTTTACAGTGGGACAGGTTTAGAGTTGGAGCAGAGCCAGCCAGATCAGACCTGTAGATGATCTCAGCTGTCTATATTCCACTCTTTTTCTTCCCCATTTGACTTAAGTCTCCAGAGGAGTCCCCCACCCCCAGGTCCTGGAGGAGAGGCTGTTTAGGGCATAAAGGAGTGGAAGTCTCAAGCCAAGTGAAGTACTATCTCCCCTCCAAATATCACAGTCCTTTGGAAGGATAGAAGATAATTATGTCTTGCCATTTATCTGGCTATCTGAATAATCTGGAGGAAGTACTTTAGTGAGGAACTGAAGTCCTGGGAAGGGACAGTAATCTGCCTCAAATCACTAAGTATTCCTGAGAGCCAGATGAGAAGTCACTCTTGCTGACTGCCAAGACAACTTGGGGAGTGGCTTGATGGGTCATCCAGGAAGCAGCCTCAGTCCCACTGGAATGGAAAGGGGCCATCCATTCTGTAAAAGAATAGGTACTCAAAAAAATTCTCCTTGATTGAAAAAGACATCCTGGGGGGCTAGAGAGGTTAAGAGCGCCGACTGCTCTTGCAGAGGACCCAAGTTTGATTCCCAGCACCCACATGGCAGCTGAGAGCCATCTTAACTCCAGTTCCAGGGGAATCCAACACCCTCTTCTGACCTCCGTGGCATTGCATGACACCGGTGCACAGACCTGCATGCAGACAGTACATTCATACACATAAAAAATAAATAAAAAAAGAAAAAGACATCCTGGGTGACATCTGAGGGATGGCCTTCTATTTAATAGCTTAAATTCTGACAAAAGTGGATGACCCTCTCCACTACACTGTGCAAGTCCTTATTCTTCAAGTTCAGGAAAGATACCTTCTAAGAGAAGTTTCTCTTGCCCTATCTGAAGCTCAGAGCCCACTGGGAGTAGGGTTCTCCTGTTTCCATCTCTACATTACCAGCTGGGTGGTGGGGACATATAGCAGATGACAAGGGGAAAATACACACTACTTAATTCCCGAGTTTTAGCAGTCATAGAAAGGGCACCACCCATGGGTGGTAGACGAAGGTACCTACTGATTACAAACAATACTGGTATGTATTTACCCTGTCTTTGTTGCCATGCAAAATGCATACTTAGTGGTAGAACACTCGCCTGGCATATGGGAGGCCCTGGGTTTGAACATCATTATGACAAAAGAAAAGAAAAAGAAAATGTGTGCTCAGTGTTGCCAAATCTCAAGAAGGGCTGGAGTATTGATTTTTCAGGTCAAAATCCCTCATTTTAAATGTTGTCAATTAAGAAAGAAAAAAGAGGAAGAAAAAAAACCCTAGTAGCCTCTGACCTCTTATCTCACCTATTCTACTCTAGAGATGGGGAAACTGAGACCCAAGGAAAGGGATGGACTTACTGTGGACACTCTGAGGCCCCTGACTCAAGCCCTGGTAACTTCATTAGTTCTGAATCTTACATCACCCCTCCCCATTCCCCCATGGTGCTGGGGATCAAATCCAGGGCCTTGCTACTGAGCTACAACTCCAGCCCTGCTGATTCTGAATCCAAACAACGATTGTCGGGGTCCTTCTCAGGAGTTCCACATAGCAGGGCTCTGCTCACCTACAAAAGGGCCCCTGGAGGAGGGTCAGGAAGCTGCTGACTGCTGCCAAGCAACAGAAAGCAAGCATTGCCTGTCTCTTGGTCAAGAGGCTCACACATAGTAGTGTGAGAAGTAGACTCCCCACTCCCATCTAACACATACTTACTCTATGCTGGGTACCATTCAGTGGTGCTTTACATGGTCCTCACTGAAGGGAAAGCTGCATTAGTGTTGACATCTTTCCTGGGAGAAGCGTGCCCTCCCTGGGTCCTAGTCCTGGTACACTCCTATAATCAGGAATGTCATGTCACTTTACTTCTCTGGACCTCAGTTTTCTCATTTCTAAAATGAAACTAAGAATTTAAGAACTGTCACCACTGCCCCATAAGGGCAGGATGCAGGATCAGTGGATAGAAACCTTGGGAAGGCAGAGTATGGCTCTGACAGAGCTTTTCAGCTGAGCAGTTCAGAGGAATGAACTGTCTGGGAAGGTGGTGAGCTTCTTGCCATTTGAGGCTAACAAGCAAAGCACACAGTTACAGGGGTGGTGTGGGGCCAAGTGCCTTGGTGGTTTCCAATGTTCTTCAACCATGACTTCTCATCCCTATCCAGGAAGAGGAGGGGGCTTAATAATAATTTGTTATCAAGTTAAGAAGTTGTTGGAGACAACATGGCTAGGTCTGATAGCTTCTGGGAACACAGCATGGAAATCCGTGGTCTGTCCAGCTTACTTTTACAGACAAGGGAACTCATAAGGGAAGTCTTCTACTGCACTTTAAAAAGAAAGCCCCTTGTGGGCACAGAAACCAAAATGTGAGCAGTACTCTCCTATGTTGCTAAAGGACTAGGGGGCATGGAGACAACTTTTGATAGACTTTTGTTCCTTCTTAATGTTGATGCACATGCAAATATTTATTTTTAAAAAGTCAAATATGGGATTGGAGAGATGGCTCAGCAGTTAAGAGGACTGGCTGCTCTTGTGGAGGACACATATAGGTTCCCAGCACCCAAATGGAAGCTAAAAGCCATCTAGTTCCAGGGGACCCAACACCCTCTGTGGGCACTACACAACATGGGTGCACTTACATACATGGTAGCATTATACTCATGCACATAACATTTAAAAAAATAAAACATAGAAAACCTCATCAAATAGGAGCACATACCCATATTCCCCATACTTGGGACATAAAGATGGAGGATTAGGACTTCAAGGTCATCCTTGGCTACACAGTGAGTTTTAGACCAGCCTAACCTACATGGGACCCTGTCTCAAAACAACAAAAAACAAAATAACACCAAATAGAGTTGGAGGTATAACTCAGTGATAGGGCACTTGCCCTGCATGTATGAGGCCCTAGGTTCAATTTTACACACACACACACACACACACACACACACACACACACACACACATCAAAGGAAAGCCCCTCATGTTAAGGCGTCTTAGGACCTAGGACAGCATTAGGGCCCAAACAGAACCATGGACAAACCATACTTGGCCCAATGATAAATCCTAAGCTGCTTCTGTGACTAACACAGTCTAGCCCTGGCCAGACATATATAGACTGTACAGCTCTAAAGGATGTTCATGCCATCTACCATGACATGGAACCATTCCAGGGACCTAGAGATATCACAGGATGTAGATGTCAGCATTGCTGCCAGCTCCTATTTTCAATAGGCCACTGTATCCTCCAGCTTATGGAGAGCAGTCTTCCCTGAGGATCCCGATTACCCACACTGGGAGTTTACTCAATGGCCCACGCATTTGCCCCGCAATTCCAGGTGGAGCTTCATTTGCATTTGGAACACACTGAGGAGAAGGTGGAACTCTTTTAAGTTATTCAAATGGATCATTGATCCAAGAGTTGAAGAGCATCTAACCCAAAGGGTAGGCCCAAATTAGCCTCACACCATAGCTATCTTGCAGCTCCTCTTCTGCCACTCAGCACCAGGTGACTCTCCCTGGTGCAGCACCCACATACACCTTCATGATGATCCTCTCCTAAGTCTTCTCCCCAGGCTCTCTTGACATACCTCCCTGCATTCCATTAAGACTCTACACATCCACCATCGGGGCGACACTTCTTTCTCCCCTCCTAATTCTGTGCATACACCAGCATCTTTCTCTAGGGTTTCACAGATGCCAAGAAGTTGGTTTTCAACCTCTGAGCTATGTTTCTAGTCCAACAGGGGCATATAGACAAAAGGAAATTTTTTTTTCTTTTCGTGGGTCAGGAATAGAGCCCAGAGCCTTAGGGATGCAAAGCAAGTGCTCTACCACTGAGCACATCCCTATCTTACCCTCTTTTGGAAGTCAGAGAAATTCATTTCATAAGACTTCAGACCTTGCACCAACTCCTATATGTACTTCGGCCTGTTCCTTGGGGATGAGAGCACCAGAGACATGGGGCAGCAGTGCAAGGATCCTTAAGAAGCAGGTGCCTCTTACCCAAGGTTTTTCATCCACTGTGGGCACAGAGTACATTTCTGCTTTTGGCTCAGCTTCTTTCTCACCAACTAGGCCTCGTCCTAATTTAACATGGTTCCTGCACTCAAGACGGAGGGAGCAGGTTGTTCTTAAGCTGAATTCTTTAAAACAACAAGAAAAGAATTACTGGTGCATGGTGAAGGCTTAGGATTATGCATTCATTAAAATCTAGACCTTGTGGACCTTGCAAGTGGAGCGGGAAATGGCTGAGAGGAGGCTGTCCTAGCTGTGAAGGGGACAGAGGAGAAAATGATAGCCTAAGCTAGACAAACACCTCCAAGCCAGGCAAGAGTTCCTGGCCCCCTGGCCTACCTCTAGAACTGCTTTATGCCTGGCTTTCTCTTGGGGGGGTCCCCATACAGTTATCTCCACATAAGCAGCAGAGAGTTCCTGGAAGAGGAAGGTGAGGGCATCCATAGCCAGGAGCAGAGTGAAGGGCCCTAGGGTTCATCCAGCTGGGGACAGGCACAGATGTCCTTCCCTGGCTCTGGCCTCCCCATGAATAACACAAGGGTTATGATTCTTCTCTGGCTGCAATGCTGGATCAGGATGACCAATGAAGATGTACCAACACCCCGCAGCAACTATAAAACTCTGCCCACAGGGTGGGATGCGTGTCATCGTAGGCATCTTCATCCCCATCAGCTCCTGGCAGTGAGCAGCCTGACTTTCCAAAGCCTCAGAGCTCAAGCATCCCAAGGTCCAGGTGGAACCAAGGTCTACATCCAGGCAGTCCTGGGGTCAGGGATACTGACTGAAGTGGCAACAGACCTTTGGCTCCAAGCCTTTAGTACCTTAAGAAAGAGCCAAATCCTCCCAGTTTTAGCTGTCTGCCTCTGCATTCCAACCCACTTACCGAACCCTCATTCCTTCGTGAGCTCAGAACAGAGAAACTTGTCCCTTGTTATGGATGGGACAACAGGCCTAGCATCAGGCAGCTTAATTTCCACAGCCACATAGTTCATTCCATCTCATTTCAGGGATTCATTCTCTTGACTCTCAGAAGACAAGAAAGGGAGAAGCCACAGGGAGGCTTTTAAGTTGAGAACGGCCACAGTGCTCTTTCCTCCTACACTGCTGCTCTGAGTCAGGGAAGCAAGTGAAAGCGATGCCACTGCTCCCCGCTTAGTGCCTGTGTGCTGCAAAGACTCAGCCAGACTCTCTGGGGACACCAGCCCTCTGTCCTCTGCCCACCTGGGACCTACATATAGACTTCGCACAGGCTTTTGTATTCTGGGGCCTCACCGCAGGAATTTAGACCCTGCTCTATTTCTGGAGCACAGGGTTTAGGTGGAGGGGGCCAGGCTGTCCCCACAGATTATCTTTAACTCTGTCACCCCTTCTTAAGACTGGCTAGAGGCATTCCTTTTGGTTTTGTTTCTTATTTTAATTATTCTTTTCTTTGATCAGGTGTCCCAGTACAGAGCCCTAGCTGGTCTGGAACTCACCATCCTCTAGTCCTAGCTTGCAAAGTTGCAGAATTGTAAGTATGTGCTATCATGCCAGGCCAAGACCCCGTTAACAGGTGCTTGCTTCTCCCTTACAGTCCAAGTTACCACAACAGCTATAGTATGTTACTTCTTCCTAGAGACTGGGTGATTGAAACAGACCACTCCCCCAAAGACTGATGTCACAGTGATGGTAGTCTGTGTTTCTCCCCTGGCCTAGGTAGAGTTCTGCTATCAGCTCCTTGTGTGGCTCCCTCCTCAGAGCCTCATTTTTCCATCCAGAAGATGAGAGGAAGGAAATGACCTCTAAGGGTCCTCTTGTACTGACACAGAATTTCCATTGCTCACTGGGCCTGATCTTCCTTGCTACCGGGTGCCCTTAGCCCACAGTGGGGCTACTGGTACTTCCTCCGCGGGTGGGGACTCTATCTGATTGGGAAAACTCACCATGGGGAATGTGTATTCCAATTCCCGATCATGGAGCCATTCCTCAAAGCCTGCAGCTACCCTGGCTGTAGGAGCTAGCTCATGGTAGAGTCAAGGAGATGGAGCAAGAGGCCTTGGGTCCCCCTGAGAGAAGGATATACTTTCAAGATTATCTAAGGGCTGGGTAGGTGGAAGCCTCTGGGAAGGGCTTCATTTATATAGTACATAGCTGTAGTGATGGCAAAAAAGATTCACCATAAAAGCCCCTTCCCACAGCTAGCCCCTGAATGCAGGCTGAGTCCTTTATGACCTCAGGAGCAGCATAATTTACATATAAGTCCAAATGACTCACTGTGGCATTTGGCCAAGTCACTTCCTGTCTCTGGTTCACTCTCCTAATGTACACACTGGAGGAAAAGCTGGTGCTGGCAGAGGCGGGCTCCTGGCTGAGGTCGTGTGCTTTCCCTTGGCTCCCCACCCACCTCAGATCATAGAGTTTTGTTCTGACATATGAAGAACCTCTCAAGCACAGCTGCATTTAGTATCAGAGCCAGGCCATCTTCATCTGACAGTAGCCTCATCTGGGGGAGATCGGGGAGTGGGCAGGGTGTTCTCTGTTTAAGGGGGGTAAACAACACTAGCATGATGGCTGACAGCTCTGGGAAGGCTTAGGGCAAGTACCTGTCTCCTGTTCCCACAGATCAAGCCTTAGGCACAGATGTAAGCCCCTGGCTTACCGGAGTGGAATGCGGATGGCAATGTAGCGGTCAATGGCAATGGCCAAGAGGCTGAAGATGGAGCTCTGTGTGAGGACCAGGACAAAACAGGCGAAGAAGAGGCAGCCGTGGCAGGCAGCACAGAACCCGGTGCTAATGGTAATAGCGAAGGGGATGGCGAGCACACCCACTGCAATGTCGGCTGCTGCCAGTGACACCACAAAGTAGTTGGTGACATTCTGCAGGTTGCTGTTGATCCATACAGCCCAGCACACAAGCACGTTGCCCAGGATGGCCAGCACAGCAATGGCCAGCTCCACTGTGATGTACACCAAGGAGCCCATGGTGGGAGCGGCCACAGTCGGGCAGGCTCTGCAAGAATGTGGGCCTGGGACAGCTCACGGTCCATAGCTGCGGCCCGGCCGTCCACCCACTTAGGCCCCGCAGCCCTTTCCTCACAAGAGCCACGAGTGTCCCCAGAGGGATCTCCCCAAAGGCTTTCTCACAAACAACTCTACATCTCCTGAAATCATGCTTTCTCCAGGGGCTCTGGCATGGTTCAGCTCAGCTTCAGCGTTCCAAGGAACCTGCAAAGAGATAGAGTCCAGGTGAGTGGCTGAACTACCCTGGCCTGAAGATGACACATGCCTTGTCTGGTTTGCTGTGGTCAGAGCCAGAACACAACAGAATTAGGATTCTGATTGCCACTGTTGAGGAAGAAAACAGGTCCAGAGGGCTAAGTGGTCCTAAAGGATTCCTGTCAAGATTTTCACTCACCCTTTTCAGGGATGCAGCCCTTTTTCTAGGCTCAATAGGACAGACACAGGATGGACCGCAGACGCGCCCTTCTGCTGGCCTCCCCTGCTACTCAAGACACGTGCACTTCCCCCACCCCAGATCGCCACCCTCCTAGCCAGGACTTGTGTCTGAAGATTTTTTTTTTTTAATCCTTAAGAGCAAGTTAAAGTCAAGAAAAAATTAAGTCTCCCAGGTTGTCTCCTTAGCATTCCAAACCTTCTATGGCTCCCTGGACACTTCTCAGGTCCCTGAACTCATGGCCATTCCCATGATACTCCCTCCAAGGAAGACCCCTTCCTCACGAAGGCTTTCAGAATCTCACCTGCCTTCTCTCACTGAGTCAGCATCATGGCATAGTTCATCCTGCTCCAGCCTCTGCTTTCCGGGTAAGTCCAAGCCTACCTAACGGATACCACTGCCCCTAGGGTCATGTTGGATACCCCAAGACTTCCTTTCTAGAGGAAACGGGGAGTCTTCTAGTCCTGGCAAATATTCATGCTTACCTTCATAAGCAGCAAAGCAGGCCCCAAGCCAAACCCACGGCTCCCGGAGCCCCTGCCAGCAGCTACACCTCTAGGCAGGGCAGGCTCTGCTTTCCCTGCTCTGAGGGATCCGCCTCGTGCTGTCCTCCTACGCCTCTACCCACCTGTTCCTCTGCCTAGATGATCAGGGAGTGATGCTTAAGAAAAAGCAAGTACTCGACTGGGACTCGTTGGGGGACTGCGGGCAAGAATGTTTTTCTTTTCTGGGCCTCAGTTTCCCTATACTGTAACATTTCTGGGACCCAGATGGCAGCAGGGTCCATTTCAGCTCTCACCTGTAATTCCTTGGGAAGGAAATATACAACAGATTTGAAAAGGCTACCAGAGAGTCAAAATGTAAGAAACACAGGAAAAGCTGACACCCATGGAGCATGGAAGTCTTACTTTCCCACGGCAGGCCCAAGTCAAGACCAAACTAGTTGCTTCTCTCTGAGCTTGTGAAACTCTCAGTGTAAGGAAGACTCTCCCACTAGCATACTTCTTCCCAAGCAAGAGCCGATGGACAAACGCCCACCCCAATCCACCCCCTTCAGTCCTGAACACTTATGGAACCCCAGGTGTACTGAGGCTGGAGGCCGCCTTTCAGCTACTGTGTGGACACATCTTTCCTTCTTCTCCCCTTTAGGACACGAGGGTTAGCATGAGACTGGAGACATGGGAAGAGGGTCTTCACCACTAGGAATCAGCCAAGAGGCAATATTGGCCTCAAAGAAATGAACTCCAAGTTTCCCTTTATAATATTTCAGTGCTTCAGACTGGAGCTGGAGCAGGCACACGCTGCAGCCATGTGGCATTGAGGTGTTTCTGTGCCAAAGAAGTCCTTCTGCTGATATAGAAGGCTAGGGGACAATAGGAGAGAAGGGAAGCCAAAGTCTGCCCAAACTGAGGGGTCAAGCAGCTTGCTAGCCTGTGACCCTCCTTCCCCAGAAGGTCCCTTCCTCACAGGGCTTCTGTAACCCCGGTTTTGTATATAAGCCATTTGCCAACTCCCTGCTCATAACACATGTCCTGGTCTGGGTGCCACCTCCAGTTATATACCGTGTTCCTCTATGCTCATAGTGTGCATTCACCGTGGGTCCACTCAAACCCAACAGGCCCAGACCCAACAGATACCTATGGATTTGGGGCTGCCTCTGTGTTGCAGCCTTCAAGGTTTGGCGGCAACCACAGGCCAGTGTCCAATTAGGCCTACTGAGCCCCTTCAAGGAGTCTGACTCTCATAACAGGTGCCTCCTGGAGAAAGAGGAATCACCTGATATCCCTTAGGCTCTCTCTAATGGAATCTGCATTGGAGGATACTGCAGCATTGTGAAGTCAGACCATCCCAGGCTGGAAAGCTGGCCCATGCCCTGACCATCCTCCATCATCAAGGGCCTCACTGGGACAACGTGGAACATGCCACATTTCTATAAGGTGAGACAGCTCCAGCCCTGTTGCCCAGAGTTCCACTGACTGGCCCCCAATAAGTGCACTGACTCCATTGAAGCCAGGAACACCGGGCTTGGAAGGGTGAGCCTAACTCAGGCCAGCATTTGCTGAAGCTCATTCAGCAGCCCTGGCACCTGCCCGTGTGCTCTCAGTTCTCTGGGTCCCTCATGTTCCATGGAGATCCAGTGCTGGAAACTTCTGGATGCTAATGCCCTTCCACATTGTACTGAGACTATCCTCCTGTCCTCTAGTCTCACTGAATACATCTGACCCACCAAGCCAGCCTCACATGGGCTAAAGACACAGCCCAGGGTCCTGTCCCAGGCCCTCTCTTCTGTCCTTCCTTGGACATTCCTACATGCTGTCTCAGTTGCTCCAGAACATCCCAGGGGAAACTCCTCTGGTCTCAAGGCCACCTGGGCAGCTGCCAAAGCTGAATCTGCTCTCAGTCTGTGCTTTCCCCAGTCCCAAGCTCAGCAGACCAGTAGAGCCAGAGACAAGCCCCAGGACAGACAGGAGGGAGGAGCCTTCCAGGGGAAGCCTAAGGCTGCCTAGCTGTAGGCTGGCAAAAAAGCCCAGGTCAGGGCACCGTGATTTGTAGCCTTTCTCTGTAGTGTGAATGCTCCCACTGGGCCAGTTCAAACTATTGGTATGTCATTGAGCACACACAGTAGCCACAAGCTGCTAGCCACTGCTGAACCACCAAGACCCTATGCTCTCCGGGTGGCCACTGTCTGAATGCCAAAACACTACACTGGACCCTCTTTAAGAACTCGTGTATCTTCTCTGGGAGTTTGGAAATGACTCACAGGAGTTCCATTTCTCAGAGGAGAAGTCAAAGTCTAAACAGTAGAAAAGACCCCTTAGCCTTACTGGGAACATTCAGGGTGGCACAGGACTTGGGGAAGAATGCGGAGGAACAGCAGCATGAAGACTTCCCTCACTGCGAAGCCTCCCAGAAACACAGGAAGGCTGGGGCATAGAGGGGAGTGGGGGAGGGCAAGGATCTGGCAATTTCCTATCTCTCTCTGCTGGCTCTGTTGGCTAATTAATCCTTAAGTCATCTGTTGCTAGTGAAAAGAGGAAAGGGAAATTAAATATTAATAATGTTGCATTTCCTCATGATTGTCCCTTGTTAGGGATAGGGCAGAGGGCAGAAACTGTCCCATGTAAACTCCAGACACATGCTGCAGAACATGCATTATAAACCTTGAAAGAACAACCCCTTAGACTCCCAGCAGTCAGACTCAACACTGCTGCCTCTTCTTTCCTACCTACTTCCACCGTGACCCAGCCACTTTAATTAAAAGCATTTAATCCAAATCCACACATTTCTTGACCCACCCCTGGGTGCTTTGTACACATGCCCGGATGGTGGCTCTACCACCTTCTAGAGGTGTCAACCAGCTTCCAAGCAGTGATGGTGCAGGCACCATCACATGCCTGCTCCTGGGTGCAGCCGAGGGTGAGAAACTGAGCAATACAGAGACTGGCCATTGACTACTGCAGCTATGTTGGCCTCCCTCCTGAGATCCAGAATCGTGTGTGTGTGTGTGTGTGTGTGTGTGTGTGTGTGTGTGTGTATGTGTGTGTATTTTTGAGACACCCTCTCATGAAGCTCAGCCTGGCCTTAAACTTGCTATGCAGCCAAGTATGACCCTAGAAGGGGCTACCAGCTTCGACCTTCCAAATGTTGGGATTTCAGGCCTGTGTTATCAGGCTCAGCCTGCCTCTTTCTCATAGGCAGTGTTCACCAGTTATCCACTCTTCCATTTCACAGGAAGCTGTGTGTCATCAGCTGCTGCATCTGACCCTTCCAGGCCCTGAGTCTACTGCAGGGGCCTTGAAGGACGGAAGAACCTGGAAGTTCCACAATGGCAGCTGTCACTTTAGAGATTCAGGGACCTACAGGCCACTCCCTGACCCCAGGACCTCAACTCCCACTTCAGATGAGTTGCAAACCCAAAATTTAAAAACACAAGAAATTAAGACAAAGAAAGATAAGTGAAAAACACCAAAATCCCAGGACCGAAAGATATGAAGTAACAGGATAATAAATTCAGATATTTCAGACACTCATATTCAGAAACAAAGGAAGATCTATAAACAAGAAAAAGACTCACAAACCCACTGGCAAACAAGAGTGAGCAAATATGAGCATGAAATAAAATCCTGGACAGGAAAAACAGGGATTGAAACAGAGAGCACACCAACGTGATAGTGTCAGGCCTAAAGGCAGCCGAGGGACTGCAAAAGTGGACCTAACAGCACACGTAGGAATTCTTCCGGGAGTCTTACAGAGACAAAGTCTAGATTGAGAACCATTTGGAAGCAGTTGGTGTGTGAAAGAATGCCAGAGTGACAGCTGAACGGGCCGGTGTGCTCTGAACCCAAAGCACATCCCTTCAGTGGCTGCACAGTAACTGAGCACAGGCTTCCTGAAGACTGTGGCCCCCTGAGACCCTCCCTAACACACCAGTGGGCACTACAGGTGCCTTTGAGCTTGCCTTGAACTGAGTGACCACCATGCCTGGGTCTCCCTTCCTCCCTAGAGTCCCCCAGGGCTACACAGCACCCCAATTTCAATACCTGGTAAAGACTAGGTCTCAAGTACTCAAGCAGGTGTCCCTCCCCCATCAACCCAGACTGTGTGCCTGTTGTTGTGTGCCCGGGGGCAGGATGTGGGCAGGAGCACAGAACCAGTTTTGTGCAGCTGGAGGCCAGGGGCCTGGACTGCCTTTCTAAGTGTCTTTGCTACCATCCAGCCTCCGAGTGCCTCAGCCTAGACCCCAAGGCCACTGGCTAGCTACAGCTCCCTTCCCCCTCACTGAGGGCCTTAGAGTGACTCCTGACATCCCTTGTCAGAGAGGCCATATTCAGATACCTCTCACCTGTAGCAGGCCACTTCTCCAGATAAAACCTCTCAAGGAGCCAGACCTCACAGAGGTATTGGTAGCCCAGCCTGCGGTGGGAGCAGCCCAGTGGGGTCCATGCAGGCTCTGTCATACAGGCTTCCCCACTGTACCCTGGCTCCTTCCATGTGCATGGGCCATGGCAAGAGCATCTCATGAGAGGCTTTGCGCCTGCACCTCCCACAAACAGTGCATGACAGAAATGTGCCTCTAGACAGAGGACAAGGGGCTTCCTAGCCACCAGAGCCCTGGCTAGAACCCTGGCAGTAGGCTGGCCTTTTGAAGGGGCAGTGCTAAGTTCACTAAGGACAGAAAGATGGAAGACCACTGCTGAGGTTAGTGGAACACGGGTGTGATGATACAGCTATGCAAGCTGAAGGGAAAGAGCGAGGGGAGTTGAAGCAATGTAAGCATGGCCCACCTGAGTCCTGCTACCTCCCTTCTGCCTCCCAGCGCCCCTCCCAGCCCAACTCATGGTTTGCAGAGGCCATTGTGAGGCTAGAGGCAAAGCCCCTGTAGCAAACGGGAACACTGTTTTCATCTCAGAGGCCTCTGAATAGGAGGTCAGAGGTAGCCCTGGAAAGCTTTACGGTCCTGCTTTCCCTGGTGTCTAGCTCCTTCTGAGGGCCAGGTGAGGGCAGCTGGTCCTCTCCACCCCATCCTTGCCCGATGCCTGACAGGATCTCATAGTTTCCAGATTGTCTGGCCAGGACCTCCTGCCTTCTTTGTGCCAAATGGCTCCTTCCCACGCATCCAAGTTCTTGGAAGGGTTTGGGAATTGAGCAGCTTCCAGGGGCCACTTTCTGTATCCAGCATGGACCCAGAGCCTGCCCTCAGGCACCTTTCTTCCCTCTAACCTCTAAACTATTTTCCTCCTCTAAGTGTGTCCCAGAGAGCAGATTCTTCTCTGGAAGCTGGAGCTATTTCCTTTTACAACTCAGCACCTGACTATAAGTCTCCTCTCTTCAGCATCCACATCTCCTCAGCTGTATCACCCTTAACAGAACCCTTCCCATCTGTGCGCATCTGTCTGCCTAGCTCTTTCCCGCTGTTCTCATATGCACATAATTACTCAGGGTCTAGTTTGAGCTGTACCCAGCAAGACACATCCCACAATGATGCTGAGATACCACAATGGCTCTAGCTTTTCTGAGGAGAGGTAGCTCAGGACCCAGCAGGTTACAGGCAAGAGCAGGTGATTTCAGGAGCCACCAGGGATTGTGGTCCAACCTACAGGCTCTGTACTTTGTAGAACCCAGTGCCTTGAAGCCACATGCTTGCTACCAGCCAACTCTTGTCCACATCTCCCTGGGCTCACAGTAGTCCCTCCTGATATGCTCTGACCTCTCCTCCAAGGTTACCCAGATCAAGCACAAAACCCCTGGGGGACATTTCCCCTGCCCAGACAAAGTCTGTCTCCAGGTGTGTTTTGTTTTTCTCTACAGCCCTGTATCTTAGGCATTACTAGAAACACATTCGTGCTCTTCAGATGAGAAAAAGGATTCCCAGAGTAGTGACCCTCCCAAGCCCACCTTGTTAGTGAATCAAGGAAGCCAGACCAGAGAACTCAGAACACCAAACTGTGGCCCATCTGCAATGCCCTGGAAACCAGCCATTGCCACCTTCTGCCTGGCCCAATGCTTGTTTCTTGCCAGATGTGTGGGACTGCCCTCAGCCTAACTCCAAGCCATAGACAGGGATGCACGCTGCCTGGGGTTTTCCAAGAGTCACTAGAGCCTGGGAGATTCCAAAAAGCAAGAGCTACGACATCTTGACACCACGGCCAGGGGACTGATTTGTGAAGTGCTCCAGCCACAGGTCTGCAGGCCCAAACAGGACCTTTCCAGGGCATCCTTTCTGGACCCCTGTGTTTCTAAAATCTTTCCACCATCACCCTAGGGGGCTAGACACAAGGGGCAGCTTTGGCTGGGTGTGGACAGCCTTCTGGAAGATGCAGAATATAGGAGAGCAGGGTAAATTGGCAGGCTCCAGTTCCAGGTGGAAGGCCAGATTGGGGAAGGGGAGAGGGGTCCAGAACCCCATCCTCAATGGTCAGGAGAACACTTGCTCTGCCTGCTGCAGTCATGGGGAGAAGGAGCCACAGGCACCACCTGCCTGCCTCTTCTGTGGCTCTGAACAACTTCGACTCCCCACCCCTCTCATCCCACAATCGGGGAAAATGACAGTCTAAATGTTCAAAAACTGGGCTCTTGGGCTGTCCCGCGTCAAATCCCTGGAAAGCCTTGACCATTCCTGTCATTCCTACCCAGCTAGGGGCAGCCTGCAGAAGCCCAGGACCCATCCTAGGTTGTGCACTCACCCTGCTCTCCTCAGGCCTCTCTCTCCCCGGTGCCCTAGGTCGGGTTCCCGCCCCACTGTCAACAGGATGCCCCCCACCCCGCTCCAGACTCCCCTTTCTCGCCGCCCCGGCATGGAGATGCTCTGCTCAGGCCGCTTTCCCTGCGAACTCCGACGCCCCTAACCCTGAGTCCGACCCGTCTACCTCCGGCCGCGCCTTGGCGTCCACAGCTTCGGCCTGGACGCGCCCTAAAGTGACAGACAAGTGTGCAGGTTCGGTCCCCCAAGCCCTATGGGGGTCTGGTCCCACATCCCGCAGCAAGCATCCCTCCCCTCCCCACCTGCCCGGTGCACTTTCCGGTCGAGGTGGGGCGACCCCGAGAGTCCCGGACTTGAGAAGTACCTGCGCCCAAGGATCCCGCTGCGGCCGTCCACGCGGCCACCCGGGTGGCCGGACTCACTTTCCTCGCAGCAGGAAGAAGGGGTCGGCGGGCGCTCTGGGGGGCGGGCAGGACCTGAGCTGCTCAGACCCGTGGCTCCACCACCTCCGACCTCTCCGGCCTCCAGACTGCCCGCCTGGCACTCCCACGGCCCCTGAACCCCGACCCCAGATCCCCGCCGACCTGCCGCTCGCGCCGGCTTCCACAGTCTCGGCGGCCACTGGGGCTCCGCTCCCGCCGCCGCTCGCGGGCGCACCCTGCAGGCCGCTTTGAAAATCCCGCTGCTCCCGCCCCGCCCCGCCCTGGCGTAGGGGGAAACCGAGGCCTGGAGGCCGGCGGGAACCCCAAGAAGAGGCCCCAGGCGGCGAAGGCCTGTGTCACGAGGCATCCTGTGCCCCAACTTGGGCCCAGCAGGTCCCCACATTCGGGGCTCCTCCTGCGCCCTCCCTCGCCCCTAGGAGCGCTCTCCCCTCACGAAGCCCTCGCACCCCACCCCTCTCCGGCTCCTCAGAGAGGAGCCGCTGCCTCTGCCACTCCCAGGCCCTCCGGTGCTGCCACTTATCAGAGCTGGGCTGTGTTGGTGCCATGTCACTCCCTCTGTGTCTCCACACCCGTCTTTCGGACAGATCCTTCCTGTTCTTACACCCCTGATGTCCCTGGGACCGTGACTCCTCCTCCTCCCTCACTTCTCTGAAGTACAGAACTAGGAGGGAGTCGCATCTTCACCACAAACTAACTAGGAATCTCAGACTTCTAGGTTGGGAATCCAACTCCTCTGGAGGCACCCTGGCCAAGTAAGGGATCCGCCTTGGTCTCAGAGCTGGATGGATTTGCAAATTTCAGTCTGCTCACAGCAGGACAAGCCCAGACATTAGTGGCCAAGGGCTTTTTGGAACACTTGTCTTCAGAGCCTCAAGAAACCAATAGGCTGTGGAGAGGCTGGCTTAGAGCCAGACTGAAGCCTAGGGCTGAGGTCTGGATGGAAGACCTCTTCAGGAGTATTTCCCTGTCCCCCAACTTAGGGAGAAGGTGAGTGGGTATGCAAGTGCGTAGCTCTTAAAGAAGCCAAAAGTCTGCCTGATTGTTGTTAGGTTATAAAAAAACACAAAACCCCAATAAAAAACACATGAGGCTTAGGTCACTCCAGGTACATGCTTTACTTCCATGTGGGACTGCCAGTGGGAGCTGCCTGCAGACACAGGCGGTGGTGGGACCGGACAGCATGGCAGGGGTTAGAGAGGCAGAGAGAGGCAGACAGAGATAGAGAGGGGCAGAGAGAGAGCAGGGGGGACAGAGGGAGAGAGAAGGGGACAGAGAGAGAGCAGACAGAGACAGAGAGGGACAGAGAGAGGGAGGACAAGAGAGAGCAGGAGGATAAAAAGAGAGAGCAATGGCGGCTGGGTCCACCCTTTATACCCATGGGGTGGGGCCTCAGGTAAGTGGGAAGGGATCAGAGGATTGACAGCTTCTGGAGGAAGTGGGCACCTGTGTGCCCCTTAGGATTCTGGGAAGCCTGGACCTAACAATTGTAACTTATCAGGACTTAATTTTGATGACCTGGCAGCCTCCCTGACTCTTTCTTCCAAAGCCTGGCGTCCTGTTCCCATTAGGGCAGCCCAGCCCAGCCCCTTTCAGGGTTCCTATGTTGGAGGGTGAGCTCCAGGCAGAGGCAGGACAGGGCTGCATAGGTAGTTAAACTTAAGATTCTCTGGAGGGAGCACATGAGACTGGAACACTGCCATCCCAGCTTCAATCCCTAGATGGCTTTCCAACTTCAGACTGGCTAGCCCGCCTATCTCTCTGTGTCTTTATTTCTCACAAACACACAGAGGCCTGGCCTTGGCTGAACCTGTTCCCCTGTTCCCAGTGCGGTTACTTTATTGAAGGACTCCCAGCCATGACCATCACCAGGCAGGCCACACCCCGAGACTACTTCCTGGTGGCACTCCCCCAGGCCTTCCAGGGATGCATTTGTTTCTGCCTAGCCAGCTCTTGGAGCCAGGGCTTCCCTTCAAGTCCCTGAATTCTGTGTCATTGCTCCTGGGCCTCCTCATTGGAGAGCAACACCTCCTGTCCACTCCTGATGGGCCCATGTTCAGGGAACATTCCATCTTGAAAGTCCCCCCTGAAGGCATAGGGGCTTATGAGGTAGAAACCAACACACAGCTGGTTTTGGGGTCCCCTTTGTTTACTGATGCTTTTCTTCTCAGCCATTCCAATTCCAGGGCCCAGAACAAACCTCCTGGACTTCCTGAAGGTCTAGCCTGGTACATGACAGTGTGCCTCATTCAGGGAGTGAGGGCTTCATTCCAATACCAGTTCTTAGGAAAACAGCTGGCGGTCGTTATAGTTTAGCCTTGGGTTCTGATGTGTATACAGTGCCCTACCACTCAGTGCCCCACCAAAGAAGCTGTCCTAAGGCTACCACGGCTTGGTTCCAGCTCCAAAGGAGCTGTGAGAGGATGGTTCAGGCTGGCCTCTCTCCCAGCCAGTGAAGGATCACTTTGGTCTTAGCCTGTCTCTCCCCACTACCGAAGGGCTTTCGTTGGGTGCCGAGACCATCCAGAGGCCTGGACCTCCCTGAAGAAGCTTCAAAGGCAAAGGGTATAGGCCTGCCTGCTTGGTCAAGCATGGGCACTGCCCCTTGACAGCTTTTGGTCCTTGGATAGCCCCCTGGGTTTTAGCTCCGGACTTTCTTTCTCTGCCTAGCCTCAGACAGGCTTTGAAGGTCGCAGACGCCCATCCTTCCTTATGTCCAGACTCCAACTCCTCAGTCACAGCAGTGGGGCCAGTTGGGGCCTGGCGTGCTCCAGAATTCCGCTCTCAGACTACCCACCCCCACCACCCTCAGCCCTTTGTTCCTGCCCAGGATGCACCTGGGTGGCCTCTGGCCCTCATTGTTTGCTCTGGGGCCAGCTGAGCGACATCAGGGAACAAGACATGCAGAGACCAGAACCATGCACCTAGTGGGCTCTGGGCCAAGTTCCCAAGAACCCTAGTCCACCCCAAATGCTCAATTTTCTGCCTGTGAACGGGGTGCTCCAATTTACTCTCGGCAAGAAGCCCTGAAGAGATAGAAGGGTGCCAGAGGGATCAACCCAAGTTGTCTGAAGCATGAGCAGGCATGAGGGCAACCCTCTCCCAGGCCTTACAGGAAGATGCTCTCCATCCCAGGTCTACTTCCCAGCAACAGAAGCTAGCCAGCAGACTGGGCAGGGAGGTAATCTGGTGAGCACTCTAGACAGGTCTTGAAAGGTATATGGCCTTGTCTTGGTCCCAAGATGGGATGTGACAGCCCTCTGCAACTCCTCAGGCTAGGGCCCTAAGCCATCTGCCCACTCTCCTTGTGCCCCCCAGCCCAGGGAACTGCTGGGCCTCTCTCACATCAGTGAATGCTTGGCAGGAGGGGCCCCTTCTAGGGTCCTAACTTTGCAGGGGCCAGAACAGTTTCAGCATGTCCTAAGTGTTGAATGCCCACCTGGAGTAGGACCGACCGCATGGAGCATCAGGCAGAGAACTTCTGTTATGGCCTAACAGGTGGTCTTCCAGTTCTCCCTCTTCCTAGGACTCAGCTCCCAAGCTACAGACGCAGCCATCCCCTCTTCACACACACAGCAATACAGGCACCCTCTAGAGTGATGGAGCTTGGCCCTCTCAGACCTTCCTTTAGGTCTGGTGCTGGTCATTGTTTAACCACATACCATGGATCTAGCTCATTCCCAGGGAGTGTGGCTTCTCCTTCCAGCCTCAACTGGCCTCCTGAGCTCTGCTGGGGTCAGAGGCAACCTCAAACATAGTCCAGCACCCCTGAGATTTTGGAAAGTGCTGATCCTGTCCGATTGGGGCCAGAGCTGGCCACTGGATACCCTGGCCCCTACAGGCTGCAGACAGGTCTGGGGATTTTTGGATGTCACCTCCTTTCCAAACCCACTTTCCCTTTCCTGTTCATTAGAACTGTCCCTCACAAAAACTCAACCTTCCCCAAGTTAAGGTGCTGACTGGGGCTAGCAATACCAGCACTATGACAAAGAAGGGATACATTATCTTGGGTTGGCTCTGCAGACTTCAGGCAGATGAACTGGACTGCACGAGGTCCTCTCAGGAGTCTACCTAGAGGGACCCATGCTGTCTTGCAGGCTCCCACTCACTGTCTAGCTCAGGACACAAATCCAGCATTTAGAATGAAGTACAGCCAGAGCAGCTCCAAACAAGTATAGGGCCTGCACTCCAGGCTTGAGTTAGGGCCACAGTGGGTGTCCTGGGTCCTGCATTGTTGGCTCCCCTGGGGTGGTGGTGCTGTGAGTACTCTGAGGACATCCAAACTAGCTGGAGCCTTGGCCTCCCTGGGTTCCCTGACCCCAGGGAGGCCCAGGCCCAGGCCCAGGCCCAGGCAGGATGCTCACCATGGGTATCCTGTGTTCAGGATAATCCCATAGACTTCTCTGCATGTGGTTTGTGTGAGGTGACAAAGCAGTGATGTCCAAGCTGAGCACAGAGACTTGAAACCACTGCACACAAGATCCACACAAGGGCCTGGGGTGCAGCCCAGTGGCAGTGTGCTTGCCTAGCATGTGCAAGGTGCTGCCGGGTGAGACCCCCAACAGGAAAACAATGCATATGTAGCTACTACTGGGTGGCCCCCACTTTTTCTCTTTTCTTAAATAACCTGTCTGTAAATTTTTTTTTTTTGTCTTTTTGAGACAGAGTCTCCCTGGAGCCCCTACTGGCCTGGAACTCACTCTGTAGACCAGGCTGGCCTTGAACTCAGAGATCCGCTGGCCTCTGCCTCCTGAGTGCTAGGATTAAAGGCATGCGCCACCACGCCCGGCACCTCTCTTGGGACATCCTGACTGCCTGTGCCAGGCTGTGTCAGGGCTTCACTCACACAGTGCCCCTGTTTTATGAAGTGCTAGCTGTATGACAGGGTCTTGAGACTTGTTACTGATACTGTGTGGATTCTGGGTAGGCCAGAATCTACGGGGCTCATCTAGGTCCCCCATCCCCTGCCCTACACAATAGGCTTCAGCAGGTGAACCTGAGGCAAGCGTGCCCATGCTCACACTCCAGTTCCACAGGAAGGTTGAAGTTCTGGTTTGCATGAGGTTGGAGGGACAGCAGAGAGGGAGAACAAACCAGAAAAATCAAAGCATGACACTGCATCACATTTAGGAGTGTTTACTAGAACAAAAATGACAAAGTATCACTGGTCAGCAGAAGCCTGTGATTGAGAAATACAGAAACATAACTGGCCCTTCTGCAGTGAAGCTTGTGGTTCAGGGAGAAGAGGCAAGTTTACATCTTGGAGCTTCCCAGGAGGCACCCCAGAAATCTCCAAATAGCACTTTTTTAAAAAACAAGCTCTCATGTAGCTCAGGCTGGAATCAAACTTGTTATGTAGTCAAAGACGACACTCAACTCCTGATCCTCCTGTCTTCCTCCTCTACCTCCCAAGTCTGGAATTACAGGCAAGCACCACCACACCTCCTTCATGTTGCACTGGGAATTGAACCCAGGGCCTTGCGTATGCTAGGCAGGCACTCTACCAACTGAGCTGTATCTCCAGCTCCCCAGGATTACTTAAACAACAACAACAACAACAACAACACATGAGCATCTACAATCATGTCAACAGTGCTATTACAGAGTCCTTTAAGAAAAGGCAAAAAGCAGTGCTCTGTAGTCACCTGTGGACTTGCGGGCCCTTGCACAAATGTGGGCAGCCTGACCATGGCTGGGATAGGTGTCCATCCCTGTTGGGTTAGGGGGCCTCCCCTAGCCCACCCTGTTCCTGCTACTGGCTCCAGACTTATGCTGGGCCCACAAATTCCAGAAGAGAAGTGCTGTCTATGTGGACATACCCTTCTGCAGCAGCCAACATCCTCCGAATCCTTTTGGGAAACTGACAGCTTCTACTCTGCCATGGGCTAGGCTCGCATAGCCTGTACTGGACAAACGTTATGAACTATAGGCCCGGATAAGTCTCTTTCACAAGGCAGCCATCCTCGTGACAAAATAAATAAAAGTATGACCACAGGTCACACACCCTTGTGCACAGTGGACAGGCCTCATTGGAGGCAAGTGACAGCAGAGGCCGGAGCTCAGTCAAATTCAGTGGAGACATATTTGGAAATAGTGATTCGCACATGAAGAGTCACTTAGCCTGACAGCTATTCATTAGCAGAATAACAAGACAAAGAACAAAAGTGGGCCACGAAGTACCAGTTAGGCACAGGGGCAGCCAGGATATAGGGGGTGTTCTGATGCACTCTGCAGATTGATGCAGCCCACTGGCATCTCCTTAGCTAAAAACAGGCATTTCACCAAAGAGCTGCAGTAGGGGTAGCAGCTGGAGCTGTCATGATTGGGCATTTAGGCAGGGATGGAGAGTACTGGCTGCCTGGTGACAGCATGCCATAGGTCACATGTTCAAGGACAGCCCACTTTCTAATAGCCACTTTCTTGTCTAGACTCCTCAGACATATCAACTCTTAGTCTAAAACATTACACATGATGCAGTCTGTGTTCTGGAAGAGGCAGGCCTCCCGAGAGACCCCTCAGGGCATCCATCCAGTTAGTGTGGTTGTCACCCTATTTTCACTAGTGACCAGTCTTCCGGTTTCTTAAAGGTGCCAAACACAATGTATTCTGCAAGTTATAGGTCTTGACATTGTTTAAACAACAATTTCTGTGTCAGGCACATGATACAAAAGGGGGCTATTAAATTCCAGCTAGAAAGTGATCAATAGAATTGAGTAAGGCCTTGGCTCACACAGTAGAGGCCCCACATCCCAGGAGGGTGGGCATAACATGGGTCCAGCTACACCACAGAATCCCCACCAACACCTAGGACACCTGTGCTGGTATGGGGATCAGCCATCCCGTGCGGGACTAAGGCACTGTCTTAATTACTGCCAGAGGGGCAGCCAGTGACTTGCATCTCTGGGTCGCTGCAGCAGATCCTTCTCCTTCTCTTTCATGGATCCTCATTCACACATGCTAATTCCCAGATTGTGTGTTTTATTTCTATGCTTATTACAATTAACTTTGGTACTAACAGAATAGGAGCTATTTTTCCAATATTGCTTATAATAAAACAAAAACTTTAACGAGGAAGACTCCTTGGGACCAGTCTTTTCCCTGGGGTTAGAAACAGGTGGCTGAACACAGTGAGGGCATCACCTGCTTTCTGCGGACAGAAGTCTGCCTGGTGGCAGCATGGACTCAGCCAGCTGGATTTTTGACACTTCTAAGTTAACTGCAGTAGGTAAGACAGCCCTGCCACATGGCAAGGGTAATGACTCTCTTCTACGGTAACACACTCTGAAAGGCCAGGCCCACAGGAAGGGACCAAGGCTAGCTCTGGCCCAGCACTGGGTCACAGTCACACGGGTCACAGTCAAGAAGTACGATGACTAAAGCTTTCACTAACCCCTAGGTCAATTTAATTCAGTTTTCCAAGTT
Source organism: Rhizomys pruinosus (assembly GCA_009823505.1). Taxonomy (NCBI): domain Eukaryota; kingdom Metazoa; phylum Chordata; class Mammalia; order Rodentia; family Spalacidae; genus Rhizomys; species Rhizomys pruinosus. Next base: position 220,724 of record VZQC01001241.1, read on the forward strand.
TAGCTGGGCATAATCCATTTGTTTTTTACATCCCAGGGTACTGATGTAGCTTGATGGTCTCCAGAAGGAAGCCGGCTATGTGCTGCATGGCCTCCTCTGGAGGACAGCCGTGTAGATGAGCCCTGGTCTGACACTCCAGTTCCGATGCAGAGGCCTTGAGCTAAGCTCACACACTGAGGGCAGACCAGAGTCCTTGAAAGCTGTAGGGGTTCTAGCTAACAGTGTTGGTATAGCTTGGTGTCTGAAGAGGTCCCGAGTTGGAGGCAGCTCCTTCTACGTGATCAGGTTTCAAAGTACTTGTAGATGGCTGTGACATAAACCATCACATTCTGCCAGTCAGGCCGTTCAGTCCGCACCATCTCATTGATGTCCTGGCAAAGAAGAGGCTCAGTTAGGACTGTAGATTCTTTCCCAGGCCATCCCAGGGGCTCCTCATTCCAGCAACCAGCAGAGGGCTTTTAGTCTAAGGCTTACTGCCTCTTTCAGAAGACAGGCCCAGAACACGTGCTCCTTCCTCCTCCACCAATGGCCTTGAGAGGTACCTACCTTCTTTCTGAGTCCCGCCCCTGTGACACACTAGGGTCTCCTCCTTGTCCCAGCCCCAGCTTGCCAAGGCTGGAAGGACTATGCTTGGTCTGGGGAACTCCCCTCCCCTAGTCCTCTCTTTCTAGGCTATTCTCTGGAGCTATTTCTGAAAGCACTGGCTTAGGAATGCTTCCTGTATCAGGGCTCAGAGTCAACACTGGAGACCCTCACCACAGCATGTTAGAAATCACTAAAGACACTGTTTTTTTAGTTGTCTTCTGCAGAATACCAGTGATCTGTGGCATGGGAACTGGTCATGTAGGAAATCATGCCTGAACTGCTCCTGATCCCAGTGTCTACGCACCTGTCACAAGTGTCTACTACAGCTAAAGAACAGGAGAAGCTAGTTTGAGAGGGCTTTTTTTTTTTTTTTTTTTTTTTTTTTGAGACAGGGTCTTCCTTTAGTCTCAGCTGGCCTGGAACTCACTATGTAGAACAGGCTGGCCTTGAACTCACAGATATTTGTTTGCCTCTGCCTCCCAAGTGTTAGGATTAAAGGTGTATACCACCACACCCGGCTTAGAGATGGTTCTTAGCCACCATGTGGGTGCTGGGAATTGAACCCGGGTCCTCTGCAAGAGCAGTTGGCACTCTTAACCACTGAGCCATCTCTCCAGCCCCTGAGAGGTCTATAGCAGGACAGGCACCAAGTATGTGGGGTGAGGAGGGTTATCTTGGACAACTCAAGACAGAAAACAGAACTCTGATGGCTTAATCTAAGAATCTTGACTATGAGATATATTTTTTAGGTCAAAGAGCTGGCCCCTTTATATGTATGAGAATACTTTGTACAAGATGTGAGATGTCTTATTGCAGTAACTACCTGATCTCTCCTTACATAGCTGGACAAAAGCTACCCTGTGCAAGCATACTTCTCTATGAATTCAGAAGACACGTTTATAAGTGAATATTTTTTTTTTTTTGGTCTTTTCAAGAGAGGGTCTCCCTGTAGCCCTAGCTGTCCTCGAACTCACTCTGTAGACCAGGCTGGCCTTGAACTCACAAAGATCCTGCTGCCTCTGCCTCCCAAGTGCTAGGATTAAAGGTGTGTGCCACCTATAAGTGAATACTCTTCTAGTATATCTTTGAAGGTAAATACTTTTTCAAGGCCCATGCAGTTGTTACAAGCCAAGGTAATGGGCACCTCTGAATGGGGAGGCAGGCCTAAAGGACTGCAGGGTCCTAGGAATGTTCTGGTCCCATATACACCTTTCCTTTGTGATCAACCCTGAGCAGAAGCAGGTTTGTGCAATGCTCCTGTTACACTTACCAGAGTAGATTTGATGCCAACACTTTCAGCTGCCTGGAAAGCCAGGGTAAAGTTCCTTTTCTGCAAAAGAAATCATATTATTAGACTGTATGGACAATGCAAGAAGAAAGATTACATGAAGGCCACTCACCTCTGTCTAGGACCTAAACCAACCTATACTTAGGCTTCAGGACTCTGGGTTTTACCAAGTACTCCAGTGACACCATTCATGGGTTTTGCCAGCCTTCTCTCCAGCTAGTTATGTCGTCAATTCATTTTTTCCTCACTTGGAAAGTTGCATTCTGGCACATAGGCCCTGAGCTGGCTAGACATGGACCCCAAATGCTAGAAGCACACATCTGTTGAAAGCTTTTCTCCCCTGAGGAGATCTTCAGATTTTCAAGTGTTTACTGGGCTGGGGCTGCATGAGGGACAGTGGGAGACCTTGAAGGACTTTCTGGGCAGGATAGCCTGGGACTAGAGATGTGGTCATTGTTATTCCTGAGACCCACGGTGTAGAAGGGCTGTGAGTAGGAGTCCTGATTCTGAGGTGACAAAAGGGTAGCTCAGGCTGGCGGCACTGCCCTGACTGCTCATGCCACTTCTTGAAGTCCCTTGATCCTACTGTTGTCACCTAGGAAGGACTAACTGCTGTCATTGGGAATGATGTCACATAAGACAATTATGGGTGGATCAGGGACTGGGTGCGGCCCACCACAAAGATCAATCCCAGGAGACCCAGCTAGAGCGGAGTGTTGTGAGGCAGGGCCATGGTGCCCACTAACAAGATACCACCTAGCTGCCCTCACCTTATCTTGGCTGTTCAGTTCTTGATACGGTATGTGGGCTGGAAGATAGGTATGAAGGAGTGCGCAGAAAGCCAGCCCGTCGTTCCAGCTGCTGCTGAAATTTGTAATGTCAATATTCTGAGGGGAAATAAAAAGAGGTAAGCAATGTGACCCCTGATCCTCTCAGAAGGGGCTAAGGATGACAGAGAGGTCTCCCATCATGTGACCTCCAAAACGGAACACCAACCTTGGGCTGGGCAAGCTCTGGAGAAACCACGACAACAGGTTTCCCAAGACCTACTCTGTGACTATTGCCTGGGCCTTTTATGGCCCGCCCACCCATCAGCTCCAGAGCACTGCTCCTGTCTGGTCAGATTTGGCCTGGGACATGATTTATATGTTGCTTTATGCACCTAAATGCCTCTCCAAGGCTCTTCTGTGGTAACAATACAGAGTGCTGAATGTGTGTGACAACCTATGAGATTAAGAGTACCATTACTAAAGCACTTGAAAGATCCTTAAGATGGACAAGGTGGCACACACCTATAATCTCAGTAGTGAGGTAGACCTTGAGTTCAAGAGCCATCTTGGGCTATATAGCTATGGTTAGACCCTGTCACAAAGAAATACCAGTAACATTGGGAGAACTTTCCTATGCGCCTACAAGTTGTACAGGGAGCGCCAGGAATTTAGACTTCACGAGCCATCAGCTATGCTGGAGTGGCCATTTTGGTGATTCTGTTGCTTTAGAATTCCCATGTTCCTTTAAGTAACCCCAATAAACTTACTAGTTCACTTAAAAAAAAAAAAGGCTGCATGTGGTGATGATCCAGCACTTAGGTGGCAGAGGCAGGAAGACCTCTGTGAGTTTGAGGCTGGCCTGGTCTACATAGGGAGTTCCAGTCCAGTGAGACCCAACCTCAAAAAGTAATTAACATCACCAACATGAAAACCCCCATCCTTCAAGCCAGTATGCATGCACACACATGACAACACATGCACTGCCTGGGTGCTGATGGCAAAAAGCACCCAGAATCCACTTGGCTTTTTGGCATCATGCTACAGGCCATCACCATAGTTCTTACCACCAGGAACTACGTTGATAGGAGCTGCAATGCTCAGTTACACAGTAATTTTAACATTGGGCTGCATCCTTCCTATTCCCCTAGAACCACCCCAACTTGCTTCTGTCTACCCTAAGAGGTGTCTGCAACCACAAAAGGACATGGCCAGAAGGCTTTATTAACTAAGCTGGTCTTGTTTGAAGATGAAACTACACATTTCAATTTTGTTAATTCACACCTTTGTGAGCAGCTCCCCAACGCCTCTTGTTTACATCTCACTATTCATAACAAGCCACTTCCTCCTGGATTGGAAGCAATCCTCCCAAGGTAACTCAGAAAGCCCAGCAAACTACCCAGCTCCTGAAGGGCAGTTCTTATATCTCCAAAGAATGAGAGAGCCACAGAATAATAGGAATGCTGTATGTGGCTGTGTGGGATTTTAGTTTTATAGCTGGAAAAGCACTTTATCACTTTTTACCTCTCTTTATAAAACCACAGACCCTATAACCATGTGGGGACCAAGCTTTGAATTGTGAAGCTATGTCCAATTGTCCATGCTGAGAGATCAGCATCTAGCTTCACAAACCTAGGTGGCTTCCTCATGGTGCAGCAGGAGGCCAAGCACTTGTCCGCTTCAACACCCCTGACTGCAAGTACACAGAGCACTGCAGCACCTCTTCCAAGCATACTGAAGGCAGTGGCTCCAACAGCAGAGGGCAACCTGAAACACGTATTCCCAGCTTCTCCCATCTGACTTCAACACTGTTATAAACTTGTGTGGAGAAAGAAACCAGAGTAAGATACAAAAGGATGAAAATCTGCCAGGACTTACAGGGTTACGTGGAATAAGCTGGTGGTAGCCAGGGTGCTGCCCTTGCCTAGTGTTCACTGTATTATCCTTCCTGGCTATCCTTCTCTCTTTTCCCCAATAGTCTCTGCTCTGGCTAACAGCTACCACCCCTAAGGGTTTCTAATGAAGTCACCTAGCCACCTTGAGATAAATGATGCTTCACTGGTATGTCAACTGAAGATCCAACCTCCAAAAGATGCATATGTGTGCATGCCTACACTCATGTACAGTTGCCCTTCTCTTTTCTCATCTGAATTTTAGGAGGTACCTAGCCTGGGCAGTCAGTTCCATTTGAGAGAAAACTAGGGCCCAGGAGACAGAGTATTATTCAAGGTTCCCTGCAATAGCAGGGAGGGCAGGGACAGGAGCCTTTGCCCTAAGCATGGTATGAACAGTATCTAATTCTTGGTCAGCTGGAGGTTTTGTCACAGTCATTTCTGCAGTGCTAGGATGGGGGCCCTCACAAATGCTAGGCTAATGCTCTACTATTGAGCAGTCTACCCCAAAGCAGCCTTAATTAAAAGAGGCTGTTGGTTTGCAGAGTCACCACAGTCAGGTCTCACTAGCACAGCAGGGGTGTATGCTGCCTGCCATATGCTTTTGGGTAGAGATCCTATACTCTGAGAAAAGTGCTACATTTATGAAATAGGTCTAGACATGGACACAGAGAAGAGGTAGGAGTAAAGCTTGCAAGACAAATGAACTGACCAAGACTGACTAACAATACGGTATACAGGGTGCAGTCTAAAATGACAAAGAAGGTCCTTTTTGTTTAAAGTGCAGAGGAGAAAGACCATTAATGGTACTAAAATGTAAAAAAGGAAGGAAGGAAGGAAGGAAGGAAGGAAAGAAGGAAGGAAGGAAGGAAGGAAGGGACGGAGGGAGGGACGGAGGGAGGGATGGAGGGAGGGAGGGAGGAAAGGAATTAGTTAAGTGTAAAGCCCTTCCCATTCTTCCTAGGACCTGTGACCAAGTGGCTGATGAAGGAGCCAAGGCATGGCCTTCTCAGAGCTACCAGGGCAGGAAGCTTCTCAGTGACATGCAAAGTCTTGTGTGAGGCCAGTGGCAGTATCTCACTTGAGGTCACTCGCTTCTACAGGGAGACAAACGTCTTCTTCCTGTGCTGGCGCCTGGTTTGCTCCCAGGGACAGAAGCAGCTCCCAGAGGCTGTGGACGTGCCTAGCTTCACTGCTCCTCACAGCAGAGGCTCCTGGACCCCAGGTGTCTGGCTAAGGCCTGCTTTCTCCAGACAAACCCCATCCTGGGGGTAGGGGAAAGGACTGCCCTTGTGCCACCCTGCCCTGATCCTTCCAGAAAAAACATAAAACAGCTCCTGGACCAGGACAGCAGGGATTCTGGGGTTCCATGCAAGAAATATTTGTTTTATATTCGACAACAATATTTCAGATCAAAACAAGCCCAAACCTAGAAAGGCTGAAGTCTTGGACTTCCTTTCCTCTAGTGGCTGGAGGGGAGCTGTAAGAAGTACAGGGTGGCTAAGCACAGCAGTGCTGTCAAGAAGGGAACCCAAAGGAACCCTGAATGCCAGCTTCTACCTCTGCTCAGACTGTCCCCAAAAGACGCCTCAGGGAAAAGCACCAGACAGGACATAGGGGCATTCCTCCAGAAATGCAGAGAAACCTGCAAGCCTGACAGCAGTCTCCTGTCCTCCACCAGTTATTTCAGGGTTTTCAATGTTCAGGACCCAAAGTCTAGCTACTCCTGAAATAATGTTAAATGGATCTGCAGAGGTCTGCAAACACCAGGCTGGCTCTTTGAGGATAAAGCACACAGAACTAAAAAAGACAGAAAGGAAGCACCCCACCTATCCGTAGAGCTCTTCCCCACACGGTTATCACGGTCCAGATACAATGACAGGACTGGGAAACACCTTGGAAAAGAAATACAGAGTGGTAAAAAGTCACACCAAGTTGAAAGAGAAATGAGTTACCAGAGAAATGGCTTCTCCCTTCATCACCCAGCGAAGGTCCAAGTGCCACACATTTGTATCAATCATCTGTTCCCAAACCTGGACTGTGAGCGGGCTCTAGGCTGCTAGGGGCAGAGCAGAGATGAGTGAAGGATTTGGGAGACCTTGCCATGTCTTAGTACATGGCCATCAGAACCAGCTTCCATTTCTCCTCACTGCCTAGGGTCAGTCTGGTATTCAACTCAAGTATGAGTTGAAGCTAAAACTTCTATAGTCCTGAGTCCAGGGTCAGAGTAGAGCTTCAAAGGACAGTGTGGGTGAACTGGAATCAGAAGACCCAGTAGGAGGCTAGGAAGGTATTACGAGCTGGCTGCTAAGTGCACATGTCTATGGCAGGTAGGGAAAGGGAGGCAGGCTATAGGCTACAGATGTACTTGAGAACTAAAGTAGACTCACTTGGTGACGTGCCAAGGATAGCCCTTGGCTTCTTGTAGCAGAGCCAAATGCTTGTGGTGGTCTTCACAGAAACAGAACTCCCTGAAAGCAGGGTTTGAGTACATGAAGAGATACATGTTAGAGGTGTTAGCTCTGAGAAACCCTAGAGAAAGCCAGAAGGGGCCTAGTGGCACTGATAGGAGGGTACAGAGGTCATGAGAGGTAATTCAGTGAAAGACAAAATGCAGGACTATCTGTGGAATCACTCAGCGACGGTGCAGTAATGAAGGCGGCGGCCTTGGAACTCCTCCAAATAATGCCATGGTGAAGAGAAGAGCGTTTAATGGACCATGGGAAGGGGGTAGAACGGAAGAGGGGGCAGAAGGCAGAGGAAGAGTGTTCAAAAGATAAGCTGGGTGCGGCTTGGTGTTTGAGCACTTTCCTCACAGGCCTTGGGTTTAATCCCCAGTACCATGAAAATAAATGTAAATGAACAAACAGTCGAAAAAGGAGAGTGTAGTCAATGCAGTGGTGCTGTGGAGAGGCCAGGCAGACTAAAAAATATCAGAAGTTACAGAGAGTAATGCCGACTAAGAGGAAAGCACCTGAAAGTCAGGGTAAGAAGCCAGCACAGCACAGAGGTCAACCTCCAGAGACAGCGCCACAACTTCCACAGATACTCTTACCACCAGGCACAGGAAGGTCTACACTGGAATTTCTATTTCTAAAAAGCAGCCTTCAGTGCATAAGGCCAATCTTCAGCTTCCAGGGATGTCCCGCCTAGAGAAGACTCCTCTGCACTGCAGATTACGGAAAGGTTTTAGGGCTGAGAGAGTCACTTCCCACCTCCCACAGGACAGCTGCTGTGCTAGCCGGCAGATCTCAGCAACCTCGAAATTTCCTTTTCGCTAAATTCACTTAAAATTTTTTTATTAGTGTGTGTGTGTGTGTGTGTGTGTGTGTGTGCACGTGCGCGCATTTGTTTATTTGTGTATGCACAAGCAGGTGTGGAAGTTAGAGGACAATTTGTAGGAGTTGGTTCTCTCTTTCTATCCACAGGGATTCCAGGGATCAAATTGAGGTTGTCAACTTGGCAGAAAAGTGGCTTATCCACTAGGCTATCTCACCAGCTCCAAATTGACTTTTTTTTTTTCTGTCTTTTTGAGACAAGGTCTCCCTTTAGTCCCAGCTGGCCTGGAGCTCACTATGTAGACCAGGCAGGCCTTGAACTCACAGAGAGCCACCTACCTCTGCCTCCCAAGTACGATGATTAAAGGCATGCGCCACCACGCCTGGCACCCAACCCAAATTTACTTTTTTTGAAGGAAAAATGTACACTAATGGAAAGGGTTTCTGTCTTTCACTATTCATAGGTAGCACTGTCAATCTCTTTAAAAAGGAAGTAGGTTCCTAGCATCCAAATCAGGTCACTTACAGCCACCCGGGCACCTGTGGTCTTTTGCTGGCACTCACACAAATACACATTATAAAAAACAAAATAAATCTTGAGGATAGAGAGATGGTTCAGTGGTTAACAGCATGTACTGGTCTTTCAAATTCAGCTCTCAGCACTTAATATCAGGTGGCTCACAACCTCCTGTAAACAATGAAATTCCAGGGGGACGCAATGCTTCTGGCCTCCATAGACACCTGCAATCATGTGCAGATATCCACACGTGGGCACGCACTGATACATAATTTTAAAAATTTAAATATCTTTAAAAAAAGGATTAAGGGGATGGAGAGATGGCTCAGCAGTTAAGAACACTGTTCTTAACTGTTTTTTGCAGAGGACCCGGGTTCAGTTCCCAGCACCCACATGACGGCTAACAACTGTCTGTCACTCTAGTTTCAGGGGGATCTGACACCCTTGTTTGACCTCCGTGGGCACTGCATGACATAAGTATACTTATATACATACATGCAGATAATACGCTCATACATATAAAATAAAAAATTTAAAAACAGAGACATGGGGGTTGGGCATGGTGGCACATATCTATAATCCCAGCACTCCATACACCAAGGCAGGAGGATCCTAAGCTTGAGGGATGACACAGTGAGACTCTCCAAAAAAAGAAAAAGAAAAAGATAAAGAAAGGAAAACATACTAGTAATGCCAATGCAAATTCTTCAGTGATGAATTCACATTTTGTTGGAATAATCGACAGCTGTCTAATTGGACTTAAGGTCTGTTCAATGGGAGGGAACTTGTGGGGTAATGCAAACATAGCCAAATACATGGTAGATCTTAGAGAAAACTTAACTTTTGTCACATCCCTAGACTAATGCAGTATCTTATTGCATTCTAAATACTTATGCTTATAATCACAGACAAATGTACCTCTCACCGCTCATCAAAGAAACTTATTTTGCAAGAGATTGAGACTGTAACAAAAATCCACAACTGGTTAAATGAAGAGAATAAGTGTTTATAAAATGCCCAACCCCAAGTGAAACATCTACAATATAATCTGTATACCTAAGGCTCAGGGAACAAAACAGAACAGGGAAGCAGAAAGAATACTAATGCATCTTTCAATTCTCACCAGCGAAGCTTCTTCATGCAACAAATGGTGACTAAACCAAAAATCCACAATTACCAAAGGGCAGTGAAGAGACTACAGAGTGCTTATTCCTGACTAGGACATCTACCCTATATCAAACATCTGAGACCCAAGGCTCAAAGACCATGGTGGAAGAGGGGGAGGAAAGATTTTAAGAGCCAGAGGTGGTTGATGACCACAAGGAAACAGTATTCCAGAAAGCTGGGAACTTACAGCAATGGTGGCAGCACACATGGGACCCTGCAAGCTCAAGGCACGCACAGTCCCAACACAGAGTGGGGAAATGGGAAAGAAGCCTCGACCGTAGCTGGCGAGCTACTGCTAACTAATGACCACTGGGAGAGGGAGAGTTGATTTAATGCTACATTGGTTAACCAGACTCCAGTAGATGGATGTACACTGAGGGACATTTGGGGACCCAAATTTGATTCAATAGGCCTTAATATGACAAAGCACATGAAACCCAGTGCTTGTACAAGCATGTCTCAAAACAAAAATAAGTCATATACCTTTCCATCTAAGAAATGTCTACAATGGTGTGTTGAGTGTAGACATCCTGTTCCACAGTGCCATCTGATGTCCGGTACACTCTATGGTTGACTTAAGCTTGTAAGGTCACCTTGATACTCATCTTGAAGGGCCTGGACCGGAAGTCCGGTTCCTGCTCCTGTTCTCTTCAGGGGTTGCACCTTATGGGGTGTCTTGGTATCCCCTTGTATGTACTGACAGCTTAGGGGTGGGATATGAAGCCAGAGAAACTATATAAATATCTACAAGGAAAGAGTAAAAATTGTCACAAAATATCTGAAAATAGGGGCTGGGAAGATGGCTCAGGTGGTAAAGTGCTTACCATGTGCGTATAAGGACCTGAGTTAAGCTCCCTAGTACCCACATCCAAAGCTAGGGCCAGCGGCACATGCCTGTAATTTCAGCACTGGGGAGGTAGAGACAGGGTTAGTGAGAGACCCTGCTTCAAAAATAGATAAGGTAGAGAGCAACTGAGGACAACACTTGACATAGACCTCTGGCTTCCATGTGCATATGTGCACCTCACCCCCATACACACACACACACACACACACACACACACACACCAAAATATCCCAAACTGTTTGTATTTGTCTGAAATTTAATTAAGGGCCACAAAATATACTCCTAAATACCAGATGTTCTTTAAATAGCTATTACAGTTCTGATCTATTTGAGGAAATGCCATTTTTATGGGGATAGGGCAAGAAGCCAGAGGGCATGATTCATCTCTCATCATCTACTTCCTTATGCCCTTGGGTTTGGAAAGCAGTCTGCAAACCACACATGGTAGAGCTACCTTCATGAGAATGAGAACCAGCATTGTGACAAATGCAAAAGAAACCTACCAGGCAGGAGCAGGGGTGAGTTAATAACCAATCCATAACACAGAGGCCCACCCTCATGCCAGAGAGCAGGGATTGTAGGATGTTTGGGAGTCCATCATGTGCTAGGGAAATGGAATATAGAAAAAGGAGTGAAAATAATCTGGAAAGATTTTATCGCCCTATCTGTGCTGTTAAGAGATGGCTAAGAGGCCCAGAGGGAGGGAGGAATGGGAGTCTACTCAGTATGACCCTGTACTACCTTCCATTTCTGAACTGGGCCAAGCTCTGCTATAAGTTAGGGATGAGGCAGTACTCCATGAAGTGCAGATGTTGGGACCTGCTGTTATGGTTTGAGTATGAATGTCTAAAGAGGCACATGTTTTGAATGCTTATTTTGCAGCTACTGGCACTGCTTGGGGAGTTGTGGAAACGTTAGGAGGTAGGGCCTCCCTGGAGGAAGTAGGCTCACTGGGAGGGGGCACTTGGGCATCTTTTAAAAAATATTTTATTACTTTTTTATGTATATGAGTGTATTGCCTGCATGTATATAAGTGCACCCATGTCATGAAATGACTGTGAAGGTCAGAAGAGGGTCTTGGATTACCCCCTGGAACTGGAGTTATGGACAACTGTTAGCTATCATGTAGGTGCTAGGAATCTAACCCAGGTCTTCTGCAAGAGCAGCCAGTGCTCTGCTAAGTCATCTCTGCAGCCCTACTTGGTGAATCTCATCCCTGGCTGCTGCTTGTTATATTTTGTGATTCCTCATCACCCATGTAGTGAACAGCTTTCTTTGGCCACACACTCCAGTGGCCCTGATGTTCTGCTCAAGCACATGGGGCCAAGCAATCATGAACTGAACCCTCTGAATCCATGAGCAAAAATAAAGCTTTCCTTCTTAAATTGTTTCTGTCAGAAACAGTAAGAAAGAGAAAGGATCACTACCTTCTGGGTCCTCTTCCTCACTTTGGGACTCAACAAATAAAAACCTGCTCCCCACCAGGGACACCTCAGTCACCTCATATGGCTTGGAGACCCAGGTGTGTTACCTGTATCCCTGTCTTGGGCACCTTACATTTAGGTCACCCCAAAGGCCCATGGCTGTTTGCAAAGGATTGCCACCTCCCATCCCTCTAGGATTTGTCATGTCAGCCCACACCCCACCAGATACTCTCCAGTTGCCCCCACTTGTCCCATAGACACAGATAAGCAAATTATCTGCACCTCCCTCTTGGTCTCTTTCCATTCGGGTTACCCCAAAGCCCTGTGTGGCTGCTTACCAAGGACCACTGCTTCTTCCTGGCCCCTCATCCTTTCTTGGAAATTGCCAAGTCCTGTCTGATCCCCAGCAGGGCCTCTTAGCATGCTGCTAGGAGATCTAAACCTTTCCCTCCTCCAGGACTCACCAGAGCCCTGCCAGCTGAGACACACTAGTTGTCCCATCCAGCCTTGAGACCTAGTCCACACTGCCAGGGGAGACTTGTTCCAGACTCCTTCACCAAGCCACTGCAGGCAACAGCAGTTGTCGGCTGTAGCCGACAAGCAGAAGACCTTAGACAGAAGATGTAGCCCCAAATACCAAACAGAGGAAATTGGGCCATGAACTAGCTCCCTCCTGAACATTATATAGAAGGTAAGTTGAGAGGTCAACCAAGTCATAGGGGACTATGCATGGGGGCATCTCTTGAAATGTTCTGTGAATGTGGGTCACCAGTCTTCCTATTCAGAGAGGTCTTAGAGATCCACTAATGGGATCCACTAATGGGACTTCAGCCAGTGTCCAGTGTATAAAGAGGAAAGTCTGTTCACGCTTCAGAAAAGGAAGCCTGGTGCTGCAAGGCCTGATTTTGTCCTTGAGTAGATGGAACTGGTAAATGAAAAGCTAAAAGGAGCCAGGGGCTCCTTCTTGCCCCCCCCCAAAAAAAACCCCCTGAGAGACCCCCTGAGGACCAGATCCTCAACTGACTTCAAGAAAACAAAAACCTTGGTTAATCTGGGCTAACTGTGTGGCCTTAAGCATTCAAAAGGAAAGTAAAACCAGAAATAAATAATCAGTAAAACCAGAGAAATTGTACTTCAGATATAAAACTTGAGATCTTAGTAAAAAGACAAAAAGAAAGAGAGCACTGCTGCTTGGCCTGTCTTCAATTCTTACTGGCAGGTGCATCTACTCTGTGGCTGCTGCTGCTTTTGCCACTCTTCAAAGACGTGAGACACAGCTTTTTTAACCTTCCAAGATGGAATGAAGACTCATGTCTCTCCAAGAATCCTCCAAACCTTCAATGTCAGATGCGCACTACTGAGATACTCAGCTGTGGACTAAACAGCTAAGGGGATATCAGACTCGTCAGAATATAGACTGCCATTGTTGGACTACCCGGGCTGTATCATGGAGGCTAGTGCAGGGGGATCAAGACAGGACACATGCTTACTGGACTTCATTTGGGGGACCATGGGAGGGAAAGACCCCACTGTGGAGCACAAGGGCAGGATTGATGGTTGTTTGGGCTTGCCAAGGAGGAACCTGCAAGCACTTCCTTAAGGAAAACATGACATCTTTTAGAAAAAAAAAAAATCCTCCAATTCAGGTGATGTGTATGAAAGTATATATTTTTATGTATAACTATGTATATTTATGTATATATATTGAAGCAATACAAGTTAGAGAGAACAACAAAAGAACTGGAGAAAAAACTCTGGAAAGACTCAAAAAAGGTACAAGACTTATATAGCAGAGTGCAGAGACTCAGGTGGGGTGGGGGGCATGGGGAAAGGGAACTGACTCTAAATTTGATTGAGAAAGGATGTATGATTTATGGAAAAAGTTTAACAATAAAAAATTAATTAATTAATTTAAAAAAGGTGAGTTGAAAAGAAAGAAAAATTCAACAAACTAAGTCCAGATATGCAAATCCCAACATAGAAATAAAAACACACGCACAAAAAATAATATGCTGCTTCTTATCAGCCAGGCGTGGTGGCACACGCCTTTAGTCCTAGCACTTGGGAGGCAGAGGCAGGTGGATCTCTGTGAATTCAAGGCCAGCCTGGTCTACAGAGTGAGCTCCAGGCCAGCTGGGACTAAAGGGAGACCCTGTCCCAAAAATACAAAAAAAAAAAAGCTTCTTCAAAAACAAACAAACAAACACGCCCCCAAAATCCCAGTTAATGGCCCCTAACAAAATGACCTGAAACAACTTCCAGACAAGAACTCAAAAAAACTTACCACAGTTATGGTCTCACAACTCCAAAGAAGACAAAGACAAAAAGATGAATGAAATTAAATGGAGTCCAAAGAGCTGAAGAAAACCCAAAGCGAAAGAAATAATGGTGGAAATGAAAAATTCAGTAAACCTTGGTGTGATGGTTAATCCTGGGTGTCAACTTGACTGGACTAAGGAACAAATAGGAGAAAAAGGGTCTTCTGATTGGACCGCCTCCACCCGGATGGCCCACCCCAAATGTGGGTGTTGCCTTCTGCCGGCAGGCAGTATAAAAGGCCACGGCAGAAGCAGCTGGTCCCTTTTTTCTCCTGCGGTTTGCCTCTCTCATCTGGTGAGTTTGTCTTGCTGCTGTGATCAACCTTTCGGATCCCAGCGTATACTGAGACCGGCAGATCTCCTGGAATCCATTCGGGCCTTCAGCACTAGATTGGGACTACTTAGACATCCAGCCTTGTGGACTGAGCAGTTCCCTGGATTCTCTCGGCCTTTCCAGTGTGGTGCAGCTACTGTTGGACTCCTTGAACTCTGTCACGCGAGTAAATCAATAAATTGTATATAGCTATATATATTCGTCCTGTTACTTCTGTTTCTTTAGAGAACCCTGACTAATACACTTGGGGATGAAATGACTCACTCAGAAGATGCGGATAACACAGAATTGGCATGAAAAGCTTTTGTACAAGTAAGAGTTCTTCATCTGCAAGAGGAGTCAGCTATGAATTAGCCCTGTTGGAGTCTTGGCAGGGATAGCTGCTCTGCAGACTAGACTATATGTTGTCACAGGAAGATTGAGTAAGAGGAGAGAAACTGTATTACATATGCCATTTGAGGGTTCCACTTCAGATCAGAAGAAGCCGGCTTTCTGGAGACTTGGAAAGAGACACTCACTGGGTGAATAGTAAAGGAAAGTGAATGTGGAATCAAAGTCCAATTACAGCTCTGTGAGTAGATCGAGAGCAAATGCATTTACTACAAAGACTCAGTTCAGTTTTTATAGTGATAGGTTACACTAGGGAAGATAAGACCAGGAAAATGAGAATTCTCTGTACCCAGATGAGCTGACCAAGCTGGGACTTTTGGAAATATATTCAGAGATCCAGAGGACATTTTAGGGCAGTAGCAGTCTCAGACAGGTGACCACTGGGCTGCATGGATACAAGAAATGAAGGTCATTTCAGGATTTGAGTGGC
This sequence comes from Rhizomys pruinosus, assembly GCA_009823505.1. Taxonomy (NCBI): domain Eukaryota; kingdom Metazoa; phylum Chordata; class Mammalia; order Rodentia; family Spalacidae; genus Rhizomys; species Rhizomys pruinosus. The sequence continues at coordinate 235,961 of VZQC01001241.1, forward strand.
TAAGAGAGCAGCAGTGTTTTTTTTCTTCTTTTTTATATTTTTATTGTTATTAAACATTTTTTTAAAAAAAATTTTAATAAAATATTTTTACTGGGAAAAAAAGAAAAATTCAGTAAACAGATGAAAATCTCAGGAGAAATCCTCATTAGAAGAATGGATCATGTAAAAAAAAAAAGAGAGTCAGGGACAGAAGACAAGGTAGGGGAGTTGTATCACTCAGTAAAGATACATGATATTTAAAAATATGAACAGAACATGGGAGAGTTTTGGGTCACTATGAAAAGACCTAACTTCAAATTATGGGCATAGAAGGAAAAGACTATCATAGTAGAGACACAGAAAATATCTTCAGTAAAATCACAGAAGAAAATCTCCCAAACTTAGAGGAAGAGATGCCCATCTAGGCATAAGAGGCACATAGAGAGGACTAGAAAAAAATATTCCCCACAACATATTATATTTAAAATATTTAAAGCACAGAATAAAGAAATTGTATTAAAAGTTGCAAGAGAGAAAGGTCAAATCACTTATAAAGGTATGTCTGTTAGAATAACAACAGATGATGTGTTGTTGGGTCTTGGGATGATGTGTCAGGTTCCTTCTGAGGTACCAGAGGTACTTCATAGTGGTGGTAGAAGCTGCTTGATACCATGTCTCTTACTCCACAGCTGCTTTTTTTGTTTTTAAGAAGTAATTTTTTAATATTTTTATTTTTATTTTATGTGTATGAGTGTATTGCCTGCATGTGTATAAGTGCACCCATGTCATGCAATGCCCATGGAGTCAGAAGAGAGTTGCTCTGTCAAAACTGCTGGCTGGGTCACAGCTGATTAATGAACTTAGAGTATACAGTGAATGGTTTTATTACTAGTTTAAAAATTAGCTTTGTCTTTCTTAGTTGACATGTCTCAGGATTTGACATTTGCACAGATTTAGTTTAGCTCTGGCAGGGGTTATTACTTAGATACAATTTTGGCTACACAGGACAATCGTAGTGACCCTCTAGCAACATCAGCCCTGGTGTGTAGTCTGGGGAGGGCTTGACAAAGAAGAGGGAGTGAGGGTGCAGTGAGGGAGAGGAAATAGAGGGGGAGGGCATAGAAGTCATGTCCTAGCTGGGTGTGGTGGCGCATGCCTTTAATCCTAGCACTCGGGAGGCAGAGGCTGGCGGATCTTTGTGAGTTCAAGGCCAGCCTGGATTACAGAGTGAGTTCCAGGACAGCTGGGACTACAGGGAGACCCTGTCTCGAAAAGACCAAAAAAAAAAAAAAAAAAAAGACATGTCCTATCCTACCTCCCAAAAGCTTTCCCCATGTCTAAGAGAACAGGCATATTGGAAGAGAAGAAAATTAAGCATTTCAAAACATCCCTGGAGGCCTCCTTCAGTTTACTCTCAGGAAAAAGGTAATTGATTTTTTATTCAAGGTTTTAAAGTGTTGGATGTCAACTCTTTGGAGGCACCCCATACGACCACCCCTGGCATACACAGAAACCTTGTTCAAATACCTTCTTCAGCAAGGCCCTTCGGTTCATACTATAATCTTCTGGTTAAGGGAAGCAGCTCTTTAGAGGCCAATTACTCTCTATTTTAAATCTTGGGAGATTTTTCTATGGATTTGAAAACTTCCTCTCCTTAGAACATTACTGAAAAGGGTAAGTGATGAGTGAGGTCAGAGCACGATGAGTTTCAGAGTTCATGGACAGGGCCTTGTATACAGGTGCCACTTTGCAGGAGCTAGAAGACCTCGAACACATGGCTTTAACTCCCATAGGCCTTATTTTTCTTGTATGCAAATGGAAATAATCATTTTTAGGGGTCTGAGAGGACAAAATCTGTAAGGTACACAGCTCCTCTGGCCAAAGCTAAGTACATTCTGTCCTCTTTTTTGCCTCCCCCTGCTCTTCTCCTTAAGACAGTGTTGATTCAATATAAAATAGAAGAAAAATGTAAAACACTGCTTCTCCCACCCACCCTAAGGAGAGCTTTCTAAGTAAGAGACAGTTACACTGGCTCCCAATTTCTCTTCTCTAGTCAGCGCCCCCACATTTCAGGTGCCCTGCCATGGACAGAGATAGAGGCTGGATAGCTCTGGAAGCAGTGTCTGTCATGGGTCCTCATATTACACATTAGGTGAATTGCATTTGTAACTCTGCTTCTGTTGGAGACTCTTCAAAGGTTGGCTTAATCTTAAATAAGGATCGAACAGAGAATCGGGCAGGTTTTTTTTTTTTTAGCATAAGCAACATATTGACATAAAAAAAAAAATTCTGAGGGAAAGTACAAACCCAGAAACAAAGTCCAGAGGATTTGAAAGCTGGTACAGAGACAGGCTGAATATACCCCCCAGACCATGGCATGTGACTCATTCAACAGACAGTGAGAATATTTGAACCATGCACTAATGGTGAAACCCTCTGCATGCTTGGAAATGCCCCTGTTCTCTTAAAACTCACATTTCAGGAGGTTCACCTGTCTGCTTCACCCCCACACGATGAGATGACCTGCACAAGAGACTTGGAAGTACTGTTGTCTTCCCTGGCATGGCTCTTCCTATTTCTCAAATGTAGGTGATGCACTTAGCCTGACCCAGCACACCCAGGTCATTTAAGTGCAGACATCCTGGCCATGAAATGTCCATGGTCTCACAGGAGCTCAGAAAGGAAATGATCTCAGGAAAGAGATGCTCAGTATAGTACACTCACCTTACGATGGACCTCTTTTATTGCTTACGGCAGGAACCACATTCCCTTAAATCCACAATGTATTACTTTGTACACCTATCAAGTTTTGGCATAAGGAAAATGGCAAAACCTCTCAAAAGGTAACACACCAGTGTCGCCACCTCTTATATTTCTCTCAAGAGCCCCAAACTCCATGGTTTACTTTCCTTGAATACAACAAAATTTTAAGAGAAATCATAAAACATTTTAATATGGACCAAACATCTCAGATACCACTAATGAAAAAACACAGCAGATAAAGCTGACACCAGGGCTCAGAGAGGAACAAGTACTACACCACGTGGCCCTGCATGACTCTTTATTTGCTTTTGATTTTCTTTTACATATGAATGGTTAGCAGCAATTTTGCTCTCTGTTTGGTATATAACATAGGATACAACAAGGTAAAGAAGGTTGTTGACCAAAAGGAGGAAAGCAAAGGGAACAGAAATATAAAGAACATACAAAATCGAATGTGTATGAAAGAGTAAACAATGATTGTAATGAAAAATCTGAGTCATGAAAGAAAGGTTAAATTATGCCCAGGAAAAGGCATAATTTTAAAAGGCTTGGAAATAATACTATTTCAAAAGTCATTTGAGGGCTGGCGAGATGGCCTAGTGGTTAAGAGCGCTGACTGCTCTTGCAGAGAACCTGGGTTCGATCCCCAGCACCCACATGGCAGCTGTATGGCAGCTGAGAACCGTCTTTAACTCCAGTTCCAGGGGAATCCGACACCCTCTTCTGACCTCCATGGTATTGCACGACACGGGTGCACAAATCTACATGCAGACAGTACATTCATACACATACAAGAATAAAAAAAAAGTCATTTGAAAGTTTGCAAGGACAAAGGTCATGCTCTGGATCACATACTATTTCTTCTTGTATTTAATTACTTCTGGTTGTACATGGTATATGGTAAGTACCTATTTCATCATTGATTTAGAATAGAAACAAAAAAAAATTAACAAGTTGTTGGTAGGAGAGTTAGCATTATAGAGATCCATTCACCATGACTCCCATATAGGAGGTCGAACCCAGGAAATCCCTATGCGCAGCAGCACCAAGACCAGGAGCAACTATCTTATCCCATTTGGGAAATGAGCATCCAAAACTTAGTTCAACAAGGTCATAGCCTTTCTTTTCTTTTCTTTCTTTTTTTTTTTTTTTTTGGTCTTTTCAAGACAGGGTCTTCCTGTAACTCCAGCTGGCCTGGAACTCGCTCTGTAGACCAGGCTGGCCTTGAACTCACAGAGATCCACCTGCCTCTACCTCCCAAGTGCTAGGATTAAAGGCGTGCGCCACCACACCCGGCATTTTTTTTTTCTTTTGTTTTTTTTTGAGTCAGGGTCTTCCTGTAGCCCCAGCTGTCCTGGAACTGACTATGTAGACCAGGCTGGCCTTGAATGCACAGAGATCTGCCTGCCTCTGCCTCCCCATGTGCTGGGATTACAGGCGTGTACTACCATGGCCCAGCCTTTGCTTTCTTTAAACTAATTTTTCTCTCAAAAGCATGGAGATGAAAAGCCTAGTGCATTATAAGAATAAGGATTAAAAAATCTATTTACCTGCAATCTGCTCCTACACAGTCTGTTTTTTACCCCTCTCTCCTTTCTGAAGCAGTCATTATTAACCCTGAAGAAATATTCTTCTCTTGGGGAAGGTTGTGGTCCTCTGATATTATGGGGCATCCTGTAGCAATCAGTGTGATCATGTACTCTGTCTTCAATCTGCCTTTAAATCTTCACACATTATTCTCCCCAACTTAAATAAGAGTACAAAGCTACGAAGTTCACCTCAGTTCATGCCTTACACCACATACAGAAACGAACTCATTCCTAACTGTATAAAATTTCCAGAGGAAAAAGAATCTTTGTGATCTTCAGTTAGTCAAACACTTCTTACATATAACATTAAAACATGCACACTCCATAAAAGGAAAAATAATTTTACAAATTGGTGCTATTAAAATTAAGAACTTCTGGGTAGGAGAGATGGTTCAGCAGTTAAGAGCACTGGCTGTTCTTGCAATTCAGTTCCTAGCAACCCCATGGTGGCTAACAATTGTCCATAACTCTGGTTTCAGGGGATCTAGCACCCTCTTCTGTACCCACATGGTACATTTACATACATTAAGGCAAAACACTCATAGACACATAAATAAAAAAATTAAGAACTTCTGTCCTTCAAATTATATTAAGAATAGAAAGACATGCTACAGATGGTGAGGAAATGTTTGAAAATAAAGTATTTTAGAAAGGAATTGAACTCAGGATTTCTTTATACTAAAACTTGATAAAAGGCAGATAATATAAAACAACAAAATAAAAAGATCCCAAACAATTTACCAAATAAAATATATGGTAGCAAACAATATGAAAAGATGTTATAAAATTAAAACTATGATGAAGTTCCACTTCACAGTTTCTGAATACTTAGAGGCTGTGCACAGTAAGGACTCTTGCATACTCATGGGAAAGCAAAATGGTATAGTAAGTCAATCCTCAAGACAATTTGGCAGCTTCTTAACATGCTAACCCTATACTTACCATATGATTTAGCCATTCTACTTTTCCTACATGCATTTAGATACACAGACTAGATGTCATTGTCCCCCTCCTCAAATTCTCATGTTAACATCTAAGGTGATAGTATAAGGAGCCAGGGCTTTGGGAAGTCACTGAGTAGTGAGAGCAGAGCCCTTTATTGAAAGTGCCTTTACAGAAGGGACCCCAAGCCAGACACAGTGGCACATGTCTGTGATTCCAACTATATGATAAGCTAACATGGGGGAGATTGCTTGAGTCTGTGTCTCTTTAAAGAAAAGAAGAAAACAAGAGAAAAAGAATCTGAACCCAGACACAGTGGTCAGTAATTATAATCCCCGTATCAGGGAGGCAGACACAGAAAAATCAATGTAAGTTAAAGGCTAGCCTGGTCTATATAGCGTGTTACAGGCCAGATGGGGTAACTTTTTTTCTTTTAAAGATTTCTTATTTTAAATTGTGTATATGTGTGAGTGGGGGTTAATGTGTATGTGAGCTCAGGTGCCTGTGAAGGCCAGAGGTTTTGGCTCTCCCTACAAGTGGTTGTGAGCTACCTGACATGGGTGCTGGGAAACGAACTCAGGTCCTCTTGCAAGAGCAGTATGTGCTGTTAACCAGTGAGCCATCTATCTACCCCACCCCAATAGGGAAACTATCTCAAAGCCAAAAATAAAAGAATTCCCAGATCTCTGCTTTCTCTTCCACGTGAAGATACAAGATGGCAGGCTGTAACCTGTGGCATGGATGCCACAAAAAACCTGACCATTAGACACTCAGACTCATCTCTAGATCGAAAAGAAATTGTTTATAAGCCACCTACTCTATAGTACATTGTAATATGAGCCCAAACTTAGATGCCATATAGATACATGCACATGAAGTTATGTAGGAGTTTTACTTACAGTAAACAATAATTGGAAATAACTCACATGCATATCAATAGCTGAGCAGATAACTATAGGACATCTGTATCATGAACTACTACTGAGAAAAAAGGGAACAGAGTACAACATAACTGAATTGCAAATAATGCTAAGTAGAAGAAGCCTTTCCTAAATTGTAAATTATTCTTTCCAGTTTATATAAAAGTACAAATAATACATAGTGATAGCAGATTGATGACTGCCTAAAAGCAAGGGATGAGAGGCAAGACTAAAGGTGACAAAAGGGAGAGAAGATTCCTGTATAACTACTGTATTTAGCATCTGTGGTGATAATCTCATAGGTTTATAAAGATCACAAGTTTTAAAGTATAAGCTTTTTTATGTAGCTTACTAACATTTACCATTTATACTTTAATAATTTGTTTGTTTGAGACATGGTCTTCCTGTAGCCCCAGCTGGTCTGGAACTTCTATGTAGACCAGGCTGGCCTTTGTCTAGGATCCACCTGCTTCTGTCTCTGCCTCCTGAGTAGTGGAACTAAAGTGCTTGCTACTACATCTAGCTCATAAATTCAAGTTTTTTTTTCAGAGCTTGTACCAGGTGTGGTACTATACGCCTGTAATACCAACATTTAAGAGCCCAAAGTAGGAGCATCTATGGTAAGCCCAGACACAGCCCAAGTGCCTATAATGAAAGATATTCTGATGGTTCAACATACGAAAATCAATAAATATCATCAAGCATATAAATGGACTGAAAGACAAAAACCACACCATCATGTCAATTGATGCAGAAAAAGCCTTTGACAAAATCCAGCATCCCTTCATGCTTGAAGTCCTAGAGGGAACTGGATTGGAGGGATCATTCGTCAATGTAATCAAAGCCATATACAGGAAACCCACAGCCAATATCATCCTAAATGGGGAAATGACAGAAACATTCCTTTTAAAGGTAGGAACTCAGTAAGGCTGCCCCCTGCCACCACTCCTCTTCAATATAGTGCTTGAAACACTCGCTAAGGCAAGGCAAGAAAAGGAAATTAAAGGAGTACTAATTGGAAAAGAGGAAGTCAAGTTATCCCTTTTTGCTGATGATTGTTTACTTAAGGGATGCTAAAAATTCCACCAGAAAACTCCTAGAAATGATTAACAGCTTCAGCAAAGTGGCAGGATACAAAATTAACCTTAAATAATCAATGGCCTTTCTTTACACCAAGAACAAGCAACTGGAGAAAGAATTCAAAGAGACTTTCCCACACACAATAGCCTCAAAAACAATAAAATACCTACGAACAAACCTAATCAAAGACACCAAAGATCTGTACAACAAAAAAATTTTAAAGCCTTGAAGAAAGAAACTGAAGAAGACATCAGAAGATGGAAAAACCTCCCATGCTCATGGATTGGGAAAATTAATATAGTAAAAATGTCTATTCTACCCAAACTCTTGTAGAGATTTAATGCAATCCCAATTAAAATCCCCAAGAGTTTCTTCACAGGCATGGAAAAAAAAGTCCTTAAATTTATTTGGAAAAACAAAAGACCCAAATAGCCAAAACAACCTTGAATGAAAAGAGCAATACAGGGGGATCTCTATACCAGACTTCAAACTATACTACAGGGCTATAGTCATAAAAACAGTTTGGTACTGGCACAAAAACAGACCTGTTGACCAGTGGAACAAAACTGAAGATCCAAACTTGAGCACATACAATTTCAGCCATCTCATATTTGACAAGGGGGCTAAGAAGACACAATGGAGAAAAGACAGCATCTTCAGCAAGTGGTGTTGGCAAAACTGGATCACCACTTGTAGAAGAATGAAATTAAACCCCTACCTCTCACCCTGTACAAAAGTGAACTCCAGATGGATTAAAGACCTCAACGTGAATCCCCAAACTCTGAAGGCGATAGAACAAAAAGTTGGCAGCAGACTACAAGACATAGGCGTAGGAAAAGACTTCTTAAATCAGACAGCAGCTGTGCAAGAATTAAGGTCAACAATTGACAAATCAGACCTTATTAAACACAAAATTTTTGCAGATCAAAAGAAACAATCAAGGAAGTGAAGAGAAATCCCACAGAGTGGGAGGAAACCTTCACTGAAGAAACATCTGACAAAGCATTGATTTCCAGAATATATAAACTACTCAAAAAAACAAAGAAGAAAGAAAACAAACGACCCACTCAATAGATGGAGCAAAGAGCTGAACAGAGACTTCACAAGTGAGGAATTAGAGATGGCTGAGAAACACCTTAAGAAGTGTTCAACATCATTAATCATTAAGGAAATGCAAGTCAAAACCACTTTAAGATATCATCTTACTCCAAGAAGACTGGCTAGGATCAAGAAAATGAATGATACCAAGTGCTGGAGAGGTTGTGGGGAAAGAGGTACACTCATCCACTGCTGGTGGGAATGTAAACTCATACAGCCACTATGAAAAGCAGTGTGGAAAAACCTTGGAAGACTTGGAATGAACTTGCCACCTGACCCAGCCATACCTCTCTTGGGCATGTACCCACAAGACTCATCTTACTGCAGAGATACATGCACAGCCATGTTTATTGCAGCTCTCTTCACAATAGCAAGGAGCTGGAACCAACCCAAGTGCCCCTCAACTGATGAGCGGATAGAGAAAATGTGGTACATTTACACAATGGAGTTCTATGCAGCAGTAGAAAGATGACATCATGAGCTTTGTAGGTAAAGGGATGGAACTGGAAGATATTATGTTAAGTGAAGTAACACAGTCTCAGAAAAACAAACGACGAATGGTATCCCTCATCTGTGGATGCTAGCGCCAATGACTTAGTTGTAAGCATTTCTTGTTGGGAGTGATGCATATTGGAAAGAATACCACCACCACCACCAACAGAAAAGACTGCATCAAAGAACTGACTGAAAGGGTGAATCTGGTGGGGTGGGGAGGTTGGGAGGGGGAACACGGGTCTAGATTCAATTTTTAACATAATCTTGTACAAAATATTTGTGTAAAACAATAAATTTTTAAAAATGGGGGCTGGAGAGATGGCGTAGCAGTTAAGAGTGCCGACTGCTCTTGCAGAGGACCCGGGTTTGATTCCCAGCACCCACATGGTGGCTGAGAACCATCTTTAATTCCAGTTCCAGGGGAATCCAACACCCTCTTCTGACCTCCGCGGCATTGCACGACATGGGTGCACAAACCTACATGCAGACAGTACAGTCATACACATAAAAAAAAAGATGACATCATGAGTTTTGCAGGTAAATGGCTGGAGCTAGAAGATATCATGCTGAGTGTAGTAACACAGTCCCAGAAAAACAAATGACAAATGGTATCCCTCATCTGTGGATGCTAGCACCAATTACCTAATTGTATGGCAAACTGAGTAATTGTCAATGTATTTTGAAAACAACTGTGCTTTTATAGTGCAAATCCCTTAAAATATAATACATAAAAAAAGAAAGATACTCTGGATGGACACTGAAAGATGGGGTTCTCCTTATGTGTTCCAGGATACAAGCTACATCTTAGGCAACTTGCTTCAAAGTCCTATTCATGCATCCAGTTTGAATAATGCAGAATGTATCCCCAGACTGTCACTTATTCTCACCTTCATACTGTTTAACCTCCTTAACTTGCTCCCTCTTATAAGGTAAAGTTCCTTTAGTAAAGCATCATAAGGCTGTGTCCAGCCTGTGTCATGTTATTAGCTTCTTTGATTACTTATATAAGAGAAAATGGTCTCTGGAGCAGATTAGCTTTTCTAGAAATAACTGCAGCAATGTTTCTGGCCCATATCCTTTTTAGAACCCTATTACACCCCTTTAAGAAGTATTCCCTATTTCCAATCTCCTTGTAAATGGGCAGGCCTTCATTACTGCCTGAAAAACAGTGTGGCAGAAAGGACACTGTGACCAAGACTAGGTCACAAGAGGTAAGATAACCTCTTTCTCTCTCCTTCTCATGTCTCTTGCCCCTAGAAGGTAGCTACAGGTGCAAGAGACTATCTAGGGTCTATGGTGCAGTCTCAGAGGTCTCAGCCATCAGCCATGAACCAGCAGTTTTGAGGGAAGAAGCTAGCAGCTAATCCCAGGCAGGCACCTCTGAGGAAACTAAAGGAAGAAAAGAAATACCCGGTATGTCCCACCCAAACGGCAGAGTGATTAGCTAAACAGAGGAAGTCATTATGTGAAGCCATTAAGTTTTAGATGGCATTTGTAGAGAAGCAGACCAGCCTTCTTTCTCTCAGACCCAAAGAGCTTCTTCAGAAAGAAAACTTGTTTTTCTTTGGCCCTCCTGACAATGTCTGATTACCCTTTCCATAATTATTTATCAGGAGGTGGCAATCTATAAATAAGCTGCTTCTACAAATGGAGAGGTCACCCTAAAAAGCCAGGATGACCTTAGGCTAAACTCATTTATGAAAATACAGAACAAATATATATGCATATATATTATAACGAAATCAACTTGTCAAACTTCAGCTCCCCTGTAGCTGTCACAGCATTAAGCTAGCATCACAAAGAGGATGAAACAAGGAGAAAAAAGGTGATTTTTTTCATGTTGTAAGGAAGGAGGGGGCCATGCACACTTAAAATAATTCATAAAAATTGTTTTACCCAGATGACTTAATGAATCTGCTTCTAGAAAAATAATTAAGTAGCTCTTGAAAATGTTACTTATCTGATTTCCATTTTACTTCTTAGCATTACTCATAATAACAATACCTATTTATGGAAACTTACTTTAGAATCAGAATACTGCTGGGGAGACAAGTTAGCTTAATATAAACAGCCTGGAGCTTAGAGACTGGAGACTCAGTCATAAAGCAGGACATGTCTGTCATGTCTCTGCTCTGGAGGTTCTACATCCTAGGAAATAAAAGGCCCAGACTTTGTGAGCCTGAGCCTTTAATGGCTAAGCCATCTTTCCAGCCCTAGACTTTGTAATTTCTAGGGGCTGTCTCAAGTCTGACTTGAGACAGCCATCTTTTCTTCTTCCTTCTTTTCCTTACTTTTTTTTTTTTTTTTTTTTTTTTTTTGGTCTTTCAAGACAGGGTCTCCTTGGAGTCCCAGCTGTCCTGGAACTCACTCTGTAGACCAGGCTGGCTTGAACTCACAAAGATCCACCTGCCTCTGCCTCCCAGTGCTAGGATTAAAGGCGTGCGCCACCACGCCCGGCCTTTTCCTTACTTTTTATCTAAGGAAATACATCCTAGACTTATTTTAAAGCTAAGCAAGAGAAAGGGAAATCAAATATTTTAGTACATTCAGGGTTTTCTCTATCATGGTGGGAGTTATATGGAGGCAGAATGCAGGGGAAAGGAAGAGAACTTCTATACCCAATGGAAAGATAAGCACTAGAATTCCATTCAAACTCTTCAGGACAGTCCCTTTCCTGATTTTCTGCTTTACTCCACAGTTTTTTTTTTTAGGAGGAATAGTACATAGAAAGAATGAGTGGGTCAAAGCTATCTATTCTTTCTTCCCTTTGTTCAAGTATTTTTAACACCTGGAACACAGTGATATTTACAAACAATAAGATCTTTCTGCATACTAAGTTTCCATGTAAAAAGACAATGTAAAATGAAAAAGATTTAAATTTTCGGACTGGAGAGATAGCCTAGTGGTTGAGAGTGCCGACTGCTCTTGCAGAGGACCTGGGTTTGATCCCCAGCACCCACATGGCGGCTGAGAACTGTCTGTAACTCCAATTCCAGGAGAACTCCAGTTCCAGGGGAATCCGACACCCTCTTCTGACCTCCGCGGCATTGCACGACATGGGTGCACAGACCTACATGCAGATAGTACATTCATACACATACAAAAATAAATAAAATAAAATAAAATAAATTTGAAAAAGATTTAAACTTTCAATCTAGATTTGATTCGGATCAAAACCCTTATTTATAGCTTGCACCTTTTAAAATTTAACTCTGGGAAGTCATTCCTGTGACCTAAGAGTCCAGTTATAGAAGAGGAAACTAAGCCAACTAAGATTTGCTTTGACTATCAGGAATTCCTAATGCATTCTTTCAACTGTTGTCTATTGGCAGGACTCCAGTCTCCCCCACCCTTTGTCATTCCACCTTCTCTACCTTGTCACAATTAATGAAGGAGGCAGAAAAGGAAGAGAGGAGGAGGATCAGGGGAGGAATAGCATGCTGTCATGTCTTTTGGAGACACTGAAGTCCTCTTTGAAAAAGGTGAGGGACAAGAACACATGAAAAGTAAGTGGAAGAGGGAATCTTGTGTGAAGAGGTTTCTCCACTCCCTTGTCTTTTCCAGCATGCTGCAACCAGGAAGAATGAGAAGAACCTGGGCTTTGGGGATGGTCTCTTTAGGCTACAACAGTCACCTAATAACTCACGAGTTTTGCAGTGCTAGTGTAAACAGTGGCCAAAGTGACATCAAGTACAAGGTATCTCTCAGATCACTTCATATAATTTATGAAAATAACCTCTTCTTCTCCTGCTTGTCTACAGATGGTCTATTGTCCCAAAGAAAGCTGTGAAGGAATAGTCTACTAGTTTTCTCCATGCTGACTCTGAACCATGGAGGAGATACACTCTCCTGGAAGAAGCCTTTGTCTTTGCTTAGTCAAAGGATGATGGGGGTTAGTAGGAGAGAACCTCGAAATGAAGCATGCTAAGAAATTTTGGGCTGTAGTACAGCAAAAGGGAGGCAAATCTTTCCCCTAAAACATAAACACAAAATTATTAAAAATAACCAATTTACAAAGGCAAACAACAAATTAAGCATTATTTATGAAAAGTGGCTAAAAATTTCAGGTAACACTAATGGGAGTATGTGGTCCTCTTGATGAAAACTGCTTTTACTTCTTTTCTTCTTGAAATACTGTAGTGTATGTGGCACAAATAGATGCAATATATGTGATTAATAGTGCAAAGAAAGAAGTATGTGGCACAAATAGATGCAATATATGAGATTAATAGTGCAAAGAAAGAAGAAATGAAATTATAGTGGAGCAATTTATGAAATTATGAAAAACCTTAAGTAAATTGTGATAAGATGTACACTGTTATTCTTAAGAGAAACCACTAACAAAATAAAAATAATAGTAAGAACAAATTATCTGTCATCTAAAAGAAACACAGTGGAGGGAGTGGCTGGGAAGCTGGCCCAGGTGAGAAGTACTTGCCAGGCAAGCACCTGAGCTTGAAACCTAGCATCTGCATCAATATCTGGGCATGGTGGCATGAGCTTATAATTCCAGTGCTGGGGAATTAGTGACCAGAGGGTCCCTGGGGCTGCTGATCAGCTACGCTAGCCTAATTGGCAAGCCCTAATCCCCCCAATCCAATGAGAGATCCTGTTAAAAGAAAAAAAAAAGGGGGCCGGAGATCAGCATTAAGAGAATGTACTCAATTTCAATTCCTAGCACTCACATCAGCAGCCCACAACAGCCTGTAACTCCAGTTCCAGAGGATCCAGCACTCTCTTCTGGACTCTGCAGGCATCTGCACTCACCTGTACATATACTCCCCCCACAATTATGATTAAAAATAAAAGACATCTTAAAAGAAAAAGTGAGTGACTCTTGAGGAACAATGCCTGAGGATGACTTCTGGACTCTACAGGTGTGCGCGTGCGTGCACACACACACACACACACACATGCACGCACACATACACACACGCACATGTGTGCACACAAAGAAATACACTAGAAAATACATATGCTATGCTGAATGAATAAAAAACAGTGAGAGCAGACACATCACTATCAGACAAAGTAAAATTCAGGGCAACAAAAAATTTTCAGGGATAAAAATATTATTTCATAATGACAGATGTAAATTTCTCAAGAGAAATAACCCTAAGCATTTATCGACCTAATAAGTTTCTAGAGCAGGACATGCTACTATAAATCAATAATCCCAACACTTGGAAGGCTAAGGCAAGAGAATGACCTCAAGTTACGGGTCAGTGGCTACAGAGCCAACCAACCAACCAACCAACCAACCAACCAAACAAACAAACAAACAAACAGCATCTGAGTGCCCCAAACTGTTAGAATTATAAGTAGAGAAACCTTTATGGCCAAGAGATTTAAATATCTCTGAACAATTAACAGAATAAGTAAAAAAATAACCAAGACTAAAGGTCTTGAGAAAAATCCATATGGAAACCTACCACTATAGAACTACTTAAAATATGTACATATACATCATAAAGAGATTAAAAGAAGTTACCTTATTAATGGGGAGGGGGGCTTGCCCCTATTAGATGCCACAGGCTATGAAAGTAAAAGCCCAATGCCAGGAATGAACTCCCTCTTTGAAGCTGTTCACCAGGGGTACCACAGACCCTGAAACAATACTGGCCGTTGCCCTTGTTCTTGGTTAACCACAGAACTTCACAGTAAGACCCTATTGCTGAAGTTAATATATACATGAACTTTAGAACAAATAAGGAGAAATCAAGCTGGTGCTGACTTCAGAGCCTCTTCTCAACTGTCTAGCTTTTAATAATTCTGGAAGGTGCTATGCAAGCAACCTTACCCCACTGTAAATCCTGTGAGCTACAACTGGCCTGGCGAGAGATGCTGACTAGTGTAATAGTGGCATGAATATTATGAGAGTAATCAGCCATTTTCTAATTAGATTGAAGGTCTGTTTCACAGGGTGGAGCCCATACCTAACATTGATATTGGGCCTAGGAACATGAGGCTAGACAGCCCACAGGCCATAGGAGAATGCCTAATACAGCTATTCTACAAAATAGATATGGCACTAAATTGATTTCTAATGACTTATTGCAATAGTCATAGATCAATGCATTTCTCAACTCTCAGCAGAGAAGCTTCTGCTGTTCTTTACACAGCAAATGATGATACAGAGAACCCTGAATGACTAACATGCAGAGAATAAGAGGCTACAGGCTGCTTATTCCTGAATAGGATACCTATATCAAACTTCTGCCTCTCAAGCTCAAGGACCATTGCAGAAGAGGGGGTAGAAAGATTGTAAGAGCCAGAGAAAGTGGAAACAGTTTTCCAGGCCTCTGGGCAGATATGAACTCACAGCAATGGTGACAGCATACACAAGTCCCACAAAAACTCAACCCAGACAAAATCCCAGGATAGCCGTGGGCAAGTGGGTAAGAAACTCTAACCCGACCTGAGGAACTATTGGCATCTAACAGCTGGTAGGAAGGGGAGATTCAATCTCATTTAAGAGTGAGACTCTTGGCTAGGCTCTAGTGGATGAACATAAACCAAAGGGGATTTGGGGACACAAAACTGACTCTATAGGCCTTAATCACTGAGCCATCTCTCCAGTCCTGTCTAGTTTCTTATAGTGAAAGTTTTTACCTTGATTTGAACCTTTCCTTCTACAAATGTTTGTTGCTCTGTTTCCTTAAGGATTATGTTTTCAACATTCCACAAATATTGATATATTGTATTTTATTTTAATTAAAAGTACTTGTTAATATTCTTTTTGATTTCATTCCCTTTTATTTCTTATATATATCATATCAGAGTACACAAATATGGTGAGGGTAGTAAAAATGGGGTATAGATCTGGGAAGAGATCAAAACGTGATCAAAATATAGTGTATGAAATTTGCAAAATCCAATAAAAAATTTTAAAACCAAATAATAAAAGAAGAAATATATGAACACTACTCTCAACCAATGAAATCTGCCATTTATAGAACACCAAAAACACCAAATTAGCATTCTTGGTAATATCTAAGTGGTCCATGTTGAAAAAAATAAATTAGTTGCCTACTTGAGAGACCAAGATGAAAGAATGACTTGAGTCCAGGAGTCTAAGGCCAGACTGGGCAACACAGGTAGACTGAAGTCTCAAATGAAAATAAATAAAAGGGAACAGAATGAAAAGGAATATTAAGTATTTTTAATTAAAATAAAATATAATATGTCAAAATTTGTGGAATGTTGATAACATAATCCTTAAGTAAACTTAGAGCAATAAACATTTGTAGAAGGAAAGGTTCAAATCAAGGTAAAAACTTTCACTATAAGAAACTAGACAGGGCTGGAGAGATGGCACAGTGATTAAGATCACTGGCTGCTCTTGCAGAGGACCTGGGTTCTGTTCCCAGCACCCAAATAGTAGCTAATGGTCTGTAACTCCAGTTCCAGGGAATGTGATACCCTCTTCTGTCTTCTGCAGGCTACACAATGCACTTATATACATGAAAGCATAACATTCATGTGTATATGCAGTGGTTAGATCAGGGACTTGCCAGGACCACTTGAAGCAAAGGCAGGAGCTGGGTGCTTCAGCCAGGCAGATTTTAGGATAGATCTACTCCTGGGTTGTTGGATAATTGATTTGTTGGCTTGTTGGATAGCTAAATCTTTGTCCTGTGAGGCTGGACCGGGGGTGGGGTTGGGGGTGGGGGTGGAGTCGCCCTGCTAGCTGGGATTAAAGGTGGGCCTGTTGCCACTGTGAGATTTGAGTGTGCAGTGGTTAGATCAGGAACTTGCCAGGACCACCTGAAGCACAGAGTACTGGGGAGCAGGGTAAGTCAGGCATACCCCCCACCCCCGCAACTGGACTTGCTGAGAGTGTCTCCAAGTGGAATTTTTTGGAGAACCTTCAGAACAGAAAGGGAAGAGTGAATTAGACTTCCAATATATAAACAAAATTGAAAGCTTGAAACCTAGACAAGTCAACACTCCATAAAGAAGGAGGAAAAATAAAAAGGCATCTGAAGGAGGCAAGCAAAGCAAGCTTTCAACACAGTGAAAAGGCATTTGTGATTCGCATTAGAATACAGGCAAAAAAAGAGAAATCCACATGCCAGGGACATGACGAAGGAGCAACATGGGAAAGGTGCAGGATAATTCCACGCCAAGCTCTACCAACCCTGTAGGAGATTGCTACAGTGGGATCTCCCCTGGAGGTGACCCAAGAAACAGATAGAGGAACAATTGCAGATATATTCAGAGAAATCAAAGAATATGAAGAACAAGTCAGAGAACTAAAGAGAGAGAATGAAAAACTCAAGGACCTAGATGGAGACAATGACAAACTCCAGAAAAAAACTAGAGGGAGAAAATGACAAACTCCGGAAGGAAGTGGAAACACTGAAAAAGGAAGACAACCAGCAAAGTAAGGAGCACCAAGAAGAGATTGAGAAGCTCCAAAAGGAAGTGGAAATACTAAAGAAATCACAGGATGAAATGAAAAAGGAAATAGAACACTCATCCAATCAAGAGGAAAGGAATGGAAAAAGCCTCAGAAATAGAATGGAGGAAGCAGAACAAAGAATATCAGACCTGGAAGATAACACAAGAAGCACTAAAAGCTTCCAAAATAAAGATTATGAAAAATTTAAAAAATCAACAAAGTGGAACAACCAGGAAAATATGGGACACCATGAAAAGATCAAATCTCATCTCTGCATCATAGAAATAAAGGAAGGAGAAGAATCCCAAAATAGTATTGACAGATCAGAAAAAATAATAGATGAAAATTTTCCCCAAACTAAAAAAAGCAAACCAACACAAATACAAGAAGCACATAGAACTCCAAACAGAAAAAAATCAGAAAAACCTACCCCACGCCACTATCATAGTTAAAATGCTAGCCCCAAAAACAAAGACAAAATTTGAAGTCACCAGAGAAAAACAAACAAGTGACATATAAGGGAAAACCCATAAGAATTAAAACTGACTTCTTGGTGCAAACCAAGAAAGCAAGAAGAACCAATGGGAACAAAGCATTTCCAGTGTTAAAAGGACTATGGATGCCAAACCCAGGTTTTCTAATAACCCCAAAAAATGTTGCGTATAGTGAAGGAGGAGAGAAAAAATCTTCCAATGACATAAACAACATGGATAGAAATATTAAATGCCTGGAAAACCAACTCTTCAGAAAATACTTGAAGCAATTCAAAGGACAGAAGGAGAAAAGCACAAATCCCCCAAGCAAACCCCTAGAAAGAGAAAAACTAATAAAACATAAACTGCAGAAAATAAAAACCGAGACTAAAAATTGCCAAATTGGAACAGAAAGTGAAAAGGAAGCAAAACATGCATCTTTGTCATTATAACCTTAAATTATAAATGGACTAAACTCCCCCAATTCAAAAGAACATAGACTGGAAGAGTTGGATAGGAAACAAAACAAAACCCATCTTATAAAAAGCTGTCTATAAGAAAACCATCTCAATCTCAAGGAGAAGCACCAGAACTTAAGGTGAAGGGCTGGAAAAAAATATTCCAAGCAAAATGGGTTACCAAAAAAGAAGCAGGTGTTGCTATTTTTAATATCAGAACAAAATTAGACTTCAAAGTAAAAGAAATCAGAAGAGACAAAGAAGGACCATTACATCTTTATTAAAGTATTCCTCTTACTTTACTAAACAATTGTTTCTAGGAATTTTTCTGGTGGAGTTTTTAGCATCCCTTAGGTAAAGTATCAAATCGTCTGCAAAAAGGGATAGTTTGACTTCCTCTTTTCCAAGTATTCCTTTAATTTCCTTTTAATTAATTAGTATTCCTTTAATTTCCTTTTCTTGCCTTATTGCCCTAGTCAGTGTTTCAAGCAGTAGAGGCCTAAATTTTGGATACAGTAGATATCTTTAAATTTATTATCTCTGAGTCTATCAAATGCTTGAGAACTTTTGGGTTGTAATTTTTCATAGGAATCAGCATCTGAGTTAGGTGTTTAAGGATCCATATTTTCTTTTTTTGTTTTTTTTTTTTTTTTATTTTTGTATTTGTCTTTTTGAGACAGGGTCTCCCCTTACTTCCAGGTGTCCTGGAGCTTACTATGTAGACCAGGCTGGTCTTGAACTCAGAGAGATCTGCCTACCTCTGCCTCCCAAGTGCTAGGGTTAAAAATGCCTTGGCAGGATCCTGTTTTCTAGATGACTTTTGGTTTGTGTTTGGTTTCAAGATGATTGTGTGAGGTAACTTGCTTGCTTTGGAAGTATTTTGCTCTGAATATTCAGTCTTATTTGTGTTTCTTTGAGACCTCTGTGGGCCTGAGAACATCCAGCTGGATGTTCTGATTTAACTTATTAACTTGCCTTCAGTGCTGAGAATGAATTTTGGGACTGGTCTTTGTTCAATCTTTCTGGCTTTAAGTCCCTTTCCTGCAGCCCTACTCTGTTTGATTGGGGGTTGGGTATTTTCTGCTAAACTTAAAACTGCCTCTTGGGCCAGGTATGGTGCCCCCCCCTTTAATCCCAGCATGACTTTAATCCCACCACACCTTTAATCTCAGCCCTTGGGAGTCAGAGGCAGACAGTTCTCTGTGAGCCCAAGGTCTGTCCATCTGGTCTGCTTGGTGAGCCAGGACCAGAAATAAACTACCTTTTTCTAACTATTAGTAAAATTCTCATCATCAATTAAACCCAGGAATCTTGGTCTGGCTTGGGTGGAGGGAATTCCTAAGCTCCTGGGGTGCCCACGTGGCACGTGTGCTTCCATATCACTGGCTAGAGACCCATTCAGGTTCTAGCACCCAATCAGTTGGGGTGCCACATGGCTGTTCTGGGGGTACATTATAGGAGCTGATTTCCAGGATGGCCTGGGCCACTCTGGTCTCTTGCCTCCAAGGGGTGGGGAAGGGCAGCCTGGGACAGCTTTGGGCTCTGTTGTGTTTCTGCAGGAATTTTTGAGCCTATTTCCCTTGCTCCTTTTCTCCTCATAAGAGGCAAAGGGACCTCCCTGGGCCTGTGCCCTTCTTGCTGATCTGGCAGGCAGTCCCTTCTGTGTGCTGTGTGCTTGTGTTTGTGGAAGACTTGGTTGCAGAGAACTGGATGAATCGAACTCATGAAAACTGTACTTCATGTTTTTGATATTTTTAATCTTTAAATGGTCTTTAATAATGGGTTCATCTCTGTCACCTTATTAAGACTAAACACTTGTCATCCTATCTTTACTATCTTTTTTTTTTTTTTTTTTTGGTCTTCTTGAGACAGAATCTCCCTTTAGTCCCAGCTGTTCTGGGGCTCTCTATCTCGCTATGTAGACCAGGCCGGCCTTGAATTCACAGAGATCCACCTTCCTCTGCCTCCTGAGTGCTGAGATTAAAAGTGCGCACCACCAT
The DNA here is from genome assembly GCA_009823505.1 of Rhizomys pruinosus. Taxonomy (NCBI): domain Eukaryota; kingdom Metazoa; phylum Chordata; class Mammalia; order Rodentia; family Spalacidae; genus Rhizomys; species Rhizomys pruinosus. The sequence continues at coordinate 256,162 of VZQC01001241.1, forward strand.
GCCAGGCCCTACTCTTTTAAAGGAATTGTCGGTAATTAAAACTTTCAATTATTAGCTTGTTTTGATCATGCCTGTGATATTTGGCTTTGAGTGTGAATGGGATGTATAATTCTGTTTGGCTTTGAGTGTGAATGGGATGTATATTTTGTTTTCTGTCACTTTTTGAGTTTGAAACCTAGTTAGGGATATTTGCTATATTGAAATGTAAATAACATCTCTGAGGATGCTTTATTCAAGTGAAAGCCTTTATGTTCAGTAGCAATGTGTAAGGCTCTGTTCAGTATAAACACTAAGATAAAAATTTCATGTGTGAATGTGTGTATGCAAATATGTGTATATACATATATATGTATGTATGAACTACTTTTGGCTTTTAAAAATTCTGCAATGTAGTTATAAAATATTAAAGATCTATCAAACCATTGATAGATACTTAGTATAACCTTATAAAGTTCCATAATTATAGGGGTTGTCTGGGCATTCTTCTTTGTAAAATGCTAAGTTTTTAGATGAAAGGGGGCAGAGAGGACACTAAGATTACTGGGGAATAAGTTTATTAGAGAAGTTATTAATACCAAAGGCAGAAAGACAACCGCATGTGTGTGTGTGGAGGTGGTGGTGGTGGGGTATCTGAGATAAGCTCAGGCCCCAGCACCAGAGACAGACAACATGGCAGTCTCTGAATCCTCCTCCCAGTTTGCACCCCCACCCTGTGGCAGAGCCTCTTATTCTTTTGAGAGTAGGGCAAGTTCTGGTTCCCAGGCAGAAGGGGTGGGGAGCAGGATCTGTGGTAGTGCCTCTATGTCTGGTAGCTGGGGACTCTCAGGTAATGACCCAGGAGGGTGCCTGTCAGTAGCTGTGAGAAACAGGCTGCTTCCTGAGCAGCAGCTGGATCAGAACATGTGCTTACAAAAATCTACCCAGCTGCTTCTAAAACGTAAAGATCATTACTGTAGAATTTCTGAATCAGAAACAAATAATTGACCCAACAATCCAATTAATCTTAAGTTAAAAATAGGAAAGTTTATTTGATAGCTAGACGACCTCAGTACTGTATAAACTGTGAAGTTTAAAAATGTTATTATTAAAAAAATGTTATTATTTTGACTGTTATAAACTTAGAGTCATACTTTACTCTGATTAAGAGTTTTCATTAAGGTGTTAAAATTTTGGGTTTGAAACTAGTTTGTCATGACAATGTATCTAACCACAGTATTTATTTTATGGGACTGTTTAAATGTATAGGCTCATGACTAATGCTAATGATTAACCTGATATCAAGTTGATTTATACGTAAGTTGTCATGTAAGCTAAAACTTAAATTACACTATGGTCTTTGGTCCTTAAGAATATTAGTTCATTTTAGGGAATGATTACTTTTGTTCAAGGTTGCAATTTATTTCTATGCATTATACATGTGGGGACATTTGCCAGGCCTACTTAAAACACCTCTAAGCATTCAAAGAGAATTGGCCATTCAAAACCTGCTCCCAGGCTTGCAAGAACATCTCACAGTTTATACTAGTGTATTTGAGACAACTGTCCCATCTCATTACATGGGAAATAAATATCAATTACTTAGTAAATCTGCACAACTAAGGGTCAATTTGTTTATGAATGTTGTTATGTCTCACGGTATTAAGAAAGGAAGTGAGAAGGTGAAAAAATGTTAGAGAGATATTTTTAGTAAGGATTTATAAAGAGATGATGAGAAAGTCTATGCAAGTGATAAAAGTCTAAGGGGGCTTGTTATGGAAGGGAAAAGGTGAGACTATATAAATAAGCTTAATATTCTAAGGTTCAGTCAAGTAATTTAAGAAGCAAAATGTATATCTAGCCAAGGTTTATTTAAGAATGTTCAGTTTTTGCCCAAGCTTTATATATACATCACATGACACTTCAAGGTATAGTAAAAGGATACAATAGCTGTATTAGATTAAATTGGTATAAACACTTAAGGTAGTTTACTAATGGCCCGAGTAGGATTGTAAATATACAGAGTTGTTAACTTTCAGTCCACTCCTGGCACTGGACTTCCTGTTTTACAGATTTGGATTAAATGGACACAAATAGTGGGTTAACTACGGCTACTGAAAGATGTACTTTATGTTTCTCCGAAGTGTTAACTTTTGATATTTCCTTTGACGTAACAAGATAATTTGGCTCAAAAAGCTAGGTTCTACCTTCCTGAACCAGCTGCATGCAGTCCAGAAGAAGACAGTTTGGGTGGGCTTGGTAATCCTTATCAGCTTATGTCCTGTCTTCCAGTATTCGATACAACTCCTACCTTTCTGGAAGAACTATAAATCATGATAGAGGGCTCTGAGAAAGAAAGAGACTATTCCTGTTTGTAGTAAATTGTAGTAAACAGTTTACATTTAAGATAGGCCTGAAATTGTTTCATTCTCTCTTGTGGGCTTAACACCAATGGTGTTAAATCCCTCTTCCAGTCAATATATACAAGACTGCTTATGTTTTTGTCCAAGCCTTATCTAAAATATTGTACAGTAATTAAAAGTATCACGCTGGTGGAACAGCCTTTCTGGATGGTTAACATAATGCCCATACCAATTTGGCTGAGGGACTTAAGGAACAACTTTGTTCCTTGCCCTCTGAGGTCAACTAAGTCCCAGGAAACTATGAATGGGGGCATCTCTTGAAATGTCCTGCAATTGTGAGTCACCAGTCCTCCTGTACAGGGAGGTCTTGGAGATCCACTAACAGGACTCTAGCCAGTGTCCAGTCTATAAAGAGGATAGTCTCTGCATGCTTCAAAAAAGGAAGCCTGGTCCTGCAAGACCTGACTTTGTCCTCCTGTGGACAGAACTGGTAAATGAAAAGCCAAAAGGAGCCAGAGGCTCCTCCCAAAAATCCAAGTGGCTCCTGAGGACTAGATCCTCAACTGATCTTGAGAAAACAAAGCTTGGTTAATCTGGGTTAGCTTTATTGACTTTAATCACCCAAAAGGAAAGTATAACCAAAAGATAAGTAATCATTATATTTCCTTTAAAGTCTGAGAGATTGTGCTTCCAAACATTAGATTGTGACTATCAAAATGCCTGGAAAGCAGATCCTGAGTCGACACCATGGACAAATGAACAAAAGTAGAAACCCAATAAATGGATGCTTCAGAACACCTCGTTGAGAAATTCTAATGGACTTTTAAGTTGGACATTTAATTCACCCTGTTTCTCTCCTGGTTCCCTGCCTAGAAAATGCACCTAGCTACTCTCACCTTCACTTCTTCACAGGTACCAGTCAAGGACTTTGTTTCTCTATAACTACACTTCTGGGGGGTTTATTAGACTCAGTGAGCATGGAGTACCCCTGTTGCCACCCCTATGCCCCTTTTCAGCATGGAAGAAGTTAGCGCTGTTGGCATCCTGATTCCCTCTTGGCAATTGGGGTAATCTCCTCAGAGGGTAATGTGATAGAAGTAGGAGCTAAAAATTGGCTAGGCAGTTTAGGGTCAAGACCCCCCAAAGAGTCAGTTTCTTTCTCAGCTGAGAGCTGAAGACTTCCTGGACAAAGTCAGGTCTTGCAGGACCAGGCTTCCTTTTTTGAAGCATGCAGAGACTTTCCTCTTTAGAGACTGGACACTGGCTAGAGTCCTGTTAGTGGATCTATCCTTCTGGTTGCTCTGACTTGTGACCCATGCATCCTTAACGCACTTGTCAGATTTATTAACCAGTGGGTAAATTCTACTAAACTCATGGTGCTAAGGACCCAAACACCCCCTCCCTAGCAGATATCTTTTCACCTCAGAAACAACTACTGAAGTCAGCTCTTATGAACTTTCTTCAAGGATTTGAAGATCTCACAATATCAGGGAGGAATGAAATAATGGATTATAAAAACTTAGGGATAGTGCTTGCAGATGCTATTAAGTTCCATTTTCTTTGCTTGCTTCGCACACTTCCCTTTGATTCGTAACTTTAACTGTCGTGTTAAACTCTGATTGGCTGCTGTACTTATTAAAGGCTGTGTAACTGCTCCTCATGGCCACATTCCTCCCAAGCTGAGTGTCAACCTGGCTGTGTCATAATTAAATTAAACCCTCCTTTAAAACTAAAAAAAAAAAAATTCCAATAAAGTAAGAATAAAGGAAACTTTATTGGGGACACAACCAAAAGCACAATTAGTGATATTCTTGGTGGTAAAAGACTGAGTATTTCCTCTTAAGAAGGGATAAAGAGGGTGCTACAGGATGGCTCAGCAGGTAAAAGTGCTTGAGACTAAGACAGATGACCTGAGTCTGATCAGAACCAGCATGGTGGAAGGAAGAACTGAATCCTGCAAGTTATTCTCTGACCTCCACACTCAGGCTGTGGCACACACATCCCGCTCCACACAGATGAACATGAGTGTACATGCACACATACAACACATCCATAGATGGATGGATGGATGGATGGATGGATGGATGGATGGATGGATGGATAGATAGATAGATAGATAGATGGATAGATAGAATAACAAAATTTAAAGAAAAAAGAATACTGGGCCAGGGAGATGGCAGAGTGTAGTACAGGCACTTGTGCCAAGCCTGATAACCCAAATTTGATCCTTGCAACTCACATTGTAGAAGGGGAAAACCAATCCCTGCAAGTTGTCTTCTAAACTCCATACACGCACCATGGTGTGCACATGCATACACACAAAATTAATAAAGAAACAAATAAGTAATTAAAACCCCTGCTGGTATTCTGATTGAGATGCTTTCTGGTCATCCAATAAGATTGGCATAGTATATCATTTCCTAGGTCATTAACTTATCATACTGATACTTTACAGGCTTTTCTCTGTTCTATAAATTTCCTTTCTTCTTCTTCTTCTTCTTCTTCTTCTTCTTCTTCTTCTTCTTCTTCTTCTTCTTCTTCCTTCTTCCTTCTTCCTCCTTCCTCCTTCCTCCTTCCTCCTTCCTCCTCCTTCCTCCTCCTCCTTCCTCCTCCTCCTTCCTCCTCCTCCTTCCTCCTCCTCCTCTTCCTCTTCCTCCATCGCTCCTTCTCCTCCTCCTCCTCCTCCTCCTTCTTCTTCTTCTTCTTCTTGGTATTTTTGAGACAGGGTCTCCCTTTTGTCCTAGCTGGCCTGGAGCTCGCTCTGTAGACTGGCCTTGAACTCACAGAGATCCGCCTGCCTCTGCCTCCCAAATGCTGGGATTAAAGGCATGCACCACCACGCCCAGCTTAAAGACAGTTCTTAACCGCCATGTGGGTGCTGGGAATCGAACCTGGGTCCTCTGGAAGAGCAGTTGGTGCTCTTAACCACTGAGCCATTTCTCCAGCCCCTAGATTTCACTCTTATGTGCTTAAATTTTTTTTAAGACAGAGTCTCATTATGTAGCCCTGGCTGGTCTTGAATTCCTATCTGCCTGCCTGTGTCTCCTGAGTGCTGGGATTAAAGGTGTATACCACCATATGCAGCAATCTTTAATTCTTTTTAATGATGTTGTAGATGAGACCTAGGACTTTGCACATGTTAAACAAGTGCTTAACCACTAAGTTCTAGTTCTTGGACTTGATTTTTTTTTTTTAACATGGTAATCATTTTTTCAATCTTTTTTTTTTTTCTTCTCATGTTTCACCTACAGCTTTATTAGAGTTCCTATAATAAGCATGTCTGCAAGCACTGAGCCTTCTTTCCCAGTACCACACCATTTCTTCCTTTTTGTCTTGCTGCAGTGGCTAAGACATTTAATAGCATGAACAGACATAATGAGAACAGACAGTCTATAGTGTTTACTCATCTCAGAAAGATTACCATTAAGCTGAATTAATGTCTACTACAAGTTTCTGTTTTTTTCCTTGTGAGGTTTGTTTGTCTGTCTGTCTGTCTGAGATACCTTTTAACAGCTTAAGGGCATTACCTTCTATTCCTAGTTTGTTAGAAATTTGTCCCATGCTTTTTTAAAAAATAAACACTAAACATTTGTCAAATGATTTTTCTACCATCTATTAGAAGCACATGGTATTTTTACTCTTTACCTTGAAGAATTTAATTTTTTTTCCAAGTTTCTGAGTTGCTACAAAACAGAACGTGGCCAGTTTTGATATTCTGTCGATAATGGGAAAGAATGTAGCTTGCAGGTATCTGGTACTGTATCAGCTGTCAGAATCAATTAGTCAGCAGAATTACTTAAATCACATAGTGTTACTAAATTTCTACTTGTTTTTTTTTCTCTAATAGTTACTGATTAAAGACATGTTGAAAATATCCAGATATAGCTGGTTTTCTATTTTATTTCTATTAGTTTTGCTTTATGTTCTTTTGGACTGTATAAGATAAATATGAATTTATGACATGTTCTAAAAATCTGTAAGGTCTTTTTATGGGGAAATACAAGTTTCCAACATCCTCTCCTTACCAAGACTGCTTTGGCTACTGTTTTTAAATTATTGATTTATTCTTATTTTATGTATTTGAGTGTCTTCCCTGTATGTATGTAAGTACACCTCATATATGCAATGTCCAGGGGTCAAAAGAGATGTCCAGATCCTCTGGAACTGGAGTTATAGATGGTTAGTAACCATGTGGGTGTTGGAAACTGAATCTGGGTCCTCTTTAAGAGCAGCCAGTGCTCTTAACCACTGCACCATCTATAACCCAAAGATACTGTTGTTTTGATCCTTTTATCATTATGAAATATCTCTTTCTGTCTCTAATAATTTATCTGTGAAGTATACTCTGTGCAATCAGTGTATCTCTCATAGTGTTCTTTTGGTTAGCACTTACATACTATACTGTTTTTTAGTATTACTTTCAATCTTTCCATTTCAATGAGCCTCTTCTTTGTAAACCATGGTAAGGTTTGTTGTTTTTAATCTGAAAAGTTTTGACTCTTAACTGGAACATTCAGCCTACTTGCCTGCTATGGAATTTTAATATAACTGAATTTAGACTTACAAACTCTTAATTTCTTATACCTTTCCTTTATTTTCCCATCTTAAGGATTAGTCAAATATTTATCAACATTCCATGCTCCTTTCCATTAGTCTCCTTAATTTTCCACTCATATTCTTTTTTGTTATGAACATGTAATTTGAAATATTCTAGCAATTACTTAAAATATATCTGTATATATTTATATTTTATTTAGTCTAAAACATTACGATGACCTCAATAGGCAATCAGTTTTTGTGGGTTGTTCTGTTGAAGCTCAAGAATAGTTAAAGTTTTAGAGAAAAACAACAGGACAGACAAGTTGAAAATCCTGACAGCCACTAGAAAGAGGGACAACAAAAAAGTTGTCCCTTTTAAGTTAGGTAAAGAGGTTGAGAAACAAGGAGAAAGCCCGAGTTTCAGGGAAAAAATGCATAGCAGTATCGCAGTATTGAGCTGCAGACATAAGCTCAGAAGGTAACTAATTCCAGGCTCTTATGTCCCAGGGCAAAGGACTGCACCATGGATATACATGGTTAGGAATGGTGAGGCTGGGGAGATGGTTCAGTGGTTAGAGCACTGCTTTGTGGTAGAACCAGGTTTGATTCCCATCATCCACATGGCAGCAAACAACTGTCTATAACTTCAGTTCCAGGGGATATGATGCTCTCTTCTGACCTCTGTGGGCACTGCATGACATGGGTGCACTTACACACATATAGGCAATAAACTCATTTACACTAAAATAAAATAGGAAGGAAGGAAGGAAGGAAGGAAGGAAGGAAGGAAGGAAGGAAGGAAGGAAGGAGGGAGGGAGGGAGGAAGGGAGGGAGGGAGGGAGGGGAGAAGAAAGAAAAAGAAAAATGGCCATAGCTTATTAAGGAAGGAAATGCACTCTGAAGAATGAGAGTGGGCTAGTGAGCTGAGGAAAGAGCCCCAAAGCCAGCCATCAGCACTTTTTAAAGGAGATAATTTATCATCCTCTTCCCCTCATACTAAGCCTCCAAAATCTGGCATATATTTTATAATCCTAGTACATCTCAATTTAGACATGCTACAGGATTTTTTTGTTTTGTTTTCCTTTTTGATACTAAAGATTGAACCCAGGCCCTTACTCATGCTAAATATATGGTCTACTCCCAAGCCACATCTTATTTTGAACATATTTTGAGGTAGAATCTAACCATGTAATCAGCCTAAAATTCAAAGTTGCTTCTGCCTCAGTTTCCCAAATGTTGGCATTACAGGCCCATGCCACCATTCTGGGCACAAGCCCATGTTATGTGTTCAAAAACTACATGCATGCAGCCAGTGGTTACTATGTCATGCAATGCCAGAGGAGGTCAGAAGGTGTCAGATCTCCTGGAACTGGATGGTTCTTGGCTGCCACGTGGGTGCTGAGGGAGGAGCTAGTGCTGTTAACCACCAAGCCATCTCTCCAGCCCCAAGGGGGGAAAATGTTTTAAATAAATTTTAAAATGAAGATGCAGAATCTTAAGTTAGCAACACCAAAACATGTGTTCAGTGTCATACTAGACCATGAAGAAATGTGTGAACTAAAAGGTTGATCTGTTTAAAAATACAATAAAGCACTGTGAGATGAAAGAATAAAAGAATACACAAGAGAGTGTAATGGATTATGAAAGAAAAGGGTTAACATTCATATACTTGGAATATTAAGAGACCAGGGAAGGATAAGAGTCATAGTAAAAGTGCTGAAAATCAAAGACAATGAAAAAAGTCTTAAAAGTACTAGAGAAAAATCTCCCCAGCCCCACTATTTCCATTCCTAACCATGTATATCCATGGTGCAGTCCTTTGCCTTGGGACATAAGAGCCTGGAATTAGTTACCTTCTGAGCTTATGTCTGCAGCTCAATACTGCGATACTGCTATGCATGCTTTCCCTGACACTCGGGCTTTCTCCTTGTTTCTCAACCTCTTTACCTAACTTAAAAGGGACAACTTTTTTGTTGTTCCTCTTTCTAGTGGCTGTCAGATTTTCAACTTGCCTGTCCTGTTGTTTTTCTCTAAAACTTTAATTAACTATTCTTGAGCTTCAACAAAACAACCCACTAGAGATTTATAGTACAATTTCCTTTAATTTACTGGTTATTGCATCTTGTAAGTTAATGACTTTTTAGACAATGCAAATAACTTATAACAATTTATCTCTATTTTCTGTCCTTTTTTCAAACTTTTAAATTTAACCTTTTATTTTAAACTTGCCTATATCTGTAAATAATTTTCAATTTATTTATTGTGAAACAATTCTTCTACTGCCCTTTGCACTTCCCTGAAATTCTCTTTCCCTATGAAATTTTTGTTGTTGTTTTTTTCTAGAAGAATTTCCTTTAACTTTTCTTTCAGAAGGAACCTGCTGGTGACAAATCCTGGTTTTGTTGTTTAACTAAGAAATCAGCTGCCAATTTTAACACTTTGAAACTAACATTTTTCTCTAGTACTTTTAAGACTTTTTTCATTGTCTTTGATTTTCAGCACTTTTACTATGACTCTTATCCTTCCCTGGTCTCTTAATATTCCAAGTATATGAATGTTAACCCTTTTATTTCGTAATCCATTATACTCTCTTGTGTATTCTTTATTCTTTCATCTCACAGTGCTTTATTGTATTTTTAAACAGATCAACCTTTTAGTTCACACATTTCTTCATGGTCTAGTATGACACTGAACACATGTTTTGGTGTTGCTAACTTAAGATTCTGCATCTTCATTTTAAAATTTATTTAAAACATTTTCCCCCCTTGGGGCTGGAGAGATGGCTTGGTGGTTAACAGCACTAGCTGCTCTTGCAGAGGACCCAGGTTTGATCCTCAGCACCCACGTGGCAGCCAAGAACCATCCAGTTCCAGGAGATCTGACATCTTCTGACCTCCTCTGGCATTGCATGACATAGGTGCACCACTACACATGCATGCAATGTACTCATAAACATAAAATTTTTTTAGCACTTGGGAGGCAGAGACAGGTGGATCTTTGTGAGTTCAAGTCCAGCCTGGTCTACAGAGTGAGTTCCAGGTCAGCTAGGGCTACAGGGAGACCCTGTCTCAAAAAGACCAAAAAAAAAATAATAATAATTTTTAAATATTTTATTATTATTTAAATATTTTATTTTATTTATTTTCATTTTCATTTTATTTATTTTCTTTATATTGCCTGCATGTGTGTAAGCACACCCATGTCATGCAATGCGTGCAGAGGTCAGAAGAAGGTATTAGATTGCTCTGGAATTGGAGTTATGGATGACTATTAGCTACCATGTGGGTGCTAATCAAACTTGGGTCCTCTGCAAAAGCAGCCAGTGCTCTTAACCACTGACCCATCATTATTTTAAAGACCCAAGAATTCCACTATCTTTACTACCTTTATCCATTTTTTATGAATCTCTCTCTCTCTCTCTCTCTCTCTCTCTCTCTCTCTCTCCTTTCTTTCTGAGACAGATCAGGCTAGTCTTTAATTCAAAGGAGTTCTGCTTGCCTCTGCCTCCAGAGTTCTGGGATTAAACCATCATGCCCAGGTTAAAAAAAAATTTCCTTACATTTACTTCTTGTATGTGGATGCCATAGCCCACACATGCAGGTCAGAGAGTTCTGTGAGAGTTCTCCTTCTACTAAGTGTGTCCTAGGGATCAAATTCAGATTAACAAGCTTGGTGGCAAGCTCCTTTACCCACTGTGCCATCTCATCATCAGCCTAATGCTTGGTATGTTTGGGGGTAGGATATCTCAAAGGGTATCCAGGGAGATGGTGCCATCTCCCTCTAGAGGAGCTTTTAAGCTTCTACCAGAAGGCATTAGAGTAAGGACTCATCGTCCCCATCTAATGAGTGAAAGTTCTGAACCTAAATTTCAAACTTAAAAGACTTCCCATTAACTCTTGTTTGGGATACACTATAGGTTTTTGCTTGAGACCTTGAAAGAACTATGAGACCTACAGAGTCATTCTGCTGCCAGCTTGAAATCTAAGTTTTAGCTCCCTAGCACTGTGAAAACAAAAGCTGAACTTTGATTTTTAGCTCCTTAGCAGGAGCTTTATACTGATTTTTCTCTTCCTGCCTTACTATCCTAGGATTTGAGAATCCCTTCATAGAAAAGTCAAATTAAGTGATATCACTACTTTGAGGTTATCTTTTCTCTGGGGAACTAGAACCTTCAACTTTGGCTATTTTAGCAAACTCCAGGCTTAAATATTCGTCTCTCTACTCAGTGATTCTTAAACAAGTTCTGGGCCACTGCTTTTCACCAGCCACTATCCCAAGCCAGGAGCTGGCAAATGCCCCAAGGGGGGGAAAATTGGTAAATATATTTTTCACCTCACTAGGTTTCTTCTTCTCTACAATTTTGGCTATTGCCAAATTTCTCTAGCTGCCTTGGTTAGTCTCTAATGCCTTTGAAGGTATTTCAGGTATTTCTTCTTTGTAATTAGCCCCCCCCCCAGTGGTCTCAGCAGAGGTCTGGCCCAACACTGCATAATTAATTTTTAATTACTATGTGTTATTTTACTGAGTACACCATAAGCTTCCTGATATAACATATCTTTGTTCCCTGATTTCCATTTCAACACTCAGCAGACTACCTAGAACAGAGTTTACCATTAATTTTTATATTAGAAAATGTCATAATGCAAACAAAGCACAACTCATGAGCCATTGAAGCCCATCAATTCTTCTAATTCTACTAATCTCCACTAAGAAATATGCAATCCTCTCTTCCTTGGTCTGCACACTAATGGAGCATATCCCTCAATAAAAACTGCACTGTCAATGCTTATCTGAGATTAAATTATCTCAGGCAGTACTAGAATCTTTTGTTCATTTATTTAAACTAGTTTTTTTTTTTTTTACTAGATTAAATGATTTCATTAACCTTTAGATTTAACTAATTCATTTCTAAGTCTGGCATTTAGTAGAAAATAGTGAGTCTTAAAATCTAAAACAAAGCTCTCAGGCAGTAAAGTGTTTCCCTTGCAAGCATGAGGATCTGAATATAGATCCCAGCGGCCTGGGAAGGCAGAGGCAGGGGAAGCCATGGAGTCAACTGGCTAGCCAGTCTAGACCAAGTAGCAAGTTCCAGCTTCAGTGAGAGACCATGTCTTAAAAAGTAAGGTGGAGGGCTGGAGAAATGGCCTAGCGGTTAAGAGAGCTAACTGCTCTTGCAGAGGACCGGGGTTTGAGCCCCAGCACCCACATGGCGGCTGAGTACCGTCTGTAACTCCAATTCCAGGAAAACTCCAGTTCCAGGGGAATCCAACACCCTCTTCTGACCTCCGAAGCACTGCATGACACGGGTGCACAAACCCACATGCAGACAGTACATTCATACACATAAATAAATAATAAAAAAAAAGTAAGGTGGAAAGCAAGTGATGGAAGCGATGTGTTATGTAGGCCTCTGGCCCCCACACAGTCATCCGTACATTCACATTCAAACCTGCTTATTCGCACACAAATGCATACACACAAAAGAAATAAAATGAAGCATTCGCAAACTACAAACGCAAGCATTCAGTTGATTGTTGCTTTTATTCTACTGGGTTTTTGCCAGAACATGAGGACAACAATAAAGCAAAAGCTTATTTGTAAAATTTTAAGCCAAAGAAAAGTTCACTGAAGGTGTATTTTTCTATACCTGTTAGAAACTTTTTATATTACCAACCTTGTACTATCAATCCCTAAACAAACTAAGAAAAAAAATCAAGAATAGTTGTTTCTCAATTTCAGAGGTTAAGATGTTCTAGTTTCCTTTGTGTTGCTACAATACAACACTCTAACCAAAAGCAACCTAAGGGAAGAGAGGGCTTATTTCAGCTTACAGGTTACAGCTCATCACTGAGGGAAGACAGGGCAGGAAGCTGAACAGAACCCTGCTTGTTGGCTCACTCAAGCTCATGCTCAGCTAGTTTTCTTATACAGCCCAGGATCACCTGTTAGGAAACAGTGTCACCCACAGTGACCAGGGCCCTCCTGATGTAAATAATCAAGGCAACCCCCGACAGACATGCACACAGGCCATCTGATCTAGGTACTTCCTCTTTCAGATGACTGCAAGCAGTGTCAAGTTGACAGTCAATACTAACTAGGGCATAAGGGAATAGGGTACTGGGTTACCACTTCTCATGAAAAGCATTTAAGAATTGTTAAGAGTAAGCCGGGCGTGGTGGCGCACACCTTTAATCCTAGCACTTGGGAGGCAGAGGCAGGTGGATCTTTGTGAGTTCAAGGCCAGCCTGGTCTACAGAGTGAGTTCTAGGACAGCTGGGACTACAGGGAGACCCTGTCTCAAAAAGACAAAAAAAAAAAAAAAAAGAATTGTTAAGAGTAAATTCCACAAGAGAAAACAAAAGAAAAAAAAAAGTAAATTCCACACTTGAATGAAAATTTAAAACATAACTCTGAGAACTGGGGATGTTGCTCATTAGTACAGTGTTTATAAGGAAGGCCCTGAGTTCATCCCTAACACAAGAGGAAAATGAACAAACTGAAGCTTTAGCTTTTTTTTTTTTTTTTTTTTAAATAGGATGATGCAATCCTTAAAACAGAAGTTCTAGAATTTGCTTATGTAATCCTATAGGAGCATACTATGAATGAGGCATTTACCTTTGAGGTCCCCCCCCCAATTAAATCAGACTATCAAGCCCCTTCCAATGCAAATACTCTAGCATTCTAAAACTTCAGTGTTTAATAAATGGCATTGCCCAATTTAAAAGAGAAAAAAATTATTTGTTAGATAAAAGGCAAATTCATAAGTGCTTATTTCATAATGGATAGTTAATGAAATTATAGTGATCAGCACAGTAATTTGAAGATGCCTCTTAAAAGAGTTAATGAAAGAAGATATGAGTATTAGGGAATCTATCTCCATTGATTAGACAGCTTCTTCAACATAAAGCATTTATGGTCTAAACACTAACGATACATTTGCGGGCCTGTGAGAACAGTGCATGCTAAATGTCACGTAACAGCTCCTGCTCCACTAAGCAGTCAAGTGTCACAACATGCCCTTTCCAGCAGAACTGTAGTCGGCAGAGACCAAAGGTCTGAACTCATTGCAGGCGCCTAAGGATGTTCTTGCTCATCCATATTTAAAGCCAGAATGGAAAGGGGCTCTGGCACTTCTCATATGGGTACTGACTAATTAAAGGCTCTAGCAGATCAGTCTTTTAGTTTAAAAAGATTATGCTGGGGGGCTGGAGAGATGGCTCGGTGGTTAAGAGCACGTACTGCTTTTGAGCAGGACTTGAGTTCAGTTCCTAGCACTTGTGTCAGATGGCTCATAACCACCTGTAATCTAGCTCCAAAGGATGTGACACTCTTTTGGACACAATGGCCACCCACACTCACATGTACATAACATACATGTATGCATGTAATTAAAAAAAAACTATCCATAAGTAGCACAAATTGAACCAGATATGGTGGCACATACCTTTAATCCCAGCATTCAGGAGGCAGAGGCTGGTAGATCTCTGTGAGATCAAGGCCAGCCTGTTCTATATAGCAAGTTCCAGACCAGCTGGGGCTACAGGGAGACCCTGTCTTAAAAAAAAATAAACAAAAACAACAAAAAAGGAAGTGCAAATGGGAAACCATTTCTTTTATGTATCATTTTTTCCTGAATTGTAAGCACCAAGTAATTGTAAAAACATCAATATTTTTAAAATCATCAGTTGAAATAAAGTAACTTATTTATGTGCTTGTCAGCATGACATGGATACTCTTACATATACATACAGGCAAATACCCTCACACAGATAAAAAAAGATTTATCTTAATGTCATATAATCAGAAACTTTAAATTACAAGAAACTGGAGGACATTATTTAAACCATTGACTTAATGACTGAATCACCTTCATTTAATTAACCTGATATACGGCAAAGTTCAATACAGCAGTACTTTAAAATTATAACTACCCAATTTAAGTAGTATTCTAGAAAAAGTAAAAGCTTATTTTATAAGATACCTAATTATATAGAAGAAATAATAATTTTAAATGTATTAAACACAGTGTGTGACAGATCCTGAGCCCAGCTGCCTCCACTACTATTCCACTTTATAAACAAAAAAACTGACCTTCAAAGAGCTGCCTACAGCTACATACAAAGGAGCAGAGCTGACATTTAAATATTAACTTACATTAAAACCCAACATCTGTACCAGGTGTGGTGGCACACGCCTTTAACCCTAGCACTTGGGAGGCAGAGGCAGACGGATCTTTGTGAGTTCAAGGCCAGACTGGTCTACAGTGTGAATTCCAGGACAGCTGGGGCTACAGGGAGACCCTGTCTCGAAAAAACCAAACCAAACCAAAATAAAACAACCCCCAACATCTTAAAAAAAACTTTGTATGCATGTGTGGTATATGCATGTGTTCATATATGTGTACCTGTGTGTGCACATGTGTGGGAAGGCCACAGGTCAATGTGAGTTATCTTCCTCTGTGTCACTTTCCACCCTATATTTTGGACAGGAGTTCTCACTAGACCTGGAGTTCAATGATTGGCTAGACCGGCTGGCTGGGCAGCAAGCTCCAGGAAATACGCCCATCTGTGCTCCACACCAGCAATGGGGTCACTGCCACAACTAGCTTTTCCATAGGTACAGGGAGCTGCTTAGGTCCTCATCACTGCACAGCAAGCTCTTTACTCACTGAGCCATCTCACGCCAGCCTCCTAAAGCCCAATCCTCCTGTGTGATTCTCACAGCATGATTTATGGATCACCTGGGGTGCTTGTGAAAGTGTATATTCCAAGATCTCACTGTCCACCACTCAAGCCACAAATCTTTAGGACTTTCTTAGGAATCTACTCTTTTCCCACAGTCTTCCAGTTTTTTACATGTAACTTTAAGAACCACTATTCTAAAAATGAACTTCCAAAGTATCTTGTTACATTTGGTATCAGCTCTGCCACATGTCAAGCCTTAGGCTGAGTTCTAGGTAGACAAAGACAGATGTAAGAAGATGGCAGTCTGCAAACAAGGACAAACAAGTAAAGTGACATTAGGACACTTATAAATCCTGTGGGATTTGGGATTACACAGGAAAAGTGTTTTATAAACACAAAGATCAGCAAAGATTATGCCCTGACATATGAAAACCACTCTATCTTGGATCAAGCTCAAATAGAGGAAGAATCTGGCTCTATGAGAAGAACAAGATCAATGTTGGAGGGAGGAATTTCTGCAGGGCCAGAGTATGGACAAAAACAGCTCTTTATGGCTGATTTCTAAATGAAGAACAGACACTCCCCAGGCAGAAGGGGTGCAGTGAGAGGACAGACACTCTCCAGACAGGAGGGGTAAAGTAAGATGATAGGAGTTTTTACTCCTGTCCAGGGGGATACAGATTTTACAATGAGAAGGGGTCAATAGCCCTCTACAGGCCCAGATCACTAACGAGGAGTTTTTCTCTTCATACTAGGAAGATAAGAAGAATAGACAACATATGTTCATATGAAGCTTGTGCACAGGTCCAATGGGATAGCTCAGTGGGTAAAGGGGTTTGCAACCAAGTCTGATGCCCTGAGTTCAACCCTTAGGATCCACAAGGTGGAGGAGAGAACTAACTATAGCAAGTTGTCTTCTGACTTCTACATGCATCCTCTACATGTAGAGAGAAATTAGTAAATGTAAACAAATAAAAAAAGCTTGTATACAAATGATCACAGTAGCAACATGTTCATACACACATGTATATGTCAAAACAACAAATCCAGAAAATAATTCAAATATTCAACTGCCTATCAACTGAAAAATGAATAAGCAAGATATGGTCTATCCATACAGTCAAATGTTTAACTATAAAACAGAATGAAGCACTGCAAGACCTGGAACCTTAAAAATGAGATGCTAAGTAAAAAGCCGCCAGTCACAAAGAACTACATACTGTGAAATTCCAAACAGGTAATATTCGAAAGCAAATCTATACAGACAGAAGGCTAGTGAGTGACTAGGGCAAAGGCAAAGTGGCTATCAATGGGTACAGAAGTCCATTTGAAATGGTTTTGAAAAGAATCCAGGACTAGTGAGAAGCCTCAGTGGGTAAATGTTCTTTCTGCCAATCCTGTCAGCCTGAGTTCAATCCCTGGTACCTCAATGGTTCAAAGAGAGAACTAATTCCTCCCAAGCTGTCCTCTTACTTCCACATGTGCCCCACAGTACAAGGGTGTGCACATGCACATGCACGCATGCGCGTGCTCTCTCTCTCTCTCTCTCTCTCTCTCTCTCTCACACACACACACACACACACACACACACACTCTCTCTCTCTCTCTCTCTCTCTCTTCTCTCTCTCACACAATTGAAACTTGTCAGGCATGGTTGACACATGCCTGTAATTGTAATTCCAGCATTTGGGAGGCAGGAAGATCATGAGTTTGAGGTTAGCTTGGGTAACAGAGAGATTCTGTCCCCCGACTAAAAAAGTAAAATTAATTGTGGGAAAGGTTATACAACTATAAAAATATATATTAATTTATTTACTCATTCTATTCATTTACTTATTTAGGTTATTTATTTATTTATTTTTTAAGACAGAGTCTCCCTGTAGCCCCAGCTGTCCTGGAATTCACTATGTAGACCAGGGTGGCCTCAATCTCACAGAGATCCGCCTGCCTCTGCCTGTCAAATGCTGAGATTAAAGACATGCCACCATGCTTGGCTCAAATATACTTTTTTTTATTGTACCATATTTATTTGCATGTATGCTTTAGAACCTTGGTTTTATTTTAAATACCCTTATCTGGAGCTTTTATTGACAGGGGTAATTTTTTTGTTTGTTTTCTACATTATTCATGGTTTAATCTTCTGCAAACTCCACATAAACCCTAATTTGATCCCAGATGAGATACTTGTGGACAACATGTAAGCCGTAACTGCTTTTGGAGGATTATTACTATTCTTTTTTGGTCCTCCAGAGAAAAAGACAAAAAAAAAAGACATATTGATGCCCCTTGTCTTTCTTTGGAGGGCTCAAATATACTTTTTTTTTTTTTTGGGTCTTTTTGAGACAGGGTCTCCCTGTAGCTCCGGCTGTCCTGGAACTCACTCTGTAGACCAGGCTGGCCTTGAACTCACAAAGATCCACCTGCTTCTGCCTCCCAAGTGCTAGGATTAAAGGCGTGCGCCACCACGCCCGGCTCAAATATACTTTTAACAACACTGAAATGTACATTTTTTTTGAAATGTACATTTTAAATGGATAAATTGTATCTTGTTTAGTATGCCTCAAAAGAAATATCAATAAAAAATTAAGTGGCAGGGCCTGATATACTCTTATGCTTGATTCTAGACTGAACCTGTAGTCACCGGAATCATCAGTTTCACACCTACATTTCAGGTCTGGTTTACCAAAGCCTTTTAGGATAGAGTTTGTATCTGGCTGGTTTCACTGGCACACTATTTTCCAGGCTAATCCATGTTCTAACATGTATCAAAACATGAGATAGTTTTCCATTTATTTTTCTTTCCTTCCTTTCCTTTCCTTTCCTTCTCTTCTCTTTCCTCCATCTCTTTCTCCCCTTCTTTCCTTCCTCCATCCTTCCTTCCTTTCCTTTGACTGTGGTGCTAGTGGCTGAACCCAGGACTTTGTGCTATGCAGATACTCTATAGCTTAGATAAATCCCCTGATCTGTTTGTCAAGAAAGAGTTTCACTGTGTAGCCCAGACTGGCCCAGAACTCACTGTAGTTCGGGTTGGCCTCAAACTTGAGATCAATCTCTCTAATGTTAGGATTGCTGATGTGTACCACTGTGCCTGGCCTTTAATTTTTAATTTCTTTTAAGGATGTTTTCTGACTTTATTCCCAAGTATTTTATTCTTTTTTGATGAATTTGTCTTAATTTTGCTTCTAGGGTTAAAATACATGTAATCTTTGATGTGTGTGTGTGTGTGTGTGTGTGTGTGTGTGTGTGTGTGTGTGAAGGCCACAAGTCATCCTCTGGAGTCATTCCTCAGGAACCATCTACATTGTTTTATTTGAGAAAGTCTCTCAATGGGACCTGGAGCTCTCCAATTAGGCTAGGCTGGCTGGCCGGCCAGGGAGCCCCAGGGATGCACCTATCTTCAACTCTATAGTGCTGAGATTATATGCACATATTACCACACCTAGATTTTTTACATAGATGCTGAGAACTAAATTCAATTCCTCATGCTTGTATAGCAAGCACTTTATTGGTTGAGTCATCTCACTAGCCTTGTACATTATTCTTGTGTCCTGCAATTTTTCTATATTTATTAGTTCTAACAGTTTTTCATTTGCTTGTTTCATTTTTTTGGTGTTTCCTTCAGAGAAGGTCCCACTGTTAGTCCAGATGACCTGAAGCTTATAATACTCCTGTTTTAGCCTCTCAACTGCTGAAATAACAGGCATGAGCTACCACCTTCCATCTCTTTGCTAATTTTCTACTTAGTTCTATCTCAATCATTTGCTTTTTTGAAGCTATTTTCTTACCTGTAGTTGGGGGGGGGTTGTTTTGTTTTGCTATGCTTTTTGCAATTTTGTTGAGCTGAGACCATAAATAATTACCTCCTCATGTACTTCTGCATTCATCCCAAAATATAAAGAAAAACAGCTACAAGCTGGAAAAAGTCTCTATTAAAAGCCTATGTGAGGACGCTGGAAATCTAAGTTGTCTTTTTTAGCAGCATAAAAAACATTTGTGTGGAATTAAATGTCCTCTTCAAAAACAAATGTCCTCTTCAAAGCAATACTTATCATCATTTAAAATCTGAATAAAATGCTGAAAGAAAGTGAAAGATAGGCACAAGCAGCAAGATATTACAATAGTCCAGATATGAAGCAATGAGGACAATATACAATGGGAATGGGAAAACTAAAAGATATAAACCTGATACTTACGCTTTCCATTTTAAGTGAAGTAAGTATATTTTCATTTTTAATCCAGATGATACCTCAACAGAAGCACACAACCTGGACTTAAGAAGAAGGAGGTCTAGGGTTGCAAGATGGCTCAGTGTGTAAAGCCTGACGATCTGAGTTCAATGCCTGGACCCCACAGTGGAAGGAGAGAACCAGCTCCTGAAGGCTGTCCTCTGACCTCCACGCACACTCCATGGCATACACCTGCCCACACTTCATAGACGCACGATAAATAAAATTTAAAGGTGCTCATTAAAAAGTACTAGAAAATTGGCTACTCTTTAAACATATGAAACTTATTTTATCCCAGGGACATTCTGCCAAGTTCAGTATCATTTTGAGAATGTGCTCCTGAAATTCAGTATAAGACTCACTTTGAGGGCTGTTTTTGGTAGCACACACCTTTAATTCCAGCACCAGGGAGGCAGAGGCAGAGACAGATGAATCACTATGAGTTCAAGGCTAGCCTGGTCTATAGTTCCAGGGATACGTAGTAGGATCCTGTCTTTAAAAAAAAAAAGATTCATTTCGAATGTAAGATACAAAAGTAAGTCATAACAAGTCAGCACTTGTTTCAGAAATTGCCCATGTGGAATAAAAGAATGCAGAATTACCTGATAGCCTTCTGTTTTCTTCTGACACCATTTCAATAAAGCGTTCCTCTTAGATCCTCCATATTCTCTTGCCAATGCTGACAGAGGATCCTTCCTTTCCTCCCTAATTTGTGAAAACAAAGAAACACAAAGTGAAATAATTTTCATTTAAGTACCATAATAAGAATATAGCATTAGTTTGTACTTTTAAACAGGATAAATACATATTGCCAAGGCTATTCTGTGGCCAGGCATACTTTTTTACTTGATTTTTTTACTACCAATTTTTATTTTATGGTCCCATAGACCCACAGCTGTCAAGGCTAAAAGGAGGACCACCACTCATCATCTACATGGAAGACATAGAGATGCCACATCAAGTGCACTCACATATGACAGGATGCAATCCAGGGTAGTCAAAAAGGAATGAGGGAGACAACCTGAACTTGGTGCCATCTAAAACTATTCTGCTGCCTTTTCTTCAGTATCCTCACCTTCCACAATCACACTCTGGGTTATGCCACTCCTTTTTTTTTTTTTTTTTTGTAATCTCATGTCCTTAATTCTCTCATCAATTTCAAAATCAATTGTTGTAGGTATAAAGGACAAGGTTATGCAAAGTAGAGGACTCTAAAACATAGTTTCTGGGGCTGGAGAGATGGCCTAGCGGTTAAGAGCGCCGACCGCTCTTACAGAGGACCCAGGTTCGATCCCCAGCACCCACATGGCGGCTGAGAACAGTCTGAAACTCCAATCCCAAGAGAACTCCAGTTCCAGGGGAATCCAACACCCTCTTCTGACCTCCGCGGCATTGCACGACACGGGTACACAAACTTGCATGCAGACAGTACATTTATACACATACAAAAATTAAAAAAAAAAAAACCACATAGTTTCTGCCTTCATGAAGTTCAAATTTAGGAGTAACAGGTAAGAGAGACAAGAACTATCAATAAACATTACGAATACCTATCATATGCCTAGCCTGGCAGCATGGGCCTATGATCCCAGCTCTTCCTAGACTGAGGAAGGAGGATTACTAGCTTAAGGCTGCTCTGGGCTATAGTAAAAGGTCTAGGCTAGCCTGGTCAACTTAGCAAGATCCTGTCAACACAAAAGACCCCTAAAAATAAAAATAAAAGGGCTAAGGATACAGTTCACTGTTAGAGTACTTGCCTACTATGTTCAAAGCTCTAGGTTCAATGTTCAGTATTGTCAACAAACTAAACAAAGAAAAACATATATCACTTCCATAAAATATCAAGTATGTTTATTGATAACTTGTATACTGTAATTTGTAAAGATGAAATCTCATTATGTTGCCCAGACTGGGATCAAACTCCTAAGCTCAAGTAATCCTTTAGCCTCATCTTCCTGGGTACTGGGACTGGGTTCTGGGACTACAAGTACACTCTACTGTGGTTAGCAAGCTGCATATTCTTATCTGCAGTATATTAAAAATTTTCTGTGTATAGAAAATATAACTTTTCTGCATACTCACTTATTTGATTTCATCTTTCAGAGCAGCATTGTTCTAGGCAGCATGTAATTAGCTAGCCAATAAATGGTGAATACAGTTTCCCCGTCTCCTGATGGAACTTCAGAGTTCATAAAAATAGACATATAATGGACAAACTATACAAGCTTGGCAAGAGGGAATCAAAGGCTGGGGAGGGCATGTAGCTCAGTGCTAAGTTACTTGTATATCATGTGAGGCCCTTGTTTTACTCTCTAAAATATCAAAAAAGTTTTTTTTAGTTGGAAATAAAAAAAATCAATGTCCTGTTGGGTGTGGTGGCGTATGCCTTTGATCCCAGCACTCCAGAGGCAGAGGCAGGCGGATCTCTGTGAGTTCCAGGCCAGCCTGGTCTACAGAGCAAGTTCCAGGCCAGCTGGGGCTAAAGGGAGACCCTGTCTCAAAAACACCAAAAATAAAAACAAAAAACAGTGCCCCTACATAATTCATTAAAAAATGCTATATAAAGTACATATGCCATTACTGATTTGTAAACAGAATAAAAGTATGTTGTCCTAAGCTAGACACAAATAGGATTCTACAATTAACCCTGATGATGGCATCCTAACCATTCTGTACTAAGGCTTTCCTTTCAGCCAGTTTCCCAGAGGTAGACAGAACACTGGGGAATACCTAGAGAAAGAGAATGCTTTGTAACTACTGGGAAAGTAGCTTACTCTGAAATATAGGTCTATCTTTCAGTGATTATAATCAGAGCAAAGACTCTACACAAACTTAATATCCCAACAACTGTTCTAAAGGCAATGCTGATATTTTTTGGCATATTCATTCTGACAGTAGTTATACTTCATAGTGTGCTATAAAATCAAAGAACTGAAGCTCTTCTGAAAGGTACATTGATATAGTACCAATTTTGTTGTTGTTTTAGATCTAAAAGCAAAATTACCGTTTTTTCAATGTAGTTAGACTGCTACTTTCATGTCAGGAATGAGACTCCCTATTTTGGAGTTGTTGACCATAGAGAGCTCATAGATTTTCAAACAATACTAGCTATTGCCACTATACTTGGTTTCCCACCAGAACTGGATGGCAAGACCCTATTGTTGAAGACACTACATAGCCAAGTTACAGAACAAAGGGGAAATCAAGTCAGTACTAACCTTAAAGTTACATATCTGATAGCTAGTTTTCACATGACTAGAAAGTGCTATACATTTTACTAACAAAGAACATCGACCTGGCCTAGCTGTAAACCTTGTCAGCTACAGTGGCAACTGGCTAGCCAAATATGCCCACTAGTGCAAGAGTGGAGTGAATACTGTGGGGTAACCAATCACCTTCTAATTGTCTCTAAGGCATACTTCACAAATGGAAGTTCATACCTGACAATGATATCAGGGCAAGAACCTGTGCCTAGACAAATTACAGGCCATAGGGGAGAGCCTACTATTATCATTCTGTTAACCAGACTTAATATTAAACTGGCTCACAAAGACTTATTGTTCTATCCACAGATTAGTACATTCTTCAACTCTAACCAGAGAAGGTTCCTCTTGTAGCACATGGAGATTAACACAAAGACTCACAGTCAATGTGCAGAAAATAAGGTTGCTCAGACCTAAATGGACTGTCTTCTCCTAAGGCTCAGGGATCATTGCAGAAAAAAAGGGTAAAAACATTGTAAGAGCCAAAGGTGGTAGATAAATACAAGGAAACTATGTAGTCTGGACATACAGGGTAGTTGCACATATGAACCCACAGCACTTACAAGAGCATACACAATACCGTGCAAACCCAAACAAGTCAAGGGCCCAGCATGGATGAAAGAGGGAGGCAGAAAGCCTTGGACCCAGCTCAGAATCTACTGACAACTGATGGATCCTAGGAAAGGGAGAAACAGTTTTTCTTACTGGTGTAAGGCCAAGAAGGTTGAACAGACTCCAGGACATGGACCCACATCCAGGAACATTTGAGAGGCACTGACTAGAATAGGCCTTTATAGCAATAAATAAATAAACAAACAAACTAATGGAGGACATGCAATTGGGTTGGAGAAGTGGGGAATGGTGGAATGAATATGATCAAACTACACTGTAATTCTGGGATCAATAACAAAAATGGTTTTAAAATATTCTTTTTTGTGTGTACTAGCCTGCCAAGGTCCTTCTAATTTGGTTTAAAGAATTCAAAGAGGTTTGTTACCATATCACTGAATATAGGGGAAGAGAAGGAATTGTTAAGAGATGTAAATGTATTGCAAAAGGCAAACAAGAAAGGCAGGCAGGAGGAAAGGGGAAAGGAGAAAGGTGAAAAAGGAAAAGCAAAGGAAGAGAAGGAAGAGAAGGAAGAGAAGGAAGGAAGGAAGGAAGGAAGGAAGGAAGGAAGGAAGGAAGGAAGGAAAAGCTATTGTGTTCAACAGGAATATGAAAAGTTCAGTCTAGCTCCTATGGGGTCTTTTTCATCAACATATATAGTTAAAACCATCAGAGTGACTCTATGGACACAGTAAGGGCTGCAGCAGAGCCCTCCAGAGCTAGAGGGTCATTCTTGTCACCTATTCATTCTAAGATTAAAAATTTAATGTCAAAAAAAAAAAAAAAAAAAGAATTTAAGGTCAGCAGACTTCCTGCTGAAGATCACAGCTCCAACAAAGGTGAGCCAAGAGGGGTAGGTGTTGCATCGCCTGAGTATCACCTAAGACACAAAGAAGTAGGTGACAGTCCTCGGCACAGCAGGATAGCCAAGCTCCTTTGTCACTTTACATTTCTCAGAGGTTGGTTACATAAAAGGTATGGCTTTAAAGGGAAGTTCATATACCAAGCATGGTGACACAAACATATAATTACAGCACTTGGGGAAGCTGAGGTAGGGCAATCAAAAGTGCAAGGCCAGCCTGGGCTATGTATCTGGACCCGATCTCAAAATTAAATTAATTAATTAAAATAACTAGGCCAGGCATGGTGGCATATGCCCAGGAGACAGAGGCAGAGAGGCAGAGAGGCAGAGGCAGAGGCAGAGGCAGAGGCAGAGAAGCAGAGGCAGAGGCAAAAGGCCAGCCTGGGGCTACAGGAAGACCCTGATCAAAAAAAAAATTAAGCTCATAATTTGAGTTTGAGAGGATGCTATATTTATTCTCAAATGTAAAAATTAATATGTAGCTAAATTTCTGAAATTCTTTCCTATCCCCCACTTCCTTTATTCCATCTTAGTTACTGTCAAGAGTAGCTTTTCCTAACCCTATAAACAACATATGGTGAAATTTTCACATCTTTTCCTATAACTTTTTTATTGTTATTAAATTTTTCATACATCATACATCATTTCTCAGTCCAATTTAGACTCAATTCTCTTTCCATACTTCCCACCCCACCTGAGTTCATGCATTCCACTATACATGTCTTGGATCTTTTTCTGCGTCTTTCCAAAGTTTTCTTTTTCAAAGCAGAGGATTATTGTTTTTGGGAGAACACTGTTTCAGTCGTTTTTTTGGTCCCAGTTCTTTTGTTGTTGTTCCCTCCCATTTTTTTTTTTTTTTTTTTTTTTATTTTATATATATATATATATATGTCTCACCTATACTAAAATTATATCCTCTGAAAACATATCCAAATCATACTTCAGGATTCACATTTTTCCCTTTTGATTTTATATTACTCTAAAATATGTATACATACCCTCCACCCATATACCAAAATCCCAAAGTTTGAAAATAAATGGTAGGCTAATTCTAGAACCTGTTAAGGGATTCACAATGTAAGAGCACAGTTGCTTTCAGATAATGAAGAATATAACATTAACATTGCTCAGTTTCCCTTACAACTAGGTACTTGGTGCTAGCATCCACAGATGATACCATTCATCATTTGTTTATCTGGGACTTCACTTAACACAATTATCTTCTAGTTCCATCCATTTACCTATAAATTACATGATGTCATCTTTATTTACCACTGCAAAGAACTCCACTGCATAGATGTACCACATTTTCTCTATCCACTTGTTGGTTGAGGGGCACTTGGGTTGGTTCCAGCTCTTTGCTATTATGAAGAGAGCTGCAATAAACATGGCTGTGCATGTATCTCTGTGGTAGGATAAGTCTTGTGGGTACATACCCAGGAGTGGTATGACTGGGTCAGGTGGTAGTCTCATTTTGAGTCTTCCAAGGGTTCTCCATACTGCTTTCCATAGTGGTTGTACAAGTTTACATTACCATCAGCAGTGGATGAGTGTTCCCCTTTCTCTACAACCTGTCCAGCATTTGGTATCATGTTTTTTTTTTTCTTTTTTTCTTTTTTTGGTCTTTTAGAGACAGGGTCTCCCTGTAGCCCCAGATGTCCTGGAACTCACTCTGTAGAACAGGCTGGCTTTGAACTCGCAAAGATCCGCCTGCCTCTGCCTCCCAAGTGCTAGGATTAAAGTTGTGCGCCACCAGCCTGGCATCCTTTATTTTCTTAATCCCAGCCAGTCTTATCGGAGTGAGATGATATCTTAAAGTGGTTTTAATTTGCATTTCCTTAATTATTAATGGTGTTGAACACTTTTTAAGATGTTTCTCAGCCATCTCTATTTCCTCACCTGTGAAGTCTCTGTTCAGCTCTTTACTCCATCTTTTGAGTTAGTCATTGTTTTCTTGCTTCTTTGTTTTTTGGGTAGTTTATATATTCTGGAAGTTAATGCTCTGTCAGATATATCAGCAGTTGGAGGTTTCCT
The DNA here is from genome assembly GCA_009823505.1 of Rhizomys pruinosus. Lineage (NCBI taxonomy): Eukaryota > Metazoa > Chordata > Mammalia > Rodentia > Spalacidae > Rhizomys > Rhizomys pruinosus. The sequence goes on from VZQC01001241.1 coordinate 282,718, forward strand.
CCCACTCTGTGGGTTTTTTCTTCACTCCCCCGATTGTTTCTTTTGCAGTACAGAAGCTTCCCCCCCCCCCCCACCAGGGGAGAGCATGAACACAGTTCCCCACTACCACAAATTATGCAGTCGAGTTTCCCGAATTTGGGGAAATCGCAGGGGTCAGCGCATCCCAAGTGCAATGGATGAGTGTTGTCCTGGGAAAACCACCTTTGATCATGGTATCTCCCCTGCAAGGTAAGTATGCAGTACAGAAGCTTTTGAGTTTAATGAAGTCCCACTTGTCAATTGTTGACCTTATTTCCTGTGCAGCTTCTGTCTGATTTAGAAAGTCTTCTCCTACACCTCTGTCTTTTAGTTTGCTGCCAATGCTTTCTTCTATCACCTTCAGAGGTTCTGGTTTCACATTGAGGTGTTTGATCCATTTGGAGTTCATTTTTCTACAAGTGGTGATCCAGTTTTGCCAACACCACTTGCTGAAGATGCCATCTTTTATCCATTGAGTCTTCTTGGCCCCTTTGTCAAATATGAGGTGGCTGAAATTGTATGAGCTCAAGTTTGGATCTTCAGTTTTGTTCCATTGGCCTACAGGTCTGTTTTTGTGCCAATACCAGGCTGTTTTTACGACTATAGCACTGCAGTATAGTTTGAAATCTGGTATAGAGATCCCTCCTGTATTGCTCTTTGGTTGCTGAAGGTTGCTGTGGCTATTCAGGGTCTTTTGTTTTTCAAATGAAATTGAGGATTTTTTTTTCCAAGCTTGTAAAGAAACTCTTGGGGATTTTTAACTGGGATGGCATTGAATCTGTATATTAATTTGGGTAGAATGGACATTTTTACTATATTAATTTTTCCAATCCATGAGCATGGGAGGTCTTTCCATCTTCTGATGTCTTCTTCAATTTCCTTCTTCAGGGTTTAAAATTTTTGTTGTAGAGATCTTTGTATCTTTGGTTAGGTCTGTTTCTAGATATTTTATTGTTTTTGAGGCTATTTTGAGTGGGAAGGTCTCCTTGTATTCCTTCTTCAGTTGCTTGCTGTTGGTGTAAAGAAAGGCTACTGATTTTTTCTAGGTTAATTTTATATCCTGCCACTTTACTGAAACTCTTAAATCATTTCTAGTTGTTTTCTGATGGAGTTTTCAGCATCCCTTAGGTAAACTATCAATCATCTGCAAAAAGTGATAGCTTGACTTCCTCTTTTCCCATTATTACCCCCTTTAATCTCCTTTTCTTGCCCTAGCAAGTATTTCAAGCACTATATTGAAGAGAAGTGGTGACAGAGAGCAGCCTTGCCAAGTTCCTACCTTTAAGGGGAATGCTTCTAACTTTTCTCCATTTAAAATGATTTTGGCTGGATTTTGTTGAAGGCTTTTTTTCTATCAATTGAGATGATCATGTGGTTTTTGTCTTTCAGTCCATTTAAGTGTTTTATGATACTTACTGATTTTCGTATGTTGAACCATCCCTGTATCTCTGGTATGAATCCAACTTGGTCATGATGGATGATCTTTTTGATGTGGATCTCTATGCGGTTTGTGAGTATTTTGTTGAGAATTTTTGCATGTAAGTTCATTAATGAGATGGGTCTATAGTTCTCTTTTTTGGTTGTATCGTTGCCTGGTTTTGGTATTAGAGTGATGCTGGCTTCATAGAAGGAATTGGGAGATATCCCTCTGCTTGTATCCTTCTGGACAGTTTGAGTAATAATGGTTGTAAGTCCTCATTAAATGTTTTATAGAATTCTGCCATGAAACTATTTGGGCCTGGGTTTTTTTTAGTTGGGAGGTTTCTTATTACATTTTCAATTTCTTCATATATTATGGTTCTGTTTAAGCTTTGGTGATTCCGAGGAGTACAGATATTCATCCATTTCTCTTAGGTTTTCAAATTTAGTAGAGTATAGGTTTTTGAAGTATTTCCAAAAGATTGTCTGGATCTTTTCATTGTCTGTGTGATATTTCCCCTTTCATAATGAATTCTACTGATTTGGAATTATTCTTTCTTTTGGTTAACTGGGCTAGAAGTCTGTCTGTCTATCTTGTTTATTCTTTCAAAGAATCAACTTTTGGAATCATTGATTTTTTTTTTTTGTATTGTTTTCTTTGTTTCTATTTCATTGATTTCTGCTTTGATTTTTGTTATTTGTTCTTATCTGTTGGGTTTAGGGTTCATTTGTTGTTGTCTCTTAAGTATTTTTAGCTGGAGTGTTCGATCATTTATTTGTGCTTCCTCCGTTATTTTTTTTTTTTTTTTTTTAATGTAGGCATCCAGAGCCTCCAATCCACCCAGCCTCCAATCTGCCTGGCTGAAGCACCCAGCCTCTTATCCACCTGGCTGAAGCACCTGGCCTCCAATCCCCATGGCTGAAGAACAGGGCCTCTATTCATGTGCCACTGTGGGCCGGCTAAAGCCCCCAACATCTACACACCCAATTCCTGGAGGGACTACAGGCCCACCTGTGTTCCAGCTGGCTGGGTAACTCCGCCTGCATAGCTACACAAGCCCAGTGAATGATCTGCCTGGCTGAAGTACTGGGCCTCTATGTGTGTGCCCCCATGGCTTTACCCCCCCACACACAACTTTTTTTAAAGTTTCATTTTGTTTATTTTTATATTTTTTCAAAGCCAATTTTTGTTTTATTGTTTATTTTTTTGAGACAGTCCTAGCTGGCATAGAACTCACTATGTAGACCAGGCTGGGCTCAAACTCTCAGAGATCCTCCTGCCTCATGAGTATTGGGATTAAAGGCATGGATGGACCACCATGCCTCCCTCTAAATTCTTAATAAAAACTTAGTCTAAAGTAGTTTCTGCCAAAAGTGAACTATGATAAAACATCAATTGATTCTTATGCATTTCTTAATAATTATTAATACAGCAACACGTTCTCTGACATCCAGCCTGAACAATCAGAGCTACCTTTGATGTCTATGTTCCCATTTGTTTGATAAAAATCTGTTGCACATCTTTGCCTTTGAAAACATTCTGGACCCAACCCTGTCTTCAGCTCTGACTCTCATCTCCCGGACCCAGACTTCCCTGTAGTACTATGGCATCCTCCTAGCTGGCTTCCCAAGCTTTCCTGCAAAACACTCTTTTAATCATCTCCAATTTATTTACTCCACCTTTTACCATCTCAATTTGACTTGAAAGAGGTTCCATTACCTAACTATTCAATCATGCTTTCCATTGCACCCTGCAATGAATGTAAGGGATAGCTTCTTCTGGTCCTCTGTGTCTGTTTCCTGGATTGGCAGCCTATCCTACCTACCACATGCCTTGACTACATGTTTGTACATTCATCTCTTTTGTACATTCACTCAAGTTATTCATCTTACTAACAGTCCTCAAATCCCTAACTCTCAAGACTCTACCCAAGTTTCCTTTCTAGGAAGCCTCTCTAATACTCTATCAAGACCCCAGGGTTCAAATTTCATAATACAGGTTAAGAATCTCTTATTTGAAATACTTGGGACAAGAAGTATTTCAGATATTAGGGCCTCCCCTCCCCTCCCCTCTCCTCCTCTTCCCTCCCCTTTACTCTCCTTCCCTTCAATAGTCTCACTATGTAACCTGGGTTAATCTCAAATTCACAATCTTCCTGGGTCCATATCCTGAGATTGTAGCAATGTATTTCTACATCCAGCTTCTCTTCCTTCCTTATTTATCTATTTGTCTGTTTATTATATCTGAGATTAAACCCAGGATCTTTACACATGTTAAGCAAGTGTTCTGCTATTGAGCTACAGTCACCATCCCCCCCCAAATGACCCCAGTTTTGGGGATCTTTGTATTGAATTTAGAAAACAAGTGTCTCTAATTTATAAATACAAAATCTAAAAACATTTTGACCACCGAGAGAGATTACTCAAAAGGTCTTGCACTTTGGATTTTCAGATTAAGAATACTTAACCTATATTTGCTTTAATACACTTAACAATTCTCTAGTTTAAAACAACAACAGCCGGGTGTGGTGGCGCACACTTTTAATCCTAGCACTCGGGAGGCAGAGGCAGGCGGATCTTTGTGAGTTCAAGGCCAGCCTGGTCTACAGAGTGAGTTCCAGGACAGCTGGGGCTACAGGGAGACCCTGTCTCAAAAAGACAAACAAAAAAAAAAAAAAAAAAAAAAAAAAAGACACAGCTTTTTAAGGAAAATAACTGTCTATTGTAGGGGCTTTGTTTGCTTTTGTCTTCACACAGAAAAGAAGATGAGTCATTACTTAATAACGCAAGAAGTAGGGGGCTGGAGAGATGGCTCAGTAGTTAAGAGGACTAGCTATTCTTGCAGAGGACCTGAGTTTGATTCCCAGTACCTACATGGCAGCTATCAACCCTTGGTAACTCTAGTTCCAGGGAAAGCCAACACCCTCTTCTGACTCCACAGGCATTACATGACATGGGTGTACTTACATACATGCAAGCATGTGGTACACTCATACACATAAAATAATAAAGAATTTTCAAAATTTTTTTAAAAAGAAGAAAAAAGTGCTCAGATGGAATTAATTTGTAAGCCAATCATTCCCTCTGAAAGACCAGGAAAAGTACACAGGAAATGTTGACTACCTTATTCGGCTCCTGGTGGTTGGAGTCACAGATGCTGTGGGAGAGGAAGACAGAGAAAGCTGTGGTGATGTGGTGCCCATAGCCATAAGAGAGGCTGGTGACGCTCCCTCAGCTGCAGAGATGTCCCGTTTCATTTCTTCACTACTTCGTCGAGATACTGTGAGAAACAGTCATTGTGGAATGTAAACTAGTCCAGCTACTATCAAACTCAGAATGGAGGTTCCTCAAAAAAAAAAAAAACCCACAAAATTGCAACTACCATCTATACTATTCCTGGGTATTTACCTGAAAGATTCCAAGTAAAGATAATCAGAGATATTTGCACATCAATGTTTATGGCAGCACTATTCATATTAGCTAAGCTATGGAGGGTAATGGGTAAAGAAAATCTAATATATAAACACAATGAATTATTTTTCAGCCATAAAGAATGAAGTAGTGTCATATACAAGAAAATGGATGTAACTGGAAATAATCACATTTAATGAATCAAATCAGTCTCACAAAGACAAATATTATTATGCTTTCTCATTTGTAATTCCTAGATGTTATCCAGGTACATGTGACATGAAGTGCAACTGTGTTGGGAAAAAAAGGAACTAACAGGAGGGTAGTAAAGAAGGAAAGTCATAGAGGGGAATGTGCTCAGCATACAATATCTTCATATGAAAACATCCTTCTATAATATATTACTATAATATGTACAATAAATACATACAATATCTTCATATGAAAACATCCTTTTATAACATATTACTATAATATGTACAATAAATATATACAATGGATTTTTTTATAAAAAAAGGTTTAAAAACTCTGGGAAGGGGGCTAGAGAGATGGCTCCATGGTTGAGAGCACTGGATGTTCCCTCGGAGGACCTGGGTTCAGTTCCCAACACCCACAGGGTGGCCAACAACTATACAAAACTGCAATTCCAGGAGATCCAATTCCCTTTTCTGACCTCCTCAGGAATTGCGTAACACAGGTGCATTTAGATACATGCAGGCAAAGCATTCATACACATAAAATAAAAATACATACCCCCAAACCCTCTGGAAAGGAAATATCTTAGAAAGATAAAAAGTTATTTCTGGACATAAAGATAATTTTCATAGAGAAAGACCATAGTGATTTACAAAATAATAAATTTGGGGGGATCTTTTTGAGACAGGGTTTCCCTGTAGCTCCAGCTGGCCTGAACTGGCTAAATAGAACAGGCTGCCCTTGAACTCATAGAGATCCTCCTGCCTCTACCTCCTGAGTGCTGGGATTAAAGGCATGTACCACTACACATGGCTCAAATAATAACTTTTTAAATAAATAATTTATTGTATATTGACAAATCATAACTACATATCTTTAAGGGGTATAAAGTGTTTTAAAATTTTTTTTGGTTTGAGTTCTTGAGATATTTTCTTCTAAACATTTCAAAAGAATAAATACTACCTTATAAGAAGAAAAATTAATATTGCATCTTACTGATGACTAGAAAGGATTTAAATTTCACTAAAAACATCTGTAAAGCTGGGAGCACTGATTTATTCCATGATCTTAGTACTAATGGGAAGGAAAGCAAGAATATCTTGAGTTTGAGGCCAGCCCTGGACTACATGGTAGTCCATGGCCAGCATGGACTACAGAATGAGATCCTGTTCCAAAAAATAAAACATTGAAATTTGTGAAAAGGTAAGTAGTGGAAACATCCACTAAACCATACCCTCTTTATGAATGAGAAGTATCTTATCTTATTTAACAGTCACAATATCTACTAAGTACACAGTGAGTACTATACAAAATTCTATTCATTTACAAACACAATACTTATAATTACCCCTAACCAGCACCCACATTTAATTGTTAATTAATTTAGTGTGAACATATCCCTTCTAACTATAGCCAAATCTGCTAAACAGACAGAAAAACAAAGATGCTTCATTGTAGAGTTAGATGCAATACTGGGTCAGGTTACATTTAAAAACAATCAGTAGGATAGAAAACTAAAAGGTATCAAACCAACTGTCTTGGAAAAGTCCTATTCTGAAAATTCTTAGAACTGTTAAGTGGCAGCAGCCACTTTGGCTTCTAATTAGAGAGCCAAACAAAAAGCAGCTTTCTAGAGAGTGACACAGAGGCCTGAACTTCTGGGTGACCACGATGCAGAGCTGAGCAGTAAGACTAAGGCACCAGACAAGACAAAGTCCTTGACACTGGACAATCCCCTCTTACCTCAAAGGAGAATGGAGCTTAAGACCCATTAACTATATCATGCATGAACTGATTTTAATATAATAAATGTTACACATTAATATTTTTCCTCTGATTACTAAACATAAGCTCCCTTTTATTGGTTTTCTTTTTTTTTTTTCCCTATGAAACCCATGCTGACCTGAAATCTCTGAAATCCTCCTGCCTCAGTCTCCCCAAGCACTGTAATTATAGATGTGTCTGCCACAATCAGCTTTCACTAACACAGTCTGGATGGATTTAGGATAAGCACAGATAGCATAATTTTGTATTAGGAGAGTGGAAGTTTTAAAGATCAAGAGGGGAGAGATGTTTTATCTTATTATATGATCTTAGAATGATATCTTTACATGTATTTAGCATAATTTTATGGCTATTCTTTTTTTTAAAGTACTTTTATGTCTAAGTATTTTTTCTTTTAAGACACTAGATGACAAAAATTTCTCAGTATTTTACATAAACAAAAGAAAACAGACTGAGGAACAATAAGAAGACTCTACCCTTGCCCATTTTAAAGCACACATAAAAAGGTTTGGGCATTAGCTGGTCACAGAATTCCTCATGGATTCAAGGACTTAGCTATGATGTGTAGAAAAATTTACTAAGTAATGATCCACAGAAAACAGAAGATAATAACTCTTCATAGGAAGTTGGAAAGCAAAGGATAAGAGGCAAGAAAAAAGCTGTATATATTTGCTTCATATGAAGGGGGACATTAACAAAGTCATGGCAGAGTTATTGGGATTACTCCTTTTAAGAGCCAATGTCTATTTGAGCCATGAAGCGTAAGAAAATGCCACAAGGGAAAGTAATATAAACAGCTGATTAACTGAAGAGTTAGCATCAGAAGGTGAACAAAGTAAGCCTTCAAAGTCACCATGGGATGGCATCATCATACTTCCGAAATGATTTGGTGGTTTTGAAATAACTTTTCTGAGTTAGTCACTGTATACCCAGCTCTTAACTTTTCATCAGTATGTGTTTTCATCTATTACACTATAGGCAACTGAATCATTCTTTTTTTGGGGGGAGGGATATTTTTGAGACAGGGTCTCCTTTTAGTCCCAGCTGGCCTGGAGCTATGTAGACCAGGCTGGTTTTGAACTCACAGAGATCTGGCTGCCTCTGCCTCCCGAGTGTTGAGATTAAAGACGTGTGCCACCATGCCTGGCTAACTGAAATATTCTTTTTTTTTTTTTTTTGGTCTTTTTC
>VZQC01001241.1:299059-357052 GCA_009823505.1 Rhizomys pruinosus
TTTTTTTTTTTTTTGTCAATTCCAGGCTGTTTTTATGACTATAGCCCTGGAATATAGTTTGAAGTCTGGTATAGTAATCCCCCACCCCCCCACCATCCCCGCTCACCCCGAATTACTCTTTTACTCAGGGTTGCTTTGGCTATCCAGGGTCTTTTGTTTTTCCATATAAATTTTAGGATTTTTTTCTAAGTCTGTGAAGAAGCTCATGGGGATTTTAATTGGGATTGCATTGAATCTGTATATTACTTTGGGTAGGATGATCTTTTTTAATGTGTTCTGACAATGTGTAAAATAGGGATGATAGTAATACATACTCCAAGAAGAACTATGAAAACAGTGCCTTGCAATGGCATGCACTCCCCTTTACCCATTATAATGTCAAAATATGTTAGCCTACCAAGGTGGCATACATCTGTAATCTGGCACTCTAGATCATGGGACAAGAGGACACTGAACAGAGTTCAAAGCCAGTTTGGCTATATAACAAGAAAACAACAACAACAAAATGTCATTAAAGCTTCATTTACTAATAGCTTACTTCCCTACTTGTAATCAAGACATGTTAATAAAATCTTTGATAAAGACTAACAAAATGTCAAAAGCAAGAAAATAAAAAACAAAACAAAAAAAAAAAACAAATTAACTAGCCAAAGCACTCAGAATCTAAAAATTAACAGAAAAGCAAAATGATGTAACATGTTAGCTGTACCTTGCACGGGAATTTCTCCATAGTTTGATCTCTTATCTGACGAAGTTGTCAGAGGCTTAGATGCTGAGATTGGTCCACTTATTGAATGTCTCTGAAATCATAAGATAAATAATATCAAAGTTATGTTAAATCTAGAACTGACACTAACGAAAATAAATGTTGCAAAGAATATTTAGTTATGAGCATACTAATTCCTTTATTCTGCTATATATGGTTATAAACACACACATCAGACACATACAGTATCAATAAACTAAAAAAATGAAACTTACTATGAGATGAATGTAGAGCCCTATGTAACTATAAGAAAGGATATGGACAGTGTACTCCTCAGTCAGTTTCTAACGGCAATCCCTTATAATTCTATAGTACAACATACAATTAGAATACTGACACAGTCAAGATACAGAATACTTCTAGCTCCATAAGGATGTTGCCTAGGGTCCTTCTTGAGTTACACCTACCTTTCCCCTCCTAGATCCCATATCATTGACTTCCAACAACCACTGGTATTCTAATCACAATTTAATTATGTTCTTTAAAGAGAATTCTTAAACTTCCACATGCCAATTTGCTAAATACAAAATTAGGTTCTAAATAGAAATGTGGATGTGTTTCTATTATGATTTTATTGATTGTTCATGTTTGGGTTCTAAACCTCAATTCCATTACCTACTTGATGACTCTATAACTCCCAAGTACAGCCTATGATTTTTGGTTCAGTGCCACTGCCTACAGCACTACCACCGTTTTCTTTATCTCTAGATTTAGGCACAAACAGCAGCTGAAATATCCATTACAATGCCTCCAACCCATAAAATGCTTAAGTCTGTCCATGCCTTTTTCTTGCATTTCCATTTCCTCAATTTTCCCCAATCTTCTTTAGCTAACTTCCAGCTACTTGTTTTACACTCCCAAAAGAACTGTACAAGAAGCCTACCTTTTCGACCGTTTATACTGCTGCCTTTAATTTTGGCCATTATGAATGGTATGGACTAGTGCTTCACTGTGGATTTCATTCCCATTTCCTTAATGACTAATGATGCTGAACATCTTTTTATGTGCTTACTGCTCACTTTAATATCCTCTAATGGGAGAAGTCTTTTCAGATTGCTTGCCCATTATTAGGGTTTGTCTTCAAATGATTGAATGCAATCTTAACAGATAAATATGTTGTGAATATATTCTATGTGTAGTATGCCTTTGCATTTTTTTCCCATTTCTTTTGGTTTAGATTTTTGTTTATTTTTGAGACAGGGTCTCACTGTGTAACACTGGCTGGCCAAGAACTTGTTATGTAGACCAGGCTAGCCTTGAACTCAGAGATCTATCTGCCTGATTCTGCCTCCCAAATGCTGATGTTAAAGATGTGTGCCACCACACCCAGCAGTTTGTGTGTTTGTGTGTATATGTTCTAAATAGGAAATCTTTGTAGTCTCAAAAATCCCAAAGATTTCCACTAATGTTCTTGCCTTAAGTTTATATATACAGTGTTAGCATCTAAGATATTTTATTAGTCAACTTCAGTATGTCATATGGATATCTGGTTACTTTGGATCCTTTGTGGACTACCCTTTCCCTCATACTAAATAAATTTTCTTGACAATTTTGTGGAAAATCAGCTCATCTACTTCTGAACTCTACCCACTCTTTGATCTTTCTTTATAGAGATGTAATGTTAGTATCACACTGTCTTGACCACTGAACTTTAGAGTAAATGTTAAAATCAAGTATGCCAAATCCTCCCCCTCCAAATGTTTTACATATTCAATATATTTTACATTTCTTTATACATTTAAAATGATCCTATATTTTGTTGGATTCTGTTAAAGATCATAAGACTTTGTTCAGGCAAGAAAATAATCTCACGTATTATTTATTGCATGACAAAGTACCCCAAAGCTTTATGGTGACTTTAAACAATAAACATTTATGATCTCATGAGTTCTATGCATCAGAAGGCTTATCTGGGTGCCTCTATCACCAGACCCTCAGTGAGAAAGCAATAAAGATAGTAGTTATCAAAAAGATAAACTGGAGGTAAGGTGTAGAGGATCTCTTTCCAAGCTTATCTACGTGGCTGTTGGTGAGCCACACATCTATTTCTAACTCAGATGGACCTCTGCAAGAGCTGGCTCCCAACATGGCAACCATAGAGGGTTCCATCGCAGTGAGTAAATCCAAGAAGCAAGAAACTCACAACAGCAGACAATCTGTTTACATTCTTTTCTGGGAAGTGCCATTATATTACTTCTGCTATACTCTATTCATCAGAAACAAACCATAAAGTCAGCCAACACTCCAGAAAGCAGATAACCTAATAAGTAACAACCAGGAATTGAGCTTCTGGGGAAAGATTTATAATGAGATTGTCTACCACAGTTATTTATGGCTCCCCTAAACATTTTAGAGGTTACTTTTAAGGTCTTTTGGGCAGATCTAGTATTAAGCACTCTAGAGTGATTTGCATGAACTTTAAGGCCCCTTGAGTGGTCTCTACTAAAATCCCCATCTGTTCAAGGCTGTTTCTCCATAGTGGTTGATATGAACTCAACAGGATTCCCTGCCCTATGTTAACTACAGATAATGACTGAAAAGTCACTCTAACTATTCCTGGGAAATTCTTCTCAGGAATTCTTATAGGTTTTACTTACTCTATGCATGTACAGATTGCTTTAGGCAAAGATTCAAGGGGACACCTAATGCAGATGTCTAGACTATCTCTATGTAGCTTCCTCTTTCAAGTGACTCTGCCCTGAAAATTCTAGCAGCCTTACTCTTGACAGTTGATTTGTACTCCTGACAGCCAATTAGTTTGCCCTTCTCTGCTCAATGTCAGCTCATCATCTCTAAACCACTATCTGGAAACTGTCTCCAGGAAAAGTTTGAATCATAGCAGGACTTCCCTCATCTGTTAACATTTTGGGGTAGGTCATAGTTATGTACTACTTGTACAATGTCTGAAAATAATTGCTTTGTATAGCTTTCTATTTGTATAACAACTCTTGTCACTCCCTCATGGCAAGAAGTAGAGTTGTTACCCTGTTAAAAACTAACAATTCTGGGCTGGAGAGATGGCCTAGTGGTTAAGAGTGCCAACCACTCTTGCAGAGGACCTGGGTTCGATCCCCAGCACCCACATGGTGGCTGAGAACTGTCCTCACTCCAGTTCCAGGGGAATCTGACACCCTCTCTGACCTTTGCGGCTTTGCATGACATGGCTGCACAGACCTACATGCAGACAGTACATTCATACACATAAAAAATAAATAAAAACTTAAAAAATTAAAAAAAACTAACAATTCTAAAATTGGCATTGAGGAAAAAAACCCACAAAATTAACAATTTTAACGTTGGATGGTGTCCTTAGACATTCTAGTCCACTAAGATGATCCCTGATAGTCTGTTCTAAACTATTTTATGATTTTTATATACAGTCAGGCTTGAGAAGCACTGTACCAACTAATTGTGTATCACAAAGCTACTGAAAATAACTTTGTGATAAACAATATAGTTTATATTGTAGTTTATATTGTTTCTAGGTACAGATTTTCCCTTACTCTTCTATTTCCAGAAAGACTTACAAAGGGATGTCTTAAGACAGTAAATTTTAGCTGATACTAGAGAAGCTTCATATCATCTGAAGCTTATTCTATTTGACATCTTTCTTTTATTTGTATTTTTAGGTTTTTAGAAAAAGTTTAACAGAGAACATCAGAAAAGCAATAAATATGCAAGCAAACTATAGAATTCTCCTTGTCTTCCTTTTAAATTAAGCTATGACATCTTGTATAAGTATGCAATGCAAATGCAAAGCCACTAGCTTGTATGATCATAAATACTGAAGAGCATTCTTAATCTGTCCACTCACAAAATACATGGCATAGAAGTCTCAACTCAGAAAGAAATGCTCCCAAAGCCCTCAATTTAGGTAGTTGTAACACTACTCTTCATCACAGGACCGTAGGTTAGGGGCTACTTTTCCTAATAGTTGTTCTCACCTATGTGAAAGTATTCCACTTTAGTTACATTCTAAAAGTGGCTGGGAAAGGGATATAACAAGAGAGCTTCTTGAGCACCACATACACCAGTCCTCCTTACTCTGTTCCTGGCCTGCATTTCCATAATAGCAAAAAAGATAAACTCCAATGAGGAGCTACATAGAGATGGTCTAGATATCTGTATTAGGTATCCCTTTGAATCTTTGCCTAAAGCACCCACAAGGCCTGACAGAAGCAGCAATGCCATGACCTGGTGCTAGACTGAGACAAAATGGCCCCAACCACAGCTCTCCCAATTCATGCCTTGTGAAGACCCACATTTAACCATGTGTATGTATATGCATATGCATATGTGTGTGTGCGCGTGTGTGCGCGCGCACATAAGTCCAGATGCCCAAGGAGACCAGAAGAGGGTATCAGATCCCCTAAAGCTGTAGCTATAAGTGGTTCTGAGCCAACCCACATGGGTCTAGGAACTGAACTTAGGTCTTTTGCAAAAGTAGTCTGTACTCTTAACCACTGAGCCACCTTTCCAGCCCATTAAAGTCTAAAGTTTTAAAGCAAAGGATAAAATATATCAAATACATACTCAGATGTCCAAATTGTCCATCACACCTTACATTTATAATTTACTTCAATTCAGGATATACTATATTAGCAACAAACCTTACATATATCCCTCTGAGGTAGTTGTTTGCCAACTTGAGACATGTGGATTACTCTGAAGAAGAGGACTTTCAGGTTCTGAAGCCCTCATAGACTTTAGTGGTCTCAGGTACTTACTTGCATAGGGGATACAGCAGCTGCAGGAGGGGTTTTCATAGGACTTGGACTCAGAGGTGTTCGAGGAATTGTAGCTGCAGCAGGGTTTGGTACTACAAAGAGAACAAATAAAAAAATAAATAATAAACATCATGGTTCGGTGGAAGCTTTCTTCACTGGTCTCCACATAAGGATTCATAAGATTAGCCAATGCTCTCTAACTCCCCTGGAAACTGTCTATCTTGGATGGTGCCTAGCCTAAGCTGAACATGCAACAACAGCCTGAGTCAGATATTTCTTCTTCTACCAAGTAAATGGTTTGGTTCTTTGTTTTGGCTGTTTAATCACATTGTATAGCTAAAGTGCTACATAAATCAATGAAATCCAAACTTAAAAAAGAAAACAAGGATAGGGCTTTAGCTCAGTGGTAGAAAACTTACCTCCTATTCATGAGGCTCTAGGTTCAATGCCCAGCATTGCAAACAATGAAATAAAAGTTATTTTTCCTAATTTTTTTCCCATAGAATTGATCACTTAATCTGATCAATATTTTCTGATTTGCATTTAATACATAAATATGATTGTACATAAGTCTTCCTCTTTAGATGTAAATGTGGAACAGTAGTTTAATTTTTCTCTAATCCACTAATTTATCAATTTCTATATACTTGTAACTAGCACATATGCTAGTAAAAAGTTGCATAAAAAGATTATTTTAAAACATGGCTATTTATTTGAGGATTAAATTTGAAATACTGGTAACCCAAATGAACTCTGGAACATTGCAGTGTAGCAAGAGAAAGTCAGTCTCTCAGGACCATTTTATATAGCTGAGTACTTACATTTAGAATTTAGTACTAGAGTTTAATTTAAAGGTATTCTTTTTTTATTGAGAGAAAATTCACACAAGTCGAAGTTAACTATTTTTAAATGTACTGTTTCAGACCTTACAGTGCATTTACACCATCATACAACTATCACCTCTCCTAATTCCAAAACATTTTTGCCACCCCAAAAAGGAAATCCTGTATCCATTCAGTAGCCACTTACCATCCATCCTTCCAAGCCTCCATCAATAATGAATATGGTCTTTGTCTATAAACTGACCTATACTCTTGCTGCACATAACAGATAAATATAGTTGTACAATGTGTGGCCTCTTGTGTCTGGCTACTTTCACTGAGTATAATGTAAATATACACCCATATAATAGAGTAACAGTTGTTCCCTCCTTTTTATAGCTGATTGATATTACACTGTACAGAGAGGAGACAATTTATTTACCCATGCACCTAATGTATGAATAAAAGATGCTCCTCTCTTGGCTGCTGTGAATGGTGGTGCTATGAACATCTAGAAAAGCATCTGTCTAAATACTTTCAATTGTTTTATAAATTAGAATGGAATTCTTGGGTCATATGGATGTACTTTATTATAAATTTTTTTTATTTATTATAAAATAATTTACCTGGCTTTTTAAAAAATATCAGATGGGGTGGAAAGATTGTAGGAGCCAGAGAGGCGGTGCATGACCATATGGAAATAGAATCCTACAAGCTCCTGGGACCCTGCTCATATGAACCTATAGCAATGGAGTAAGCACGCATGCAAACTCAAGCAAAAACCCAGCATGGAACTGGGGAAACGGGCAGCAGATCCCAATCTTACCTGAATATTGGCAGCTGATTACTGTTGCATGAGGAAGAGCTGATCTTCTTTTTTTTTAATTTTTTTATTTATTTATGTGTATGAATGTATTGTTTGCATGTAGGTCTGTGCACCCGTGTCGTGCAATGCCGCAGAGGTCAGAAGAGGGTGTCGGATTCCCCTGGAACTGGAGTTCTCCTGGAATTGGAGTTACAGATGGTTCTCAGCCACCATGTGGGTGCTGGGGATTGAACCCAGGTCCTCCGCAAGAGTGGTTGGTGCTTTTAACTGCTAGGCCATCTCTCCAGCCCCGAGCTGATCTTCTTAAAGTAAGAGATTCTGGATAGGCTGACTAGACTTCAGTGAATGAACTTGCATTGAGAAATGTCCAGGGACACTAACTTAGCACAATAGGACTTAACACAAATGAGAGAGTATATGAATTCCAGTGGGGGAAGAGGACTTGTGGAGGGTGCCAGTGAGAAAGGGAATATAAAGGTAATTAAGATTAAGATGTTCTGTATGACATACACAAAAATTCAATTAAAAATACCAGTATAAATATGTATAGTTTTAAGCGTTAAACCTGTTTTGTTAGTGTTTTGAACAGTCCCAAAGTGTAAACATCACCATCACTTTATCTTAGAAGGACATATTGAAGACATTACCTATAATTTAAATGTAAATACAGAGGGTGAAAAGATGGCTCAGTGGTTAATAGCACGTACTGTTCTTGAAGAGGACTTGAGTTCAATTCTAGCAGTCATACTGGACAACTCACAATTGCCTGTAACTCCAGCTTCAGGAAATGCAAGACCCTCCCTAGGCATCTGCACTCATGAGCACATACACACATATACACAATTAAAAATAAAAATGAATTTTAATGTAAATATATACATTTATGTACTTTTAAGAAGCAAAAAAGGGCTCAGCAGTTAAGAGCACTGAGTGTTTTTATAGGAGACCCAAGTAAAATCCCAGCACCCACATGGTAGCTAACAACCTTCTGTAACTCCAGTTCCAGGGGATCTGATGCCCTCTTCTGCCCTTTGCAGGCATTGCACAACAGGGGTACACTTACATACATGTAGGCAATGCATTTATACACACAAAATATAAATAAATAAAAAGTTCAAAAAAAAGCAAAGTAAGAGCTAGGCACAGTGGCAGATTCTTATAATCTCAATACTTTAGAGGCTAAGGAAGAAGCCTGCCTGGGTTGCTCAGCAAGAGTTCCAGGTCAGCCTGGGCTACACAGCAATACCCTGTTTCAAAAAACAACATACACAGATCTATAAATTTTATAAAAACTTGTATAAACACACACACACACACACACACACACACTCAGCAGGGGGTGGGCACTGAGACAGGGTCTCCCTGTATCCCTAGTTGGCCTAGAACTCGTTATGTAGACTTATAAATGAGGCTGGCCCTGATCTCACAGAGATCTGCCTGCTTTTGCCTCCCAAGTGCTGGGATCAAAGACATGCACCAACATGCTTGATCTGCAGATATATTTTAATGTTGGTTCTTTAAAATCAACCTCAGGGGGCTGGAGAGGTTCAGCAGTTAAGAGCACTGGCTGCTCTTGCAGAGGACCTGGGTTGGATTCCCAGCACCCACATGGTAGCTAACAACCACTCGAAACTCAAGTTCCAGGAATCTGAGACCCTCTTCTGACCTCTTTGAGCACTGCATGACACAGGTGTACCTATCTACCTGCAGGCAATACATTGCATGACACAGGTGCACCTATCTATCTGCAGGCAATACACTCATACACACAAAATAAATAATAAATAAAATAGTTTTAAAAATCAACTTCATCCTTACTAGAAGAATACAGCTTGTTTCTGAACCTGAAGTACAATGTGAGTGGCTGTTCAGAGTAGGGGAAGAGTAGCCCAGGAGTTACAGAACCTTGTTATCAAAATTTCAAGTTTGTGTCACAGAAATGGAGGAAGAAAAAGGGCTAAAGTATCCATATTGGAGGCCAAATAAAGAGAATTCTCTAAGAATTGTAGAGGTCAGAAAAAAGATTTAAGGAAGATTCCCAGATTTTCTTCAGTAATGGGATATAAAGGTGCTAACATTTGGGGAAGGGAAAGGCTGAAGCTGGGGAACAGGGTTTGATCTGAACACAGTGATGCTTGAATGTCACTGTCACACAGGCACTTGGATACATAGGACTGATGAATTCAGAGGAAGGTTAGGAGCTTAGCTAAAGTTATATACCTAGAAGTATGAGGTATAAAGAAGATACTGCTTCCAGTATCTTTACACAGGAATGTGTGTGATCCATCTGGGGAGAAAAGACATTGCTCTGCATGATTAAGTGAGGAATGCAACAGAGATTTCTGAAGCAGAGTAGATTTCAACCCCCCTATTAACATTATGCTTATGTACTGGTGAGGTAATGGGACTTTTATCATGGGGGTAATCAACAGCTATCTAACTGGACTTAAGGCCCACTCAATGGGAGGGAACTCATATGTGGTGGCACTGTGAACAGCCACATAGACTTGGCTGGAGAGGTCATAGGTCCTAGAGAAAACCCAACTTTTGTCATGTTCCTAGAACAAATGTAATTTCTTACTATATGCTAAATATGGATTTTAATATCTACAGACAAGTACACCAGTGACCACCCATCAAAGGAGCTTCTTTTGCAACAGGTAGAGTCTAGTACAGAGTTCCACAACTGGTCACACACAGAGAAAATAAGTGTCTGTGAGATGCCCAACCCTAAAAGACATATCAACAGTGGAATCTCTACACCTACGACTCATGAAGCATAGTGGAACAGGGGGTGGAAAGAATACTAGTGCATCTCTCAACCCTCACCAGTGATGCTTCCTTGAGAATACAGAGTTTGATGCACTCAGAAGGCCAGTTTTAGAGAATAAGAGACTGCAGAGTATGTGTCCCTGGATAGGACTCCTAAATTAAACCTCACCCACCCTGGGTTAAGGGACCATTTCAGAAGAGGTGGTGGAAAGACTGTAAGAACCAAGGGTAGCATATGACCATAAGGAAATAGTCTTACAGGCTCCTGGGAACTTGCTCATATGAACTTATAGCAATGGTGACAGCATGCACAAGACCCATGTGAACTCAATCAGGTAGAGAACAGTACAGAACTGGAGAAATGGACAGGAGACCCCAAATGAACACTGCTGGGTAAATAAGAGCTGACCTTCTTTAAGGGAGTGACACTAGATAGTCTGAACAGGCACCTGTGGATGAACTCACAGGGAGAGACAGCTGGATATACAAACTTAACTCAACAAACTTTAACATATGAGATAGAATTCATGAAATTCTGTGGGAAGGCAGATGGGATGGTCTAAATATGATTAATATCAAATCCACAAAAATAAAAATATACAGTAAAAAATCAGAAAACAAAAAATTCTCCTTATAGTACTATATGAAAGTTAATGAGAGGGAGTAAGATGGTAAAAAATTAAAGTAGATCAGAAAACAAGGAAAATGAACAGAACCACAGGCCTTGGGCACAATGGACAAGGAATTACCTTGAGATGCACTGTCGAAAGACTTGATGAGGGTTTTTACCGTAGGAGTTGGCTCTGAGGAAGTTGAGGACCTTCTACTCAGTCCCATCCCTTGCCTTAAGGCTGCCAAATCTCTCTCAACAGCATTCATGTAATTGTAAACCCGACCTCGTTCCTCTTCTTGCCTAACAAAAAATGAAATATAGGCATTTGTATATATGAGAAAATACACAATTTTTTTTTGTTACTGATTGAATGTACTGGCTGAGCAGAGCAATTGCTTGGCCAGATATTCTTTGCTTGGTAAACACCAGGAAATGATATTAAAATTTTCATATCAGGTTATCCTAAGTAAGTTAAATAACCATCAGCTTCCATTTTCATATAAGTTAAGTGTCAGGTGAGGACGTCAGTAATCAATAGCAGTAAAATGGGAGTCAGATTGACCACAGGACTTGATTCAACTAGGAGTCTCTGCCAGGAAGGCACAGTTCTTCCTAGGCACTTGGGAATTCACCAGCACGTTCAGATCATCTATGCTGGTTCTAGCTAAAATGCTCTGACTAGATATGGAAATACAAAGGAATGGAACCAAATCTCATGCTCCTAAACAACAAAACAAAAACTGCTGCAGTAGCCAAATAGAATCTCTACAAATAAAATAAACAAAAAAGCCAGACTCCCTATTAGTAACATGAGACCCCTAGCAGCTCAGCATGATTCATCCTGAAGCATCAGAAAAATCAATTCTATTTCATTTCTGGCCCTCTCTTATTCACTGAGTTGACTAACAAAAAAGTTTCATGTGGAATAACTTGTAGTGTTTGCACATCATAAAACTATAAAGTATGCTTAGAGGCACAAAAATCAATCTGGCTCTTCTGGAAGGTTGTTTTGTTTTGTTTTGTCTTAAGATCTCTCACAGGGATCTTGTTCAGCTAGATTTCACGATGAAAAACTTTAAATAATCTACTTCTAAAAGTACTTCTAAAAGTGATTTAGGACCCTAAAAGGCTTCTGTTTATAGTTATTATCCATTAAATTAATTAAAACTATGAAATACATAAAATATTTAATTCAAGCAGTGGTGGTAGCACACACCTCTAATTCTAGTACTTAGGAGCCAGAAGCAGGTGGATCTCTGTGAGTCTGTGACCAGCCTATGCTACATAAAAAGTTTCAGGCCAGCCAGGTCTACATAATGAGACCTTGTCTCAAAAATTTTGCAAACCCCCCAAAATTAAACAGTATCTGACATTTTTAAATATGTATTTAATGTCTGCTTAGCAGAGAATTATAATCTCATTTCTTCTATATTTAATCTACTGAGATATGAAAAATGCAGATCAAACAGATGTGATTGGAAATGGAAGCATATTTTAATAGTCTTTTCAGATAATTGTGGCTATTCTATGGTATAATAGTACAGCCATTAAGTCATTTACTGGGGTGGAGAAATAACTGAATGGTGAGAACCCACCGAAGTAAATAGAAGTCCCTGAAAAAGAAAGTTAGTTGCACACTGGAGGTATAGTTTAATAGTGTGGCAGCTACTAAGTATTCCTATATTTGAATCCAAGCACTCTCCCCTCCACAAAAAATTAGTTCTGATACAGAAAATGAATCCATGTACATAAACTTTTCCTATCCTACTCATAAAATCCTCTGGTCTATTGTGTACTTCGAAAAAGGCACTTCTTTCAACCTATGATTCTGTAACAATATGCATTTATCATAAGAAAAATATTGCCTTACTGCATGATCTATACAGATTTGTCTTTCATTGTAATACATTTAAGTCTCATAATTGCTATTACTGATGATATCATCAAAAAACTCTTTAGGGCCAATGAGATGACTCAGCAGGTAAAAGGCATTTGCTACCAAGCTGAGTTCGATCCCCAGGTCATATATACGCACAAACATATATATATATAGAGTATTATATATAAAATTTAAATATGAGAAGTTGCCAAGCTTGCAATGGCAAATGAAAGCTTTTAAAAATTCAGAGATTCACCTGAATATCCACATTTTACCAAAACCAAGAAATATCATCAGTTGTTTTACTTGAAGAGACAGGCTCTTGATCGTTTGTAAGAAACTTCCTACCCAATATCATTGTTTGAATGGTCATAGTTTGTTTCCCAATCATGCTCAAGTAAAAATGGCATTCCAGTGGTGGAATCTTGGAGGCAATCAACAGCTACCTAGTTGGACTTAAAGCCCACTCATTGGGAGGAAATTTGTGTGTGGTACTGTAAACATAGCCAAATATACATGGCTGGAGAGGTAACAAATTTTAGAGAAAACACCAAGGCTATCACATCCCTAGACGAATATAATTTCTTACTATTTCCGAAATATGAATCCTTATATTTACAGACAAGTATCCCAGTTACCACTCATCAAAGCAGCTTCTTTTGAAACAGAGATTATCACAGAGTTCTATTAACTGGTCATACACAGAGATTGCCTGTGAACTGCCCAAGCCTAAGTGGCACATCTAAATGCAACCTCTACACCTAAGGCTCACAGAACAGAGAATAAGGGGTAAAGAGGACACTAATGAATCAATTCTCATTAATGAATCAATTCTCATTAATGAAGCTCTCTCATGCAACAGAGGGCCAGGAACACAAAAGGTAACAAATGGCCAAAGCCTACCAGTCTGCAGAGTGTGGGTCCTTGGACAGGACTCCTATATTAAAACTCCACCCACCCAGGGCTTAGGAATCATTGGAGAAGAGGTGGAGGTAGAAAGATTGTAAGAGACAGGGAGGGGATGTATGATCAGATGGAAATAGAGTCTTATAGGCTCCTGGGATCTTACTCATATGAACCTACAGTAATGGTGTAAGCATGCACAAGACCCATGAAAATTCGAGCAGACAAAAATCCAGTACAGGACTGTGGAAATGGGCAGTAAGCCCCAATCCCAGTTGAAGAATTATTGGCAGTCGATTACTGCTGGGTGAGGAAAGGCAGATTTTCTTAAAGGGAGGGACTCTAGATAGACTTATTAGACCCCAGTGGATGAAATTGTACTGAGAGATGTCTGGGGACACTAACTTGACATGACAGGCCTTAACACAAGTGACAGAATGTGTGAATTCTAAGGGGGGGGTCGATGGGAGGGTGCCAATGGGGGAAATAAAGATAATTAAGGTGTTATACATGAAATACACAAAAGTTCAATAAAAAAGTTACAAAAGAAAGTAAAAGAGAAGGTAATAAAGAACATGTCTGTTAAAAAAAAAGGCATTCCGTGACAAGAAAAAAGCAGCTCAGAATAAAGCAATCACACAGTGCTCAATTCAACGTAGCCTCAGACTTGGGCACATGGAAGATAAAGCAGAAGTATTTCCATCATAATTCCTATTTTATCACACAAAAGGGTGAAAATAGGGCACTTCAGGACTGGGATTTAGTAAAATTAATACTTTACCCCTTCAGGAAGGATATCTTCAGGTGAAACCCTTGTTTTGTTTTGTTTTAGGGGGTTTTGAACTTTAAAAAAATGTTACCACATATTTTATTGACTTAAACTCCAAGTCCAATTTGATAACAAGGTCTTGATTCAAGTTTACATTTTCTTTTCATCTTCAGTGCAAAAATTAACACAACAAAAATGGCCAACAACCTGATTTTTTTTTTTTTTTTTTTTTTTTTTTTGGTCTTTTCGAGGACAAGGTCTCCCTGTAGCCCCAGCTATCCTGGAACTTGCCTTGTAGATGAGGCTGGCCTTGAACTCACAAAGATCTGCCTGCCTCTGCCTCCCAAGTGCTAGGATTAAAGGCGTGCACCACTATGCCCGGCCTGATAGTATTATTATGAAAACAATACTAACTGCAAGGGTCTTGGAGAATTCGAGGAGTTGGCAGATGTCACTCTGACAACCACTTTTATACAAGATGCTACCCTCTTTTGCAAGACATTTCTTTAAAATACAAAGACTGATAGACTTTCAGGATCCAGTGGAATAAAATTTTAGGCCTGGGAATATAGCTCAATGGTTGAGTAGTTTTCCAGTACATATAAGACAGACTGATAGATGGAACTTCAGCCACTCAGTATAACTCTCAAATGAGGTATTTCTGATAAGCTATTTAATAATACATACAGGTGAAAATGAATATGTTTTATACCAGTAGGGAGTCATTCTGCCTTGTTCCAAGTTCTGCTTAAGAAAGCCAATGAAAGGCACTTAGCAATGTTCTTCTCTAGCTCATATTCTACAGCTAAGCAGTAATAAAATACAAGATTTGTTGTTCCAGTTTTTCTCCTACACTTAAGTAGGAATTACTCCAAGTAAAGAATAAGCAAACTTCAGTAATAACATAGAACACAAAAATTTTCTCCCCACTCAGATGAAGTCTCACTGTGGAGCTCAGAGCATATCACAGATATTCCCTCATCTAATAATTTTTATGGGTTCCCAACAATCTCTGTGTTAGATGGGGGGAAAGTTCTATTTTGGAGGTCATAAGAAAAAAGGGGGCAAAATTCCTCAAGTGAAGGAAAGAAACTGTTTACTTATTTTTCTAAAAAAAATAATAGCTAAAGTATACTAATCACTGCTTTGAGCACTCTGAAGGCATTAGCTCATACTGTCTTTCTTTTACAGATGAGAAAACTGAGGTGCAGAGACATTTAGACTGCTGACCAAGAGCACACAAATAATAAGAGGCTGGACAGAAGCCAACTCTTGTCTACTCCTAAGTCTGGACTGTGAGAATCAAGAGAAGAAATAGCATTAGTATCACAACACTAAATTGAGGTTGAAGTGTTCTCTCCTGAAACATAACACACAACTGGTTTTGCAGAACATACTTGCGTGATTTTATTTCTTCCATTTCTTTTATGAGTTTCTCATTTTTTTCTTGAGCCTCATGTAACCGCCGTTTTAAATCACCAATCTCCTCTTGGGCTTCAGACTTAATATCATTTGCAATGACTACTGCAGTCTGGAGATCAGCCTGAAACTGCCGCCATTCTGCAGATTCTTCCTATATTAAAAAACTGAAATTTTATTTCCAAAAGAAAGCAATGAAGATTTATTTTAAAAGCAATAAAATTTGATTAGTTTGTTCTAACAAGACATACTCCTAAATAATGACTGTTTTTAAACCTTACAGTTGCTGTTTTCTATTTCTAACAGACAAAACAACTATCATCAGTGAACTTGCTCTTAATGAAGATTTGCCATCTGATCGTCCTACTAAGGGATCAAGCACTCAGAGTGCTCAATAAATATTAATGAGAAAAAAACATTACACCTCCTTTCTTCATGCAAGTTTCAAAGTAAGTCATGAAAATAAATATCATAAAAAATTAAGCATTCTATCTCTGGAAATAACAAGAAGGTATAGAAATGGTATGTGAACCATAAGGTGAAAAACTATAAATACCCTGACATCAAAAACTAACAGAAAAAAAATCCAAAGTAAAGGAAAAGGAAGAGGAAGCTAGAAGAAAAACATTGAACTCAACATAGGCAGACAAAATTACACAAAGAGGCTGTAAGGAACTATATGGTCTGATGATTCCCACAGTCATGGAGGATGTGGGTGTGACTGAGTAGGGAAGTCTCCCCAGGGCCTCACCTCCCCCAGAGCCACAGCCAGGCCTGGGCCCTCTCACCCTCAAAGCAATTTTTTGATAAGATGAAGACAGCCACAGCAATTGTGGCACAACCTGAAGTGCATGATTACCATTTTCTCTATATATCTTAGCAGCACTGTAACTGACAAGCTAATCCAAAACCAGAGAATATAGAAAACACATATAAAAACAGCCTACTTGCGGACAATTTATAATCAAAAGCTAATAAACTTTCTTTTCAAAATGTAGCATATTTCTAACATTTTCCTAAAATCTGCACCAGTAAGTTACTACTAGTACATTCTTCTACCTTTTTAAAATATATTTTTGTTATTATTAAAATTTTTCATACATCATACACAATTTCTCAATTCAATTTAGACTCATTTCCCTTTCCATGCCCCCCACCTGACCCGAGTTCATGCACTCTGCCAAACATGTCTTGCATCTTTTACTGAGTCTTTCCAGAGTTTTTTCCAAACCAGAGGATTATTGTTTTGGGGAAGAGTTTCACACTGTTTTAGTCATTTTTTTTTTTGTTTTTTTTTTTTTGTTTTGTTTTTTTTGGTCCTAGTTCTTTTGTTGTTATTGTTCCCTCAACTTGTATTGCTTCAATGTATGCATATCTATATCTATATCTGTATGTCTCACCTATACTAAAATTATGTTGTCTGAAAACAAACTATGTTATTTCCAAATAATATTTCAGGATTCCCAATTTTCCATTTTGATTTTACATTACTCTAAAATATGCATACATACCCTCCACCCTGATATCAAAATTCTGAAGTCTAAAAATAAATGGTAGGTTAATTCTAGAACCGGTTAAGGGATTCACAATATAAGAGCACAGTTACTTTCTTCTACCTTTTAAATGCAGTATCAATCCCAACTTAAAATAATAGCATTTGGTTTTGCCCAAGATCAATATCCCAATGTATGTACTGATTAATGTAAATGATCAGATGGCCAATGACCATAGCTTAAATTTCTGAAAGCCATGTTTTCTAGTGAAATAACACATGAAAATTTATCCTACCCGAAGTCTCCTATGAAGTGTCTTGATTTCTCTTTCCATGTCATGCTTCTGGTCTTGGAGTTTTTTAACTGTATCTGAAAAGACCACAAAAGTTTAAATAGTCCTACCTGAACCTAATATTTCTTTCTTTCTTACTCTTTTTTTTTTTTTTTTTTTTTTGGTCTTTTTGAGACAGGGTCTCCCTTTAGTCCCAGCTGGTCTGGAGCTCACTATGTAGACCAGGCTGGCTTTGAACTCACAGGGATCTGCCTGGGATTAAAGGCATGTACCACCATGCCCGGCAAACCTAATATTTCTTAATGAACATAAATATTTAAAAGGAATGATATAAAAGGACTTAAATGTGACATTTAAAGACTGCCCTAGAGACAGACGGATCTCTGTAAGTTCAAGGCTAGTCTGGTCTACAAAGTGAGCTCCAGGCCAGTATAGGGAGACCCTGTCTCAAAAAAGAAGAAGAAGAAGAAAAAAAAGACTGCCTTAAGACTCTTTTATTCTTATTGCAAAACTTTAAAAGCACGAAAGAATGCTTAATTGAAGTATTAATTAGAGTTTCTGCACCAATTCCCAAGTAAACTGAAAGCAATCGTCAGAACACACCACTGGCACAAAACCAATCAAAACAACACTGACTGCTATTAAAATGTGAACTTTTAATCATAGGAGTTATTAACCTAAATTATGCAAGCATAATTTCCTTTTACACACTGGAATAATTCAAGAATGGCAAATTAGTAAAATTATTTATACAATTAGTTGTAATACAGAGAGCTATCAATTAATTAATTCTATGGAATGGTAGTAGTAAATATAATAGGAAATCACATTCCATTTGGAAAGAGGTTCTGCTTTAAAATCCATGCACACAGAGGAAGAATACTACAAGAGGGTAGCAGGTCCTAACTACCCCTTTGTAAATGTGTCCTACTAGTTGGTTCATAGGAAGCACTTTTCAGTTAAAGGTACTCATGTATAGTAATGATCGTTTTTATGATTTTACCTACTATTGCTAGCTCCCTGTCCATTCTGATTCAGACTCATTCACTTTCTCGATCTTCTTTCCTTCTCTTCCCTTCTCTTCCCTTTCCCTCTCTCTGACCCTGACCCGACTCCACATTCCTCCACAAGCCCAAGGCCTCACATATGCCAGGGATGAGCATGATACCAACATCATCATACTTCTTTACACACCTGTCTCTACCACTTTACTGAAAACACTTCAAAGGTCTGGGGCTGTGGTGTGATTGACTTCACAGCTCTAGCACTCTGCATATGGTAGGCATTTATTTTTTAATTTATTTTATTATTTTTTATGTGTATGGGTATACTGTCACATGTAGGTTGGTGCACCTGTGTTGCGCAATGCTGCGGAGGTCAGAAGAGGGCATCAGATTCCCCAGGAACCAGAGTTAAAGATGGTTCTTAGCCACCATGTGGGTGCTGGGAATTGAACCTGGGTCCTCTGCAAGAGCAGTTGGTGCTCTTAATCGCTGAGCCATCTCTCCAGCCCCATGGTAGGCATTTAAAACAGAATGCATAAATATGCAATGGTAGCAATAGAGAAGAGAAATATTGAGATCATGAGTTTTTTCTAAAAACTGATAATTCTGTTGACAAAATTTAATTATCAACTATCAGGGTCATCATGACTACATATTTCTTGTGTGTAAATAACACTCTATCCCATTCCTTACCCTTAGTAACAAGGAATATGGACACAGTGAAATGACATGTAATTAATCCCAGATATAGCATCCAATGACATGCAGTTTTTGCCTTCAATTAATTTAAATATTTATGTTCATTAAGAATATTGTTCACTTTTAATCAAGACTCTAAAGTATGAGCATACTGGTGTTTTTTTCTTAGCTAGTACTGCATCTTCTTAACCCAGTATTATTAGGAACTTCTTCTGAGACATGTTTTCCTTAATGTTGGTTTATTTAATGTTCTGATTTGGAGGTTGGAGAGGCGATGTGCTGAGGATAAAGCCTAGAGCCTCAAGCATGTTTTGAAAGTCTTTTCAAGCTCTGAGGCATATCCCCAGCTATGCCATTTTATTTATTTATCTATCTATCTATCTATCTATCTATCTATCTATCTATCTATCTATCTATTTATTTAGGTCTTTTCGAGACAGGGTCTCCCTGTAGCCCCAGCTGTCCTGGAACTCACTCTGTAGACCAGGCTGGCCTTGAACTCACAAAGATCCACCTGCCTCTACCTCCCAAGTGCTAGGATTAAGGTGTGTGCCAACACACCATTTTAAAAAACCATTACAGCATGTCTGTGATGGGTTAAGAGTGCAGGAGTGCATGTACCATGGCACAGGTGTGGAGGTCAGAGAACAGGTTTAAGGTGCAGATTCTTCCCTTCCACCATAGGTTTCAGAATTGAACTCATGTCTTTATAGATTTGCAAACTCTTTTACCTACTGAGCCATCTCACAGGCCTATTATGTGTGTGTGCTGTGTGTATATACATATATGTGATGTATATATGTTTGTTTGACTGTTTGAGTCAGGGTTTTACTATGCAGCATGGCTAGACTGGAACTCAATACGTAGACTGGGTTAGCCTTGAAGTCACAGAGATCTGCCTGCCTCTGCTGGGATTAAAGGTGTATGTCACCACGCCTGGCCCATATTTTTTAAATGGCATATATTAACTTTAGTAACAAAATATTTGTATATATTATAAGTATAAAATAATATTTTCCAAAGTTAGATAAAATGAGGCAAAAAATAGTGGAGAGGGATAGAATACAATGAGATAAAATGGGTGACAGAGGGACAGACTAATTTTGGTAGTCAGTGGATATTGCCCCAAATTGCTTAACCAAGTCCAGGGCCATGAAAATAAAGTATTCAAAATTTACTTATTAATCCAATGAATATCTCATTAGTAAAAACAATGAATCAAGTTTTTCTTCTACATGATGAAGACATAAAGAAAAAGACAGATGGTTTCCACCTTGTTAGAAACAGAAGGCCAATGTTGTACTGAGCTAGCAAATGGGGATGACTTCACATGCAAAGAGTACATTTAAAAAATTTTTTTTATTTATTTTCATATGTGTATGAATGTACTGTCTGCGTGTAGGTTTGGGCACCTGTGTCCTGCAATGC
Source organism: Rhizomys pruinosus (assembly GCA_009823505.1). Classification (NCBI taxonomy): domain Eukaryota; kingdom Metazoa; phylum Chordata; class Mammalia; order Rodentia; family Spalacidae; genus Rhizomys; species Rhizomys pruinosus. The sequence continues at coordinate 319,471 of VZQC01001241.1, forward strand.
CTGGGAGGTCAGAAGAGGGTGTTGGATTCCCCTGGAACTGGAGTTAAAGACGGTTTTCAGCCGCCATGTGGGTGCTGGGGATCGAACCTGGGTCCTCTGCAAGAGCAGTTGGCACTCTTAACCTCTAGGCCATCTCTCCAGCCCCACAAAGAGTACATTTTAAATTGCTTCTTGAGTCAGCTACTCAAAACCTCACTTAACCTGGAAACTGGAGGTGGAACAGGCCATTCAATCCAATTAAGGGCAAAGTGAACAAGAAGAGTGGACAACTCCATTACCCTGTTCTCTGTCAACAGAGGCAAATCCTTGCTTGTGAAATCAGCAAGGGAACTTGCTCACACATGGATGAATTCAGGATTCGGATACTATTAGACAGATAAAAAGCAATGACAGACGCTGAAAATACTAGAAGTTACACTTTTGCTTTATACTGAACCCACTTATGGACAGGAGATATTTTTTTTCTTTTCTTTTAAGACATGATCTTACTATGTAGCCCTGGCTAGCCTGAACTCCGTATGTAGACCAGAGTAGCTGCAAATTCATAGGGATCTACTTACCCAAGAGATATTTTATAACAAAGTCAGACAAAAAATATTAGAAGCATGTATTTCTTTTTTTTTTTTTTAATTTTATTTATTTCTGTATGTGTATGAATGTACTGTCTGCATGCAAGTCTGTGCACCCGTGTCGTGCAACGCCGCGGAGTTCAGAAGAGGGTCTCAGATTCCCCTGGAACTGGAGTTCTCCTGGAATTGGAGTTTCAGACGGTTCTCAGCCGCCATGTGGGTGCTGGGGATCGAACCCGGGTCCTCTGTAAGAGCGGTCGGCGCTCTTAACCGCTAGGCCATCTCTCCAGCCCGCATGTATTTCTTTTTAAACTGGCTAGTTTTCCTTTTCTTCTGCTCACAAAGGACACATCTACTTTTCTTTAAACATAATTCACAGAAATTTTATCACAGTTCACGTTTAATACCTGTCACCTTGTGTTAACATGCCCATCTTAGACTGATTATAAAATTCTGCTTTTGTTCATTTCTTTTGTCCTTAGGCTTTTTCCTTCTTTAGTTCCTATATTCATGACCACAGACTCCACATAGCCACTGTTCTTACAAGGACATTCTGCTGTTGGTGCTACACATTTATTACTGTCACGTCCTGTTGCTATTCTTTTCAAATTAAAGGAAAGCTGGCAGCCAGCCAACATATTTAAACAGCATAAGTACACTAAAAGTGTCCATAGGAAATTCGATTTAAAGTTTATGATCATATTTGTATTTTGGTTTTTTTTGAGGGGTGCCATTTTTTTTGAGACAGGGTCTCCCTTTTCGTCCCAGCTGGCCTGGAGCTTGCTCTGTAGACCAGGCTGGCTCTGAACTCACAGAGATCCACCTGCCTCTGCCTCCCAAGTGCTAGGACTAAAGGCATGTGCCACCACACCCGGCTATACTTGTATTTTGTCTCTGAAATAAAAAGTGTTAGAAATGACAATATGCTTTTCTTCCCTAAACACAAAGGAGTTTATATTTAATTTTTTTTTTTTTCTTTTTGGTCTAAAACTGCTATGTTGTAAAATCAATGGTCATACAAAAAGATAGTATCATTCTTATTTAGGAAGCTCTAAATGACTTCCCTGCCTCTTCAGCTTCCCTAGTGTGAGAGACACTGCCACCTACTGTCTTCAGTTCAAATTCTATCAAAAACAGAAGAACTATTTCCTTGTTTTTAAATACAAATTATACCTCTATTTTTACAGTGCTATTTTTAACTCTAAACATTGAATAAATTGTTGTTTCATTATTATTAGGCCAACTTTATGCTGAACAACTCTGGATATTTCCAGATAATAGCACATTATTAAACAGTATTCCTGTTTAATAATGGCCTCCATAATTGTTGCACCACAATGACCTGACAAATAAAGATGCTTGCTCTGGTTATATGTCCACTAATCATTCAGATGTTATGAGGGAGTCAACATGGGCCCAGGCTCAACCTGTAACTTCTAAGGACTTATAAAATAATCAAAGTCTTTAATGATTTTCCTATCCTACAAAGCCAAGTAAAATCCTCAGGGTATACTGCCTCCAATTACAGAGCCTTCCCTCTGATCTAGCATTTCCCACTGAGTGGCATTTCAGAGGAAGAGAAGATCAAGTGTAAACAATCTACTAAAAAATAAGGGCAGGGTGGACAGTGTGTATAGATACATGCTTCCCTGCCATGATGGACTCTTGCCCCTTTAGAACTGTAATCTAAATAAAGTCTTCCTTTTATATGTTCCGTTGGTGACAGTGTTTTATCACAGCAACAGAAAAGGAACTAATATAAAAGGGGAATAATAAAGTAGGAAGGGTTAAATGGGGGTGGGACAGAGAAAGGAGCATTGGGAGCAATAACTATCACTAAAGTCCTTTGGAAAAAGCCATATGAAAACTTATCGATACAGAAGGTATTTAAAGTATATAGATACACTATAAAAAGACATTAAAGGAGTTATCTTGTAATAGGGGAACACTGTCCCTACTACACACCATAGGCTAAACAAATGTCAGGAGTGGATAGACTCCTTTTGAAGCTGTTTACCAGGGATCTTACAGACTCTCAAACAATACTGACCATTGGCCCTGCTTTCGAAAACTTCACCATGAGACACTGCATACATACATGAACTGTAGAACCAAAAAGGGGAAATCAAGCTGGTGCTACTCCAAAGCCTCATCCCTACTGGCTAGCATTCATAGTGCTGGAAGGTGCTACACATGCTACTGGAAGGAGAAAACAATCACCAACCTTACCCAGCCATGAATCCTGAGACTACAACAACCGGCCTGGCAAGGTCTGTCCACCAGTGCAATAGTGCCACCAATATTACAGAGTAACCAACCACTTTTTAATTGGGTTTCTCCATTTTTAAATTTTGCTCATCTTGATTCTCCTTCTCACCACTACCCCATTTGCATTTGATATTCTCCTTCCAGGCTTCATATGTGTATATAGTTTTGGTTTTGGTTTTTGTCTGAGCTAGGTCTTGCTATGTTGCCCAGGCTAGTCTTCAATTACTGCAGGGACTTAAGCTATCCTTCCTACTTCAGCTACCAGTTACATGGGGCTACAAAACTCTCACCACATCTGGCTAGTATATTTTAAAGCAAAATGAGATTAGTGTTTGTATTGCTTCATAACCCTGCAGCAAATACCATAATCCATACCAGTAAAGCCAGATGTATAGCAGAATAGTGCATCAATGAAACATATCAGAATTTTTTTTGCACAATCTGTTAATAGAGTAAGATGCTTTTAATTTTTTGTTATAAATAAATGTCTTTACACAATTATTCAGGCATTACTTGAAGAAAAGTTGCAAGAAGCAGAAGCAATAAGGAGCCATTTGAAAATATCAACATGTAAATGAAAAGCCAAAAGGAGCCAGGGGCTCCCTCCCCCTCCAAAACCCGAATGACCCCTGAGGACAAGATCCTCAACTGACCTAGACAAAAAAAACCACCTTGGTTAATCTGGGCTTACTGTGTGGCCTTAAACATCCAAAAGGAAAGTATAACCAGAAAAAGAAAAGTATTAGGCTGGTGTAACTTAGCCTTTCTGGACGCTTAACAACCATACTTAATGCCTATACCAATTTGGCCGAGGGGCTTAAGGGATAACTTTGCTCCTTGCCCTCAGAGGTCAACTAAGTCCCAGGGGACTATGCATGGGGGCAGCTCTTGAAATGCAAATGCAAGTCACCAGTCTTACTGTGTAGGGAGGGAGGTCTTGGCGATCCACTACTGGGACTTCAGCCAGTGTCCTGTCTATAAAGAAGAAAGTCTGCTAATGTTTCCAAAAGGGAAGCCTGGTCTAGCAAGTCCTGACTTTGTCCTCGAGTGGATGGAACTGGAAAATGAAAAGCCAAAAGGAGCCAGGGGCTCCCCCGTGCCACCTCCCCCCCTCCCCCCCGCCCACCACCCCGCCCAAAACCTGAGTGACCCCCAAGGACCAGATCTTCAACTGACCTTGAGAAAACAAAAACCTTGGCTAATCAGGGCTTACTGTGTGGCCTTAAATATCCAAAAGGAAAGTATAACCAGAAATATATAGATAGTAAGTCCTGAGAAATTGTACTTCAGGTATAAAACTTGAGATCTTAGTAAAAAGACAAAAAGTAAAAAAAAAAAAAAAAAAAAAAAAAAAATATCAACATGACCTAATTCAATGTGAGAAGATTCTACCTCAAGAACATGGGATTTTTTTTTTTTTATAAAGCAGTCACTGATTTACTTACTGTTTTATGGACTACAATGAAATCAGCATTTTAAAGGGAACATTATTGTGTTTAGCTACCATTTCAGAGTCAGGCCAATTTGAAACTTTACATGGTTCTGAATTATAACACCACACACACTGTTGTGCTGTACCTGGTTTTGTTTACATGTTTACATGGTTCTGAATTATAACACCACACACACTGTTGTGCTGTACCTGGTTTTGTTTAGTCTTCTAGACGATACAGTCAGATCTGCCTCTTTTTTTTTTCTAATCCTCACTTGATGACAAGAGAAGGGACTCACTCTTTACACATGATCTACTAAAACTAGATTACATAGTTAAAAACGCAAATTGTTTCCAAATTCTATGATAATAAGCAGTTCCGTGGCCAAGAATCCATATGAATATACATTCACAAACCTGTAAGACTGTTGTGAAGGACAGGTTTGTGGTAGCAGACTAAGTCTTTTAATAAAATTGTAATCAACACTCTTAAGGCTATAGCAATCAGACTCCTCTCAATACTACACAGAAATAGCCTTTTCTTCTTTTGCATCAATCTTAATTTTTATGCATCTTACTTTATTTTTTATTTTTTGGTCTTTTCGAGACAGTGTCTCCCTGTAGTCCCAGCTGTCCTGGAATTCACTCTGTAGACCAGGCTGGCCTTGAACTCACAAGGATCTGCCTGCCTCTGCCTCCCAAGTGCTAGGATTAAAGGCGTGCGCCACCATGCCTGGCACATCTTACTTTTTATTTCTTTGCTTTTCAGCTTCAAGGATCTTTTTTGTCTTTTTCTGGGCTGTCTATTCAGATACTTTCACTTAGTTAATGAACTTTCACCTAGTCTTACTGGTATGTAAAAACTCCTGATCTATTACTTTAAATGGTACAAGTATTTCTCTTGGTGTTTTTCATGGTATTTGGTTAAAAACTGAAATTTCTGAAGGTTTTAAGAACAGAGTTAAATATGAAACTTTTTTCTTCATGGCTTCTGCTACCCTGACTCATTTACCTTGGCCACAGAATTACATAACTCTCTTTATCCAGCTCTGTCAGCTGCTTCCTAATCTCAAACTAACTCTTGCTTAAGCCTAGCACTGATGTTCTAAATGAAAGACACAGGAACTGTGTCAGACAGGAAGCCCTGGCCCCCATCTCAGTAATTACAGAAGCAAGGAAAAGAAGGTACATTTAAAGCCAAGCATATATGCACAGCAAGTGGCTGACAGATACATAATCTGAGCCAGACTTGAGATTGTGTGTGTGTGTGTGTGTGTGTGTGTGTGTGTGTGTGTGTGTGTATGTGTGTGCTTTATAGTTGGTATTTTTTGACAAGGAACAAGAACAGTGTTTTTAACTTCTGCAAGTTTCTGTACAACTCTAAGAGTCACTACTCTAGCCACAGGCTTCTCATCTCCAGTATAGCAACTACATGAAAGCTCTTCTGATGGCACATCAACAGCAGAACAGCTAAGGATCTCGGTGGTAGGTCTGCTTCATAGCTGGGTTAAGTTGCCTTTCCCACATGGCAGCATGCAGTTGTTGAGGCACCATTCACTTTTCTGACACCAAAGTCTACTAAGACCCTAGCATCCTGTTCTACCCCCTTATCTGCAGAAGAATTTGAGGCTAGAAGCAACATAAGCAAAGCCGGGAGTAGAACTCCTTCGGCATTAACTCCACAGCCCTAAACTGGCGGTTTTACTCATACACTCCCTTCCACCCAAAGTCTGCTGGTAACATCATTACTCAGAGCTTCATTATTCTCCAGGATGGCAGCTTTTTCGGTGTGATTTCTCCTTATCCCCAACTCTAACTGCTTTCTGTATTCCAGAAATTACTCTCAATTCTTGATCTATTAGCACAAGTCAACCCTGTTTTCTATCCCAGCTTTAGGGTCACCATAACTTTTAAATTTCTTCTATCTTATTTGTCCTTTCCCTAAGGGAAGGAAAGGACACATATGATGACCTCAAGCCACTGTCTTGAATTGAAACTCATGTGAGTTTGCATCACATCTTTCTGCTTTTTTAACAGTCAAGAACTAAAGCACTAAATGCCAAGTGTAGGCTGTGTTATGCCAGTATGACCTGGGAGCCACCTGGGGTTCTAAATACATGTGTTGTCCATTTGATGCTATTTCACAGTTCGCCGATGCTCTACTTCATTTTCTTCAGTTTTTTTCCTTCCTGTACCTCAGATTGGTAATGTCTACTGACATCAAGCTCACTCGTTTCTCTGTATGTTTAGCTAGATGTTTAAATTATTCCAAAGATTTTTTATAATCCATAAATTTTTAGTTCTAGAATATTGTCTTGTTCTATTTTACAGTATTTATTTCTCTGATAATTTCTACTTGTTCATTCATTGTAAGCATATATACTTTCTCCTACATTCTTGAGTCTGAAAGCCGCCTTAAAATCCTGTCCCCTGATTCCAGTGTCAAGAATTTATCTTGAGGTGATCATGGAGTGACTACTTACTATTGAATACACATCTGGTGATGGTTACTAAAACATTCTACTGAAGAAATATTACTTTCTGAAGTAATAGTATTCTTGTCAAGTTCCTATATCATGGGCTAAGTTTGAGAATCCAAATTTGAAAATCCTCAAGGGAAAGCAATTAACTGCCATCAACTACAAAGATCTAACAAACATAATATGTGAAATTTGTTTAGATTCTGGTTCTCATAAAAAATAAAAAGATCAGAATATGGTAGAACACATCTGTAAACCTAGAACTTTGGAAATTAAGAAGCAAGAGGATCATGAGTTCAAAGCTGTCTCAAAAGAATAGAAAAATTAGGGCCATCAAGATGGCTCAGCAGGTAAGGTGCTGGTTGACATGACAAGCCTGACATCTGAGTTCAATCTCCAGAAACCGTGGGATGGAAGAAGAAAACTCCCACAAGCTGTCCTCTGACCTCCACCATGGTATATGCAGGTGTGCAGCACAAACACACATATACAAAAATCAACTAATAAAATAAATAAGCACCCAAATTAATGAATAGATAAAGCTAGAGCTTGGGCTATAACTTAGTAGCAGCAAAGTTGCCTAGCATTCATGAAGTCCACCAATGTTAAAAAAAAAAAAAAGACTAAAAGTTCAAAGTAAATAAAGCTATGAAGAGAGATTTTGATGACAGCTAGAGAAATCTCAAATTATAGACCATAAGATGATATGAGAGAACTAAAACCATATTTTTGCTAGATGTGAGTGAAGAATATCTTTTAGGAATTGCATGTTGAAATATTTAGGGCTTAAGTGTCATAGGGTTATAACTTAATAAGTAGCTCAATTAGACAAATACACAAAGGAAACACTGTAAAATATTAGCAACTACAATATACATATAAACAGTAGGTAATAATTATTTCTCTAATACATATGCATATTTAACTTTTCGCCTCAAAAATTAGAAAAAGAAGCTATACAGAATAAAAAATGAAGAATTTTTAGTCATTTTCCAATTAAATATTTAGTCATTTCCAATTAAAGTCTATACATTAAAAATAAATGATTTGGAGGTTGGAGATATAGCTCACTGGTTAAGAGTGTGTGTACCACTCTTCAAAAGGACTGGAGTTCAGTTCTCAGCACCCAGGTGAGGTGGCTCACTATTGCCTATAATTCCAGCATCAGGGGATCAGATGCCTTTCTCTTCTAGGCACAAACATCCATGCACAAACACACATAAACCCATAACTTAAAATAACAAAAATAAAAATTTTTAAAGAAATGATTTGTCAAGTTTTGTCCCTGGAATCATCTAACTTTTTCTAGCTAATATCCTAGTTACCACAAGATGTCACTCTTTGAATATTCAAAACCAAAAAGACTATGAGAAAAGGGTATTATTAGTGCACATATACTAAATGGATAGCACTGAACTTCCAATATGGATAACTTTAAAACTTATTATATGCAAGAAACACAAATATCCAGGCCTGCTCTGAAGATTTATAGGCAGTTAATGGTTGCTGAGAGAGATATTTTCTTTGTTGGTTTCATCACTGGTAGGCAACTTGCCCATGCACTTATAAATAACATTCACCCGTATTCTTGTAAATAATCCTCACTGGTTCACATACCCACAGAAGAAGACATGAAAGTAGAAGCAGTTGGGAAGATGAAGGGGATCAGTAGGAGTAGAAGAGGGACAAAGTTGCTAATATCCTAAGAATTAAGAGTATACATACATGATATTTTTTAATGTATTATTTGGAAATCATATCAAATTTACAAGGAGTTGCAAAAACAGTACAGGCTCATTTACACAGATAAGCTTATTATTAACTGTATACTCAAGCCAGGAATGGTGGCACACACCTTTAATCCCAACACTCAGAGGTAGGCAAATCTTTGTGGATTCAAGGCACAGTTTACATAGTGAGTTCCAGACCAGCCAGGGCTACATAGTGAGACCCTGCCTTAAACACACACACACACACACACACACACACACACACACACATATGTTCTTATTTGTTTTATTACTTGCCATCCTTTCATCTCTGTATGTATCATCTAATTGTTGAACTCCTTGAGGGTATAAATCACAGCCTTTTGCTTGAAATATTCAGTGTATGATTCCTAAGAACAGGATTTTTGCTCTTACATACAGTGTAATTATCAACCTCATAAATTTCTATCAACATGATTATTATCCACAACTCATTTTTTGATCATGACCTTTATTTACATCATTTCCCCCTGTCTAGACATGGGTATTACATTTCCCTATCATGTCTCCCCAGCCTTCTTTTATCTGGGACATTTCCTAAGCCTTTTTCTTTCATAGCACTAATGTTCTGAGAGCTGATGCACCTTCACTACCTCCACTATTAGAACATTCCTCACATCTGCCCATGTGATGTTACTCTGTGATTAATGTATCTCACAGTCAGAATATAGGTTCACCTCTGCTATGCCCACCTTTTGTCACTCACATGAAAACCCAAAGTACTATCAAATTCCTCACTGCATATAACTGTTTGCTTCTTTTTCTCATTTGCAACTAATAAACAATTCAGAGAAAATTATTAGGTTCATGTAACTTGATTCCTCAACTTCCTTACAAATCTAAAATAAATAAAAATAAAGTCTAAAAGACTCCTTATGCAAAAGACAAAGAAATGTAAAACCCGAGGTTTCATTCCACCAAAATATAAAATCTTCAGAGTAATAAGGAAAATGAATAATTAAAAAATATGCTTCAGGCTTAGGATGATGCAAGACTAGCATTTTCCTATCTTAGTACTCTTACAATCACTAAAAATGAATAAAAAGGAATTAAGGTCTAGAAAATAATGGCTCCATTATCTTTTCACCTAAATAATTCTGCTTAATTAGACACAGTTTTAAAGTAATTCTTCCATTGAACAGTTCTTTAAGGACAAAACAGCTATCCAAATAGTGTCAATTATGTGTGAACTATGTTTCTTCCATATGTGTATTTCTGCAAGCCAGCTCTGCCTCTAGACTACATGCTAGTCAGAAAACTGGTCTTATGCTGAACACAAACATAGCAAAGAATCAGACAAAAAGAAATGAAAGGTTCTGCCATCACTTACTCTCTAAGTCAGAGATGATAAGGTTGTCATGAAGCTTTACAGCTCGATGTTGCTCCACTTCATCCTCAAGTTCAAAGATAGTTTCTTTCATGTCACTCCTTTCTGTCTCCTTTTCCTCCAGTTCTGATCTTACTTTTTCTAATGTCATATTTAAATCTTCAATCTGTTTCTTGGCTTCTTCTTGGAATGCTCGGTATTCATCTTCTACCTATAAAAAAATTGTTGAAAGATTTCCATCTCTAGAGTTATTCTAGATACAGCTAGAACTAAAGTACTTACTGTTTCAGTAATGGAAGCTAAAGTATGAGCAGGTATATATGAACTGAAAAAGCCTGTGTCTGTGTGAGAACTGCTAGAAAATATGAACCAGTCCTCTACAATAATACAAGATTTTTATGCAATAAGTCTGAGCATAAACTTGCTATATTGCTGACTAAAATAATGCTGATATATAACTAAACTTAACCAGATTATTTATGAGACATTTTTTTTTTTTTGCAAATTTTCCTTTCTTCAAAGTTTGGACTAAACAAATACATGCATTTGATTAATGCATGCTCCCCTACAAAAATGCTGTATTTATGACAGATTCAAAACCAAATCAAATGTAAAGTTACTAAAGGCCCACAAGATGCCTCAGTGTGTAAATATGTTTGCTGTCAAGCCTGATGACCTGTGTTTGATCACCAGGAAAGACATGATGAAAGAAGAAAACAGACTCCTCTTAATTGTTCTCTGACCTTCACATGCATGTGTACCTGCACACACACACACACACACACACACACACACACACACACCATGGCACATGAAGGCACACACAGTAAGATATAATAAAAAATTTCAAATTGTATTTGCTAAAGTATTAGAGTTCATTGTATCCCCTCAACACATAGCTCCTAAATTTTATCTCTAAAAGTGATCACTAATAGATTGGTAAGATGGTTTAGGGGGCAAAAGTGGTTACTGAAAACCTGAGTTCAGTCCTCACACTCCTACAAATTGTCCTGAGCTTCACACTTACACACACATACACATGTGAAATAAGTGATCATTAAAAAAAATTAAATCTAAGTTACTTAAGTTTTAACTAAAGATCACTAACTAAAGCTCTCCCTTTAAAAATCACTGCACTTGGGCTACTGAGATTGGCTCAGTGGTTAACAGCACTTCCTACTCTGAAAGAGTTCAGTTCCCAGCACCAACATCAGGAAGCTCACAACTCCAAAGGATCCAACACCTTCTTCTGACCTCTGTGGGCACCTCTACACAGACATGGCAGACATTCACATAAGCACATACATATACACATTAAAAAAGAAAATCGTTATAATTAAACAACAACAAAAAGAGAGAAATGAAATGTGAGGTGGAATAACTGGATAGCTCAGATAACTTGTGAAAAAACACTCAATTCAACAACCACACAGGATACAGAACCCTAGTCAATTTGTTACCCAAGGTCTCTGCAGCAGTGAACACTGGACTGCCAAGAAACAGGACCTCCTATACTCTAAAACTCTGTTTGAAGGTCAGGCATGGTGGTGCACACTTTTAATCCTAGCATTCATGAGACAGAGGCAGGTGGATCTCTCTAAGTTTGAGGCCAAGTGGAACTACAGAGAGACTCTGTCTCAGAAAAAATATCAAATTAAAAAAAAACACCAACCTCTTTTTGGAAAACTGTAAGTATAGCAGAAAACAGGTAACAGACATTGCAGATCCCTGAAAACTGAAATCCATCTATTTATGTCACAGTGTATCAGAGATGAGGATAGAAAATTCCATGGTACATTTGACAGGCATACACAAAACAAGGCAGAAGCTCATTGTAACTCCATCCCATCCTTTCACTGACCAAAAATAGGTAATAAAATGAGAGCCAAACTGGCAATATTGTAAGAATACTTTATACTCTATTCTATAACAGAAAATCATTGAGAAGTGCAACCTTAAATAAAAGCTAATGGCAAATATGCACTCTGGATTCTCCATAAGCGTGTTGTGTATGGCAACTGCATAATGCTGAAGTAGAGCATTTCCACTTGAGCAATACCTTAGCAATGGTGTCTTGTAATCGGTTAGCATCATTTCGGGTGTGCGCTAGATCTTCCTGCAGGCTACTGGCCAAAGTCTCTGCCTTTTCCTTATCCAGCCTAACACTTTCCAGGAGATCCTGGATGTCAGACTTATCTCCAGAGTTATGGATAGAATATAGCTCAGCCACTTTCTGCTTTTCATTCTCTAGCTGGGCCTTCAGGCGATTCATCTCTATCTGGTCACTAGCCACAGTAGCTTTGTACTCCTCCAATGTGGCTGCCAGGGCTACTTTGCCCTTCTGCTCAGACTCAATAATTCGCTCCATGTGGTGACTACGCTCTTTAAGTGCACCTATCATTTCTTGAGCTTCCTTATTATCTTGTTCTGCCATTTTTAAAGTGTTGCTCAAATGCTGCTGGACACCTAGAAGCTGCTCTCTCTCAAAACGGGCATTCTCAGCTAAATCCATGTAACGCTGTTCTAATTCCATGTACCGTCCACTTTTTACATCTTCATCTATGACGTAAGAAATGTGATGCTCATCTAGAAGGGAACGGAAATATTCAATCTGTCGGCCAAAGTGTTCCAACTTATCACTCTGCTGACATAAGGACTCCATAAGAATGACCTTCTCCTCTCCAAGCCTTTCATTCTCACTGTTCAGTTCCTGGGTAATCTGCTGCAGATCAGCTAGCTCTTGCAGAGTGGCCTGAAGTTCCTCACTGGTACTGTGTTGGTTCTCTTCCATCTGGTGAATCCGTTCGGTCAAGCAAGCAACAGACACCTCACTCGCATTCCCACTGCTCCCCTTTCGAGAACGCTCTATGCTCGGGATTCCCTCTGACTCTGAAGAGGATGGAGCATCCAGAGCATCATCACTGGAGGTAAGGGGCTGGTAAACCTCACTGCACTCACTGTCTAGGTTGTCCATAGAGTTACTGTGCTGATGGTCCATGAGTGTATTTTCATCCTGACTCAAGAGATCTTCCACTGACCCTGGAGCAGAACCTTCTACTGAAGATGTCAGAGTTCCTCCTCCATCACTCTGGTTACCAGGGATGATTTCTGGGCTCAGGGACTGATAACCAAATAGTTTTTCAGAATTGTCTAACCTTTGCTCCAGAGAAAAGCCCAGTGCATTCAACCTGTCCTTTAACATTCTGTTTTCATTCTTCAACTGATTGAGTTCTTCCCGGATGGCAGTGTTCTGTTCCTGTAACTGCAGTAAAGTAGACTCAACATCTGTTGGCTGGTGAGCAATAATGGTTTCCTTCTCCTCAGACTTTTCATCACCTTCAGAATGATCCTCAATAATCCCCAGCTGAACACGCATATCTCGAAGTTCATTTCTCAAATGTAAAATTTCCACATCTTTGGTTTTTGCCAGTGTGAGAAGATCTTTAACTTTGGCTTCCAAAGCAGCTTTGTCACTGATCTGATTGTCCGACTTAGATTTGCTCATTCGGATATCACATTCTGCAGCAGTGCGACTGCGGGAACGCTTAGCTAATGCCACTTCATTAGCTCCCTGACCTGTGGAAGGTAGTTTTTTGCTCTGGTTTAGTCGAGTACGTTCTCGTAATCTTTCTCTAGTAGAACTGGATTCCTTATTAGCAGCTGAAGTGCTCCGTTTGGCTGATGAACTAGTGCCTACACGTTTAAAAAAAAGAATATAAAGTAAAATTATTATTTTTTTTGGCTTTTTGAGACAGGGTCTCCCTTTAGTCTCAGCTAGCCTGGAACTCGCTATGTAGACCAGGCTAGCCTTGAACTCATAGGGATCCACCTGCCTCTAACTCCCAAGTGCTAGGATTAAAGGCGTGGGCCACCATGCCCAGCATAAAGTAAAATTATTAACAACAAAAAAGGATGTATGTTTCAGATCCCAGGTTTACTGGGATGAAAGCTAGGCATTTACAAAGATGTAGACTTCCTTGAAACCAGGAAATCATCTTTTAATGATCAGAGAGAAGTTATTTACTTAACTGTGTACATTAAATGGGAAAATTTTATGGACCAAGAATTGTATCTGAATAAAGCTATTAAAAAAAAAAAATCGCCAGGCGTGGTGACACATTCCTTTAATCCTAGCACTTGGGAGGCAGAGGCAGGTGGATCTCTGTGAGTTCAAGGTCAGTCTGGTCTACAGAGCAAGTTCCAGGACAGCTGGGGCTACAGGGAGACCCTGTCTTGAAAAGAACAACAACAACAAAAAAATTGAAGTATGGTGGCACACACCTTTAATCCCAGTACTAGGGAGGTAGAAGCAGGGAGATCTCAGATCAATCATGGAGTTCCAGGGCAGCCGAAGCTACAGGGAGACTCTGTTTCAAAAATGTGAACAAACAAAATATATACATACATATACCAGCATAATACCAGTGAGGATTTGCCGGCAACTCTGCAAAAGCTAGCCCAATGTTCACTCACTAGGATATAATATTCTAGAGCAAGCTAAGCTAAGACTAGTCAAGTGACTAACTGCAGAAAACAGAGTGAAGGGAGATCACAAATTGGTATGAATGGAAACACAGCCACACAATAAACCAAAAATCTAAGCTACCTACAACAAACAAAAATGATCAAATGCAAAAACATTTCAGATCACAAAATGCCATTTAAATTGTAGCAAAAATTATAGCATTAACTAATATATACTGAGATTTAATTCATACTACAAAATAAAAACTCACAGTAGTCTGAGGGTAAAAGCTAAGAGATAAGAGTGTATGCTTAGCATGGGCAAGGAACTGTGTTCAACCACTAACACCACAAAGGGGAGAAAACCAAAAGTCACAAACATTAATTTATAGAAAACACATAAAGAGTGCACAGAGCTTAGATCTGGGATTTCCCAGGACCACCTGAAGCAAAGATTTAATGCAATCCCAATTAAAATCCCCAAGAGTTTCTTCACAGGCTTGGAAAAAAGGTCCTTAATTTCATATAGAAAAACAAAAAACCCCAGAATAGCCAAAGCAACCCTGAGTGAAAAGAGCAATACAATGGGAATCTCTATACCAGACTTCAAACTATACTACAGAGCTATACCCATAAAAACAGCTTGGTACTGGCACAAAAACAGACCTGTTGACCAATGGAACAAAACTGAAGATCCAAACTTGAGCACATACAATTTCAGCCACCTCATACTTCACAAGGGAGCCAAGAAGACCCAATGGAGGAAAGACAACATCTTCAGCAAGTGGTGTTGGCAAAACTGGATCACCACTTGTAGAAGAATGAAATTAAACCTCTCGCCCTGTACAAAAGTCAACTCCAGATGGATCAAAGACCTCAATGTGAAACCGAAAACTCTGAAGGCAATAGAAGAGTTGGGAGAAGCCTACAAGACACAGGCATAGGAAAAGACTTCCTAAATCAGACAGGAGCTGCACAAGAAATAAGTTTGACAACTGACAAATGGGACCTCATTAAACTCAAAAGCTTCTGTACATCAAAAGAAACAATCAAGCAAGTGAAAAGAAAACCCATAGAGTGGGAGGAAACCTTCACCACAGATACATCTGACAAAGCATTGACTTCCAGAATAAATAAACTACTCAAAAAACAAAGAAAGAAAACAAATGACCCACTCAAAAGATGGAGCAAAGAGCTGAACAGAGACTTCACAAGTGAGGAATTAGAGATGGCTGAGAAACATCTTAAAAAGTGTTCAACATCCATAATAATTAAGGAAATGCAAATTAAAACCAGTTTAAGATATCATCTCACTCTGATAAGACTGGCCAAGATCAAGAAAACAATGCATACCAACGTGCTGAGAGGTTGTGGGAAGAGGAACAAACGCTCTCCATGAGCACTAGGCGGTCAGAATGTAAACTTGCGCTCACTATGGAAGCAGTGGGGTGACGAACACTTGGAAGACTCAAAATGAGATGCCACAACTGACCTAACAGTCATACCAATCTGGGTATATACCCATAAGACTCATTTTTACCACAGAAATTAAACATGCACAGCCATGTTATTTGCAGCTCTCTTCATAATAGATGAAACTGTCTGGAGACCAACCCAAGTGCCCCTCACACTGAATGATAGTGGACAGAGGAAAATCGTGGTAATCTACATAATGGAGTTCAGCAGCGGTAATAGAAGGATACATCATGAACTTTGCAGGTAAATGGATGGAGCTAGAAGATATCAATGCTAAGTGAAGTAAACACAGTCCCAGAAAAACAAACGACGAATTACCATTCATCTGTGGATGCTAGCGCCAATACCTAATGAATTTATGGCCAAAACTGAGGAACCATTAATGTTGTTTTTTGTAAACAACTGGTGTTCTTATGATTGTACAATCCCCTTTGTAATAAAAAAATTAAAAGAAAAGAAAAACACATGGTGGTGTGCGCACAACTTTCATAAGCCTAGCAACTTGGGAGAGAAGAGGCAGACAGAATCTTTTGAGTTAAGGCCAGTTCTGGTCCACAGAGTGATAGTTCCGGACAAGCTAGGTCTACAGGGAACCTGTCTTGAAAAAGACCCAAAAAAAAAAAAAAAAAAAAAAAAAAAAAAAAAATTAAAGACCATTGCCACCATAAACATGTATATTTTATGGGAAAAGAAAAGAAATCTCAAGAAATACAAAAGGATTGAAATTATTTCATGCATTGCATTCTATCAGACCACAGTGCAATAAAGCTCAATATTACCACCAGAATAAACCTTACTAGCTACAAGAACACATGGACACTAAACAATACAATCCTGGATATTGAGTGGGTTGGGGAAAAAGTAAAGAGCAAAATAAAAATATTCATGGAAAAAGAAGTCCTAAGAGGGAAATTTATAGCTCTAAGTGCACACACACACACACACAGAAAAACCAAAAAACAAAACACACACACAAAAAAACAACAAACAAACAGAAACAGAAAGGGAACAAATACATGATCTAACCCTGCAGCTAAAAACACTTGAGAGAGAACAATTAATGAACCCTAAACCCAACAGAAAGGAAGAAACCACAAAAAAAAAAAAAGAAAGAAAAAGAAAACTCATAAAAAACCTTGAAATAAATGATATCATGGTGGTATACATCTTTAACCCCAGTATTCGGAAGAAAGAGGCAGATAGAGCCCTGCAAGTTTGAGGCCAGCATGTTCTACATAGTGAATTCCAGGCAAGTCAAGGTAAGACACTAAAAAAAAAAAAAAAAAAAGTTCAATAGTATGCATTAATCAAAATGGCTGAACAAAATACACTTTCTTTGAAGTAGAATCTCACTAGGTAGTCTCCAACCAGCCTGGAACTCATAGTATAGAATCTTCCTGCCTTTGCTCTAGTGTGCTGGGATTATAAGCATGCAAAACCACTTCTAGCCTGCTTAAGTAGTAAAATTTATGCCTTTGAAAACAACAATCATTTGTTTAATGTAAAAGAAATAGAAAAAAATTTTTTTACTTCAAAAATCAAGACCTAGACCTAATCAATGCATGTCCTGTCTCCTCCCTCTCTCACTCTACACTGGGAGACTGAGCTCAGGGCCTAGCACATGCTAGGCAAGTGTTCTTCCATTGTACTACAGCCTCAGTTCTCTTTTTACTTTCTATTTTGAGGCAGGGGCTCACTAAGTTGTCCAGGCTGGCCTTAAACACATTCTGTTACCCATAAGGCATTGAACTTGTGATCTTCCTGCCTCAAAGGTTCACAATAGCTGGGATTACAGACCTGCCAGGCTTAGCTAATAAGCTTACTGTTAAAGAACTGGCTGTTTACATAATGGACATAAGAGCTATAGAGGTAAAAGGGAAGAATAATCTCAGTGATGTGAGAAAATGGTCATTAGCTTTATGATGAGCCAGTGTCAAAGGGGAGAAAAGAAAGTCACCCTGGTCATAAGATAGATGAAGACAAACAGACAAGAGCATTGTTAACAAGGAGAGGTAAGGTAGGAAAATTAATACGAACTGTAAGGGGAATGTATCTATTGAGGCCCAAAATCCTGGCAGGGCTCAGTCACTGAAACCAGTAACTATTCATGAGCAGGGAAGAAACAAAGAAAAGGGAATATTCATAGAAATTAACCTAGAAGACGTTATATGTAATAAGTAAGAAAGAAATCAGAGTGGTAAAGCAGGGATATGGGATGGTAAAGTAGTAATATAGAAGGGTGCCAACAACTGAGGTTGTAATAATAATAAAGAAGCATACAAGATCGGGGATCTCCCAAGACTACCTGAAGCACAGGTAGGAGCTGGGAGCTTCAGCTAGGCAGATTGTTTAATTGCATTTCATTGTCTTTGGCCCGATTGGCTTGTGAGGCTGTGGGGGCGGAGTTGTCCTCCTAGCTGGTATAAAAGGTGAGTTTGTGTGAGTCTTGAGATCGAGGATCTCCCAAGGCCACCTGAAGCACGGATACCAGGGCGCAGGCTAAACAGCACTCCCCCACCAAACTGGGATTGCTGAAGGAGTGTCCAAGTGGATTCTTCAGAGAACCTTCAGAACAGAAAGGGAAGAGTGACATAGACTTCCAATAGAAGGCCTAAAGCTTAAGGGCCTAAAGCTTAGAGAAGTCAAAACTCCATAAGCAAGGAGTAAAGGAGAAAAACAAACCAATCAATCAAACAACGAAGGCATCTGAAGGAGGAAAGCAAAGCAACGCTTCAAAACAGTGAAGAGACATAAGCCAGGGACACAAAGAAGAGACAACATGGGAAAGGTGCAAGATAATTCCACACCAAGCTCTACCAACCCTGTGAAAGATTCCTACAGTGGGATCCCCCTGGGGATGGCCCAGGACACAGATATTAGAAGTGCAATTGTGAACATACTTAAAGAAGGACAAGATTATAAAGAGCAAGCCAGGCGTGGTGGCGCATGCCTTTAATCCTAGCACTTGGGAGGCAGAGGCAGGTGGATCTTTGTGAGTTCAAGGCCAGCCTGGCCTTGAGTGAGTTCCAGGACAAGTGGAACTACAGGGAGACCCTGTCTTGAAAGGACAAGAAAAAAAGTAAAAAAAAAAAAGATTATTAAAGAGCGAATCAATAGCTTAAAGAAAGAGAATGAAGAAACTCAAGAAGGACCTAGAGAAGAGAATGACAAACTCCAGTGGAAACACTGAAAAGATCCCATGTTGAAAAAGAAAAAGGAGAAGAAAGACATGAAAAGCATGTTGGCAGAATACATGAGCTCTGGTGGGGGGTAGGGGGATAGAGTGGGGACACGGGTCTAGATTGATAATCTTGTACAAAATATATTAAAAAAAGATTAAAAAAAAAAAGAAAATGAAAAAGATAAGGAAACCACCAGTGAAGCAAAGGACAAGGGCTACAGGAAGAGATTGAGAAGCTCCAAAAGGAAGTGGAAATACTAAAAGAAATCACAAGATGAAATAAAAGGAAATCAAACACTCATCCAATTCAAGAGGAAAGGAATGGAAAAAGCCTCAGAAGCACAATGGAGGAAGCAGAACAGAAGATATCAGACCTGGAAGATAACCAGAACTAAAAACCTCAAGTAAAGAGTGTGAAAAATTTAAAATACATAAAAGTGGAACAACCAGGAACTGTGGAAATTATGAAAAGACAACCACTCCTACCATCATAGGATAGAGGAGGGGAAGAATCCCAAGAGAAGGTACTGATCAGATCTATGACCAGAAATAAAGATGAAAATTTCCCCAAACTAAAAACACAACAAATCAATAACACATACAACAAGCACACAGAACTTCAAACAGACAAGACCACAAAAAAAAAAAACTCTCCACGCCACATCATAGTTAAAATGCATTAGAAAATCAGAAAAGAGAAAAAAAAAGATTTAACTGCGAGGTGTGTAGCGCACACCTTTAATCCTACCATTTGTGGTGAACGATCTAACACTGGAAGCTAAAAACACTTAAAGAGACAACACAGATGAACCCTAAATGCAACAGACAGAAGAAATTACAAAAACCAGAGCAAGAAAACAATGAAATAGAAACAAAGAAAATCATACCAAAAAAAAAATAAAATAAAATAAATAAATAAAAATAAATGATTCCAAAAGTGGTTCTTTGAGAAAAAAAACAAGATAGACAGAACCTCTACCCCAGTTAACCAAAAAGAAAGAAGGAACAACTCCAAATCAATACAATCCATTGATGAAAAGGGAATATCATAAAAAGACAAGAAAAGATCCAGAAAATCATACGGGAATACTTTCAAAAACCTATTCTCCACAAGTTTGAAAACCTGAGAGAAATGGATGAATATCTCAAAATCCTGGGAACACAAAAAAGCTATAAGAGCTGAACCAGAGAAGAGTAATAGACGGAGTGCCTTAACAGACCCATAATTTGATAGAAATTGAAGATGTAATGAAGAACCTCCCAACTAAAAAGGCCGAGCCAGGAGTGTGGAGCGGGCGAGAGATTATATATAAACATTTCAAAAAGACATACATACCATTATTACTGAAATTGTTTGAAGGATAAAGCAGAGGAATTCATCCCAAATCCTTCTATGAAGCTAACAGGTCATAATTACCTCTTAATTAAACCATATGGAAACACCAAGGCAAAAGAATAACAACCAAACCGGAATGAAAAACTATAGGACCCCATTAACCTCCCCATGAAGACTTAAGCGACGAGAGAATGTTCAATTAACATCTAATACATGGGTGAGTCACAACTGTTTCTGTCTCGAATTTGCATACAACCGCTATCTCATCATAGGTAGTTCTATTTCTCATATCCATTTTTTCATTATTCGCAACTTTGCGATTCATTACCAAGATAACTAGCTGTGTGAATTGGTGTTTCATACTATGGAGAAAGTCAAATAAGGATCTATCGTGAGGCATCTCCTGAGACCAGACAAGAAGCACAGAGAAGCCAGGCAAGAGAAGCCCAGTATGCCAGAAACATTACAAAAGAAGGCAGACAACACAGGAAAGTAGAGTGACAGGAAATAATCCCCACCACCCAAGTCCTCTGTTGACCGAAAGGACACAACTAATCCGAGAAGACAAGATTGCCATACAGGTACTCAGTGGGAGTGCCACTGCATCGGGAGTACTGGCAGACATTACTACATATAGACAAACACAATTAGACTTTGGGAAATAGACAAGAGAGATCTACAAGACCTATATAGTGACAACACTTAAATAACATCAGAAAACCTGAGAATTGAAACATTCGTAGACTTGGCCTATTTATTAGTATACCTTAGTAGACCTAGAGAGGAGAGAGAGAGATGACAACTGGAAGGAAGTAGAAATAACTGAAAAGAATCCCATGCTGAAAAAGATAAGGAAACCAACCAGCCCAGCAAAGCAAAGAGCTACAGCAAGAAATTGAGAAGCTCCAAGATCTAGAGAGTAAAAATAGCTAGTTAAAGAGAAATATGAAGAGGAAATGAAAAAGGAAAGGGGGACACGGGTCTAGATTTGATAATCTTGTACAAAATATATATTAAAAAAAGATTAAAAAAAAAAGAAAATGAAAAAGATAAGGAAACCAACCAGTGAAGAAAAGGGCTACAGGAAGAGATTGAGAAGCTCCAAAAGGAAGTGGAAATACTAAAGAAATCACAAGATGAAATGAAAAAGGAAATCAAACACTCATCCAATCAAGAGGAAAGGAATGGAAAAAGCCTCAGAAGCACAATGGAGGAAGCAGAACAAAGAATATCAGACCTGGAAGATAACACAGAACTAAAAACCTCAAGTAAAGAGTGTGAAAAATTTAAAATACATAAAAGTGGAACAACCAGGAACTGTGGGACACTATGAAAAAATCAAACCTCCACATCATCTGGATAGAGGAAGGAGAAGAATCCCAAGAGAATGGTACTGATCAGATCTATGACAGAATAATAGATGAAAATTTCCCCAAACTAAAAACAGACAAATCAATACAAATACAACAAGCACACAGAACTTCAAACAGACAAGACCACAAAAGAAACTCTCCACGCCACATCATAGTTAAAATGCATTAGAAAATCAGAAAGAGAAAAAAAAAGATTTAACTGCTAGGTGTGGTAGCGCACACCTTTAATCCTACCATTTGGGTGAACGATCTAACACTGAAGCTAAAAGAACTTAAGAGACAACAACAGATGAACCCTAAATGCAACAGACAGGAAGAAATTACAAAAACCAGAGCAGAAAACAATGAAATAGAAACAAGGAAAATCATACCAAAAAAAAAATAAAATAAAATAAATAAATAAAAATAAATGATTCCAAAAGGTGGTTCTTTGAAAGAAAAAACAAGATAGACAGAACCTCTACCCCAGTTAACCAAAAGAAAGAAGGAACAACTCCAAATCAATACAATCCATGATGAAAAGGGAAATATCATAAAAGACAATGAAAAGATCCAGAAAATCATACGGGAATACTTCAAAAACCTATTCTCCACAAGTTTGAAAACCTAGAAGAAATGGATGAACATCCAAAATCCTGGGAATCACCAAAGCTGAACCAAGAAGAGATCGACAGCTTAAACAGACCCATAATATATGAAGAAATTGAAGATGTAATAAGAAACCTCCCAACTGAAAAAAGGCCAGGCCCAGATGGTTTGACGGCAGAATTATATAAAACATTTCAAAAAGACATACAACCATTATTACTGAAATTGTTTAGAAGGATACAAACAAAGGGAATTCTCCCAAATTCCTTCTATGAAGCCAGGATTACTCTATTACCAAAACCAGGCAAAGATACAACCAAAAAGAAAAACTATAGACCCATCTCCCTGATGAACACAGATGTCAAAATTCTAAACAGGATACTGGCGAATTGCATACAGACCCACATCAAGAAGATCATCCATCATGACCAACTTGGATTCATACCAGAGATGCAGGGATGGTTCAACATATGAAAATCAATAAATAGGAGATCTCCTGAGACCAGCAGAAGCACAGGAAGGCAGGCAAGGAGAAGCCCATATGCCAGGAACATAAAGAAGAGACAACACAGGAAAGGTGCAGGATAATCCCACACCAAGCTCTACCAACCCTATGGAAGATTCCTACAGTGGGATCCCTCTGGGGATGGCCCAGGACACATATATCAGAAACACAATTGGGAACATAAAGAACTACAAGATTATAAAGAGCAAATTAAAGAACTGAGAAAAGAGAATGAAGAACTGAATAAGGACCTAGAGAGAGAGAGAATGACAAACTTTGGAAGGAAGTAGAAATACTGAAAAGATCCCATGCTGAAAAAGATAAGGAAACCAACCAGCAAAGCAAAGAGCTACAGGAAGAGATTGAGAAGCTCCAAACAGAAGTAGAAATACTAAAGAAATCAGAAGAGGAAATGAAAAAGGAAATCAAACACTCATCCAATCAAGAGGAAAGGAATGGAAAAAGCCTCAGAAGCAAAATGGAGGAAGCAGAGCAAAGAATATCAGACCTGGAAGATAACACAGACCAACTAAAAACCTCAAGGAAAGATTATGAAAAATTTTAAAATACACAAAAGTGGAAAAACCAGGAAATCTGGGACACTATGAAAAGATCAAACCTCCTCATCATAGGAATAGAGGAAGGAGAAGAATCCCAAGAGAATGGTATTGATCAGATCATCGACAGAATAATAGATGAAAACTTCCCCAAACTAAAAAAAGACAAACCAATACAAATACAAGCACATAGAACTCCAAACAGACAAGAACAGAAAAGAAATTCTCCATGAAACATCATAGTCAAGATGTTAGACACCCAAAACAAAGACAAAATCCTTAAAGCCACAAGAGAAAAACAACAAGTGACGTGTAAGAGGAAACCTATCCGAATTACAACTGACTTCTCAACACAAACTTTGAAAGCAAGAAGAACCTGGAGCAAAGCATTCCCAGTGTTAAAGGAAAATAGATGCCAACCCAGGTTACTATACCCAGTAAAAATGTCAATTATAATTGAAGGAGAGAGAAAAAGCTTCCGTGACATAAAAAAATTGAAAGAATACATGTCCAGAAAACCAACCCTTCAGAGAAGACTTGAAACAATTCAAAGGACAGAAGAAAGGAGAAACCATCCCCAGGCACCTAGAAAGAGAAATCAATAAAAGCATAACTGCAGAAGTAGAAAGCTAAATCCAAACCGAAAATGGATATCAAGGCAAAAGGAAACAACACAAACCTATCAGTCATAACCTTAAATATTAATGGACTAAATTCCCCAATCAAAAGACACAGACTGGGAGATGGGATTAGGAAACAGAATCCATCAATATGCTGTCAAGAAACACATCTTACCTTCAGGGATAGGCACCACCTTAAAGTGAAACGATGGAAAAAAATATTCCAAGCAAATGTTACCAAAAAGAAAGCAGGTGTTGTTATTTTAATATCAGACAAAATAGACTTCAAAGTAAAAGAAATCAGAAAAGACAAAGAAGGCCACTATATTTTTATCAAAGGAACAATTCACCAAGAAGATTTCACAATCATGAATATATATGCACCAAACTCTGGTGCATCAAACTTTATTTTATTTTTTTTTTTAATTTTATTTATTTCTGTATGTATATCAATGTACTGTGCATGCAGGTCTGTGCACCCATGTCATGCAATGCCACGGAGGTCAGAAGAGGGTGTCGGATTCCCCTGGAACTGGAGTTCTCCTGGAATTGGAGTTTCAGATGGTTCTCGGCCGCCATGTGGGTGCTGGGGAGTGAACCCGGGTCCTCTGCAAGAGCGGTCGGTGCTCTTAACCACAAGGCCATCTCTCCAGCCCATATCAAACTTTATAAAGACAATTCTCCAGGAGCACAAGTCACACACTAACCCCAGTACACTCATAATAGTGCTGGAGAGGTTGTGGGGAAAGGAGAACACTCATCCACTGCTGGTGGGAATGTAAACTGGTACAGCCACTATGGAAAGCAGTGTGGCGAACCCTTGGAAGACTTGGAACGAACTTGCCACCTGACCCAGGCATACCACTCCTGGGCATGACTCATCTTACCGCAGAGATACATGAACAGCCATGTTTTTTTGCAGCTCTCTTCACAATAGCAAGGAGCTGGAACCAAATCAAGTGCCCCTCAACTGATGAGTGGATAGAGAAAATGTGGTACACCTACACAATGGAGTTCTATGCAGCGGTAAAGAAAGATAACATCATGAGCTTTGCAGGTAAATGGCTGGAGGTAGAAGATATCATGCTGAGTGAAGTAACACAGTCCCAGAAAAACAAGGGATGAATGGTGTCTCTCATCTGTGGATGGTAGCACCAATTACCTAATTGTATGGCAAACTGAGCAACGTCAATGTGATCTGAAAACAACTGTGCTCTTATATTGTGACTCCCTTAAAATATAATAAAAAAAAGAGCGATACTACATCTGTAGAAAACTTCAAAGGCAGTGGAAAAGAATAAAGATAAACAAGTATAAATGGATAACCAAAGAGCGAAAGAATGGAATACCTTTCCATAACATTAATTCTC
Source organism: Rhizomys pruinosus (assembly GCA_009823505.1). Lineage (NCBI taxonomy): Eukaryota > Metazoa > Chordata > Mammalia > Rodentia > Spalacidae > Rhizomys > Rhizomys pruinosus. The sequence goes on from VZQC01001241.1 coordinate 344,786, forward strand.
TTTCCCTTTACTATAAATTATATGGTACCATCATTCTCATCAAAACCAAAAATCTTTTCATAAAAGAACCTGTGAATGACTGAAAGACAAAGGGATCTCAGAATGAAGGGAAGGATTGACTAAGTCATAAAATGAAATGAGCAATGAAGACAAAAAGGAAGAGACAAAACAGAATAATCCAAAGCACATGGATGATCTGGTACACTGAAATCAAACAGCCTTATTAGAGTGTCATTAGGAGGTGGTAATGAGTCAAAACTCATGTTAAAATTCTAACCTCCAAAATATGCCTGCATTTGTCTGAATCAGAGCCAAATTCAGTTAGGCCTGTTAGGGTGGTACCAATCCAGGATGCCTTTTGTCTTTATAAAAAGAGGAGGTTTGGAAAGAGGCAGACGGATGGACATGTGTGGACACAGTGAGCCAAGGAGGCCTCAGGAAAAACATTAACTGCCAACAACTTGATCTTAGACTTATAGACTTTAGAATAGTAAGAAAAAAAAAATTTCTATTGTGTAAGTTACAAAGGTACAAATCTGAACTATAGTGTCTAATCCAGAGAAGTCATGTGCAACTATTAACAGGAAAATCACATGTGCATACTAAAATCTCCCTTAGCACAATTTAAAGGTTGGAAAGAGGAAGAGATGTAGATGGTAAAGATTAATCTAAATTTCCTTATCCTACAAGCTAGAGTATTAAATGTGCTGATGACTCCAAGCTTGGAGGTAAGGCTCAATATGTTCAAACCTTGTTCCCCTACTGGAACCTCAAATCTCATACAAATTAGGTTCCCAATAAAGATCTACTTTAAGTAAATGAATGGATGGCCTTTGGCAGAACTGTTAAGCTTAACTTCAGTATAGTTTTCTCATCTCTGCAATGAAGATTAAAAAGTCTAACTTCAAGAGGCTGAGATGGAGCTAGTTGTCCCAGAACTCAAGATGCTGAGATGGAGCTGGTTATCCCAGAACTTTTTGAAGCAAAAATAAAAAATTAAAGGGAACAACAGCAACAAAAATACTTGCTCAAAGAACTCACACAAACAGTAAACTTCTACATCAAAAAAGTTAAAAAAAAAAAAAAAAGACTTGAGAAAAAGATGCAAGACAGGACTTAACATGTAAGGCAGAATGCATGAGTATGGGGGGTGGGGTATGAATTGGGGGACAGGCATAAACTTGATTAAGAAATACTGTATGAACTGGTTGTGGTGGAGCATTCTTTTAATCCCGGCACTCGGGAGGCAGAGGCAGATGGATCTCTGTTGAGTTCAAGGCCTGCCTGGTCTACAGAGCAAGCTCCAGGCCAGCTGGGACTAAAGGGAGACCCTGTCTCAAAAAAAAATACCAAATAAAAGGAAGAAATATTATATGAAATCCACAAAAGCTCAATAAAAAATAAGGAAAAAAAAGTCCAACTTAACAAACTTCAATAGGACAAAAATAATAATGCTTATAAAAAGAATGGGGGGCTGGAGAGATGGCTCAGTGGTTAAGAGTTAAGATTTTTAAGAGTTAAGAGTTAAGACTGCTCTTGCAGAGGACGTGGGTTCAATTCCCAGCACCCACATGGTGGCTAAGAACCATCTTATTCATCAGCCATGAGTCCAGAAAAAAAAAAAAAGAAAAAAAAAAGAACTGTCAAAGGCTGGGCAGGGTGGCTCACATCTTTGATCCCAGCACTCAGGAGGCAGAGGCAGAGGCAGATGGATCTCTGTGAGTTCAAGGCCAGCGTGGTCTACCTATAGCAAGCTCCAGGCCAGCTGGGACTAAAAGGAGACCCTGTCTCAAAAAGACCAAAAATTAATTAATTAATTAATTAATTAATTAATTAATAAGAATGGAAATATTCTCTCTTATTAATCATACCATGCCATTATTAAAATTAAGAGTGTGATGCAAGGAAGAAAATGCAGAAGTTTAAAGAGATGAGGAGGGCTGGAGAGATGGCCTAGCGGTTAAGAGCGCCGACCGCTCTTACAGAGGACCCGGGTTCGATCCCCAGCACCCACATGGCGGCCGAGAACCGTCTGAAACTCCAATTCCAGGAGAACTCCAGTTCCAGGGGAATCCGAGACCGTCTTCTGACCTCCGCGGCATTGCACGACACGGGTGCACAGACTTGCATGCAGACAGTACATTCATACACATACAGAAATAAATAAAATTAATAAAAAAAAATGTTTGTTAAAGAGATGAGGAGACAGTAGGAAAGCTGAGCTGGGATAGTCTAACACAACAGAGGCTGGCCACCTTCATGATGACAGGATATGCTATATTTTTGCCAAATAGCTTTCCTTCATTTGCTTTAAAATATCACAAAATCTTTTTAATGTTTTATAATTATTAGTGTATATTAACTGTATAAATTAAGGTTTCATCACATGATCTTATGTTTATTGGAAGTTCTGAAGGGTTTTTTTTTCTATAGTATAAGAAATTGACTATGATAACATTCCTCCTTAGACTGATGAATTAATTCATCAACTCAGTCAATTTGAAAACTGAACAGCTGCTACAGAACAAACTGATAGGAGAACCTAATAAATCTACATGGTGATCAACAAAGGCTAACCTCACAAAAGAGGGACAACCAGAAATGATGTCCCTTCTGATGTGCTTAGTCATATAACTACATATGAAGGAATCTTGTTAAAAAGGAGACTGAATCTGTCCCATCAAGCCAGTAGATCCAATGCCATTTACAGTCAACAGAGAACAATGGACATTTTGGAGATGCCTTGATATCAAAATCTAGGCACAGAAAACACAAGTCAAGACCAGATTCTACAAAAGTTCAACGGAAAGAAAAACCCATAGATTTAAAAGAGAAGTCCAGCCAGCATGGTGGTGCATGCCTTTAATGCCAGCACTCGGGAGAAAGAGGCAGGCAGATCTTTGTAAGATCCAGGCCAGCCTGATCTACATAGAGAGTTCCAGGCAAGCTGGGGTTACAGGAAGAGCCTGTCTCACTGAATGAATGAATGAATGAATGAACAAACAAACAAAAAGACGAGGGCTGGCTCAGTGGTTAAGAGTACTGGCTGCTCTTGCAGAGGACCCAGATTTGTGTCCCAACACCCTCATGGCAACTAACAACTGTCCTTAACTCCAGTTCCAGGGATCTGATGGCCTCTTCTGACCCCCAAGGGCATTGCACACATACATGTAGGCAAAACAAATGTATACATAAAAGAAAACAAAAAATTTAAAGAAAAGATTCAAGATGCAAATGATAAATTATTATACAAAGATTTTAAGTGAATTCTAATCCAAATAAAATTAGTTTTAAAAAATTGTAGCTGGGTGTGGTGGCACATGCCTTTAATCCTAGCACTTGGGAGGCAGAGGCAGGCGGATCTTTGTGAGTTCAAGGCCAGCCTGGTCTACATAGGGAGTTCCAGGACAGCTGGAGCTACAGGGAGATGCTGTCTCAAAAAGAACCAAAAAAAAAAAAAATTGTAAAAAGTTGGGCATGGTAGCACATGCCTTGTAATCCCAGTGGATCAGTACTAGCATGAACTTGAGGCCAGCCTGGGATACATGAAACCCTGTGTTTGACATATAATTTATTATATAAAGGATAGTTAATAATTATTTTAAGAATGTATAATGGTATTCTGACTGTTTTTTACAGACTCTTATCTTTCAAAGATACTGAAATATTTCTGGATTAAATCTATAGTGATATAGACCTACATCGGTCTGGATGTAGGTCAGGAATTCATTTCAAATAAGAAGTCTGGGATGTGGGTTCAGAAATAAAGTTCTTAGCTACCATGCACAAGGAGACATTGGATTGATTCCCAGGAACACAAAAACATATGTACTTTTGTATGTGTGTAGATACATATACATACAACAAAGCAGGATAGATATGAAGTCAAGACTGACTGAGTTAAGTAAAACTTATGACATTAAGACTGGATATTAAAATTAATGCTAGTACCTGTGCTAATCTTAGATTTGCTCTCCACAGTGGTCATGGCAGGGGAAGATGCTGAAGGTGCTGCAGATGAACAGGTGCTTTTCTTTCCTTTAAGACCATTGGTCACATTTACTCCTCCAGCCATTCCAGCTAAAAGGTCATCATTGCTCTTGGTCTAGAAGCAAGAGAAAGTAAAAACAAACTGACTACATGAAACAAGAGTAAATACTTCAAGACCAAGCAGAGTTCTTGACTTTTTTTTTAAATTTTTATTTATTTTTTTATATTTTTTTTTTATTGATGTTTTGTGTATTTCATACATCATTTTCCAATTCAGTTCAGGCATATATATTGACTTTTATACTAAATTTAAAAGCTCTAGACAGACTTTCTGACATTTAATCAGCAGAACACTGCTGTGCTACAGAATCGGACATGGAGTCTCTTATAGTTTGCAAACAAACACAAGCTTCTTTCTAACACACTAAAATTACACATACAAACAAACATTTCATGGATGCCTGCTATATACCCGAATGTGCCAGATTCGATGAAGAATGAGGAATGAAGATGTATCATTCTTGTTGCTCTTTCATTTAGGACAGGGATCATTTCAGTGATACCCACATGGGTGATATGAAAATAGTCCTATATTGCCATAGAGATTTCTGAAAAAGAAGAATCACTGGCTAGAAAGATGGCTCAGAGGTTAAGAGAACTGGTTGCTCTTGCAGAGGACTTGGGCTCAATTCCCAGTACCATATAGTACCTAATAACCATCCTAACATCAGTTCTAGAGGGTATTATATACTCTTCTGACCTCCAAGGGAACTGCACAATACAGATACACTTATACAGATGCAGGCAATACACTCATACACAAACTAAAGATATAGAAAAGTACTGGGGCTAGAGAGATGGTATAGTGGTGTGCTGGACAGCTTTAGTGTCAACTTGACACACCTTCGTTGAGGGAGTCTCAGTTGGGGAATTGGTTCCATTGGATTGGCCTGTGGCCAAATCTGTAGAGTATTGTCTTGATGGTCGAGCAGCGTGGGAGGGCCCAGCCCACAAGAGTGGTGCAACCCTGGGCAGGTTGTTGTGTACTGTACAAGAAGGTGGGTTGGGCATGAGACAGGGGAGCAAGCCAGTGAACAGCATTCCTCCATGGCCTGTGCTTCAGCTCCTGCCTCCAGGTTCCTGCCATGAATTCCTGCCTTGGGCTCCCTGAGTGATGAACTGTGACCCAGGAAATGTAAGCTGAATAAACCCTTTCCTCCCCAAGTTGGTGTCGATCAGAGTGTTTTGTCACAGCAATGGAAGACAAATGAGAACAGAAATTGGTACCAGGAGTGGGGTATTGCTGTGACAGACCTGACCTTGGTGTTTGGGGAAGGATTGTGGTGGCATTTGGAACTTTGGGCTGGGAAGATCATTGAATGCCTAAAGATTGTTTTGTTGCTGTGGAGCTTAGAGCAGTTTTGCTGAAGGATCTGTAGAAGATGGAGGCCTGGCTTGTGAAGTTTCTAGTTTCAGAGGGGAGCAGAGATCATTAGGATTGTGTAATCTGTGGGTTCTGGTCAGCTGGGGCTGAAGAATCAGCTGTAAGTAACAAGAGACCAGAACCTGAAGTGAAATTTTTGTTGTACTGGGACAATTGATGCTGGTTAGCTGGGGCTGAAAAATCAGCTGTAAGTAACAAGAGACCAGCATCACTGTGGTGAAATCTTCTGGGAATAATTTCTTCAGGGTCAGCACACAGAAGCTGTGATCCAGAAGGGGCCTGAGACTCCATCTCAAGCCAGAAGCAGGACTTGGTAGTGTGTAAGAGTCTCCTATAGATTCTAGTGTTGAAATTTGAGGGGGTCACAGAGAGTAGCCGAGGCTTGGCACTGTGAGAGGTCAGGAAAGACCATTGGTGGAAGTGGACCTCGGTTGCAGTGAAGACCCCAGGATTGCAGGGGTCATGGAGAGAAGCTGAGGCTTTGCACCAGGAGAGGTCAGAAGAGACCATTGGTGAAGGTGCTGCCTCAGTTTCAGTGGCGACCCTAGCTTTTCAGAGATGCCGGGACCATGGGACGACCACCAAGAGCAGCGGCAGGTATGGAATGGAGTTGGCCTGGGTCTGCAAGATGAGCTGTGTGTGCCACAGATGGCTGAGTCAGAGACGGGGAGCTGCCAAAACCCTTTGGAGCTCAGAAGATCGTGAGTGAATCCCAGGTGTCCAGCCTTGAGCTACTTTGCTGGACTTAGGTTTTGTTTGAGTGTGCCTGATTCTTCCCTTTGAAATAAGACAGTACTTGTTTTGGATTTTACAGCAGCCCACAGTTAAGAGACTTTTAATGGACTGTGAACTTTTAAGTGTTTGGACATTTTAAGGACTGTGGGGCTTTTAAGGTTGTACTGTCTTAGGTTGTGATTAATGTTAACATCATACTTTGGGGATAAGAACTGGAAAGGTGGTGGTTTAATAGTGATGTGTTTTGTGTGTCAAGTTGACAAGGGGTCAATTGTGCTGGATAGCTTTAGTGTCAACTTGACACACCTTGGTTGAGGGAGCCTCAGTTGGGGAATTGGCTCCATTGGATTGGCCTGTGGCCACATCTGTGGAGTATTGTCTTGATGATCGAGCAGTGTGGGAGGGCCCAGCCCACAATGAGTGGTGCCACCATGGGCAGGTTGTTGTGTACTGTATAAGAAGGTGGGCTGGGCATGAGACAGGGGAGCAAGACAGTGAACAGCATTCCTCCATGGCCTGTGCTTCAGCTCCTGCCTCCAGGTTCCTGCCCTGAGTTCCTGCCTTGGGCTCCCTGAGTGATGAACTGTGACCCAGGAGATGTAAGCTGAATAAACCCTTTCCTCCCCAAGTTGGTGTTGGTCAGAGCATTTTGTTACAGCAATGGAAGACAAACTATAACAAGTGGTTAAGAATATTGACTGATCTTGCGGAGGACCCAGATTTGATTCCTAGCACCCACATGGTAGCTAACAACCATCCTAATTCCAGTTCCAGGGGATAGGATCTGATGCCCTCTTCTGACCTCCACAGCACTGCAGGACATGGGTGCACTTGCATACATGCAGGCAATACACTCATATGTATAAAATAAAAAATATTTTTTTAAAAGAAGTATCATTATGAGCCAATCTTCACTGCTCTAAAATGGCACAAGAAACTATTTGGAAACGCATCTTAGCTTATTTAATTCTCCAGTATCAAATTAATATCAAAATTGCAAATTTTTAAGACTTGTATAATTATACATTAATAAAAAACTAGGGACTTCATGGTGACAGCAGGGTAAATCTAAATGATCACACCACTAACAAAAAGATTATTTCTGGGGCAGGAGAGATGGCTCAGCGGTTAAGAGCACCGACTGCTCTTGCACAGGACCCAGGTTTGATTCCCAGCACCCACATGGTGGCTAAGAACCATCTTTAACTCCAGTTCCAGGGGAATCCAACACCCTCTTCTGACCTCTGCACTATTGCATGACATGGGTACACCAACGTACATGCAGACAGTATATTCATACACATAAGAAATAATAAATAAATAAGAATATTTTTTAAAAAGACTATTTCTAACATTCATACTTTATAAAGATGATTAAAAGTAGTTTTTTAAAGAAAACACTGTGATAGTGAGATTGGCTTTAAATTTATTATTTAAGAAAAACAATGAAGAGACCTATTTTTACTTTTCTTAGAAGAACACATGGGTTAAAGAGCCACAGAAAAGACTGGAGACATGACTCAGTGGTTAAGAGTACTGGTGATCTTGCAGAGGACCTGGATTCAATTTTCAATGCCCACATGGCAACTAAAAACTGTCCCTAACTCTAGTTCGAAGAGACCCAACACCCTCTTCTGAAATCTATAGGCACTGAACCACGCAGGTACACTTACACACATGCAGGCAATAAACTCATACACATAAAAAAATAAATATTTTTTAAAAGCTAAAGAAAAAAAGGGAAACTACTTTTTATTGTGTGTATGTGTGTGTATGTGTTTGTATGTGCATATGGATGTCAAAGAGGATGTGCCACAAAGCACAAATGGAGGTCAAAGGACAACATCTGGATGTCAATTCTTTCCTTCTACCCTGTAGGTCCTGGGGATCAAATTCAGGGGGTCAGGAGCAGAATCAAGCACCTTTATCAGTAGATAAAGCCATCCCCCAGACAAAGAGAATCATTTTTTAAACAGAAAAACCAAAAGCTTTTCACAATTTAAGGTGAAAGCACAAGTTAGCCAATTAGTTTACTGCCTTCTGGTTAGAGCCTTCTCACAAATAAGCATAATGAATTCATTTCTACAAATTAAAATGGTTCACAAGTACCTAATTTTTAAATTTTTCTTCTGGCTTTCAGTGCCAGGGATTCCACATGGAGATGTCTGTTCTCATCATTCAATTATGAAAGCTATAATACAGTACTATAGTTAGGCCAAAATATTTTCTTTAAAAAGGGTCAGAGAACCAGTGGATGCAGCTCAGCCACTGAATGCTTACTTAGCATGCTTATAGCCCTAGGTTTGATTCCCAGCACTACAACAAAAAGTAAAATAAAGGACAGAAAAGGGATCAGTGTTTCCAAAGATTTACATAGAACTAAACCCTGGTAATTAGCACCTTGTAAGGCACTTAGATTATGACAGATAAAGAGGAAGGGAAATGACATTAATCATGAAATATTACTTGTATTTTTTAAGACTTGCCTATGCAAGTGAAAATTGGCCATCATCTATGGTATAAAAAAAAAGCCCTTCACATCTCAAGTTCCCTGTGCTGTCAATATGTCCTTCATCTACTAGGTATTCTACAAATGTAACACATTCTATTTCCAAATCATCATTTATACTGCTAAAAAAATAGCTATTTTCAAACTAACTTCCAAGTAAGAGTCTATAAAGAGACTGAATAAAGTATAGCTAAAAGAGTAATGTAGAAAAACACTAGTTTGTCATTAAATTGTGCTAGGCTAGCTGTATATTTACAAAGTAGAAAAAGAGTAAGAATTGTTAAGTTTTATTTCATACCGCATCAAAAATAAAATGTCTGGTTAAAATCCTGAATCATAAAACAAAGACATGGTTACAAAAATAAAAATCTTATGCATGCCTTTAATCCCAGGACTCAGGAGGCAGAGGCAGGCCAGCCTGGTCTACGAAGCGAGTTCCAGGCCAGCGGGGGCTACAGGGAGACCCTGTTTCAAAAACATTAACTAACTAACTAACTAATTAACTAACTAACTAAATAAATAAATATCTTAAAACAAATTTGAACTTAGAGTTTTAAAAATTTGGCTTTGCAGGGCTGAAGAGATGTATCAGCAGTTAGGAGCACTGATTGCTCTTGCAGAGGACACAGGTTCAAATCCCAGCACCCATATGGTGACTAAGAACTGTCTGTAATTCCAGTTCCAGAGGCAGCCTTTTTCTTACCTCCACAAGCACTGCATGACACAGGTGCATTTATACACATGAGGCAACACACTCATACGCATAAAATAAAAGCAACAAATAAAATATTTTTTTAAATTTGATTTTGCGTAGGCAAAAAAAGAGAAAAGGAAAACAGGTACTGAGATAATATCTGTACCTACCAAGTGGGCAGAAACAGAAAAAATAGTATGAAACACACTCTTTTGCAAAAGATAGTGCAAAATGTAGAAGTACACAACAAACAGTGGTGTGTTTTGATGAACTCAAGAAATAATTAAATAGCCATTTTTTTAAAAAAAGCCCACTGGGATCCTTTCTTGTTAAGACCACCTGACGCACAGGATTAAAAAGGTACCCCTGGATAAGCTGTCAACCCATGAAGGGGAACAACCTGAACAGACTAGAGTCCAAAATGACATCTCCAGAGAAAATAGACTGTTTTGCATCTCATCCACTTTGTGTCCCCTTCCCAAAGCCTAGGGAACAACTTGAGGAAGATGAGGCATGGTAGAATGTAAGGGCTGTGGAGAGACTGGGGTGAATGGTGAGACTACAGCAATATAGACTGGACTCCTATTTGATCAACATGCTTGTGCATACAAGCTTCTCCAACTGGACTAGTGGGAACCTTGGGTTGTTCAAAATTTGGACATAGATACTTGCAAATTGGTTTTACATGAATGTTACTTACATTCATTGCTTATGCTTAATAATTTGGCTCACTTCAAAAAAAATGCACCAATTAACTAATTGTATGGCACACTGAGCAACGTCAATGTTATCTGAAAACAACTGTGCTCTTCTTATATTGTAGAATCCCTTAAAAAATAAATAAAGGAAAAAAGAAAAAAACAGTCTGTCCTGAAGAAAGATCGTAAGCAACATGATGGATTCGGAAGCTCATGAGAAGCCCTATCCTCTCATCTCGGAACCAAGACCTGTCCCCTCGCATTGCCAGCGTTGGGAAAGGAAAGCAAGCGTTATTTCTGTGGCTGCTGCGCAGCTTTCAGCAATGTCCTCATCACATTCCCGATTCAGAAGATTCTCTTTCGGCAGCAGCTCTATGGGCTCAAAACCCGGATGCAATCCTGCACCACAGCATTGCCTGTCTTTTATAATTACTCTGGAAATGGAGGCTTGTTTAGGGTTTTGACATTTGGGGACCTTACTTACCATCGTGTCATTAAAACAGGTTTAATAGGATTGGCTCTAAATAAAGAGATTTTGGATTAAAAAAATAAATAAAAATAAAAAATAAAAAGCCCACCGGACACGCCATCCGCCCCCGGAACTCCTAAACTCCAGGCGGGTGTCTGGAGTCAGTGAGATTCAGGTGAGTCAAGGCGCCTTGGTGGGACACGCCATCCTCCCCCAGAACTCCCAGCTCAGACTCCAGACACCCGCTGGAGCCCTTGTGGGACAGGACATTCTCCCCTGGAACTCCCAGCTCAGACTCCAGACAACCTCCCGGAGTCAGTGAGGTTCCAGTGGGGCAAGGCAGACCTGCCTGGACCCTCTGAGGGCCTACCAGTGCTCAGGCCAAAGTAGCAACCCAACCCAACGCATCCCCCCCCCCCCATGTCTTCCTGGTGGAGCTCTGGTGCAGAGGACCCCACAGGGGGAACATTGGTGATTATAGTCTGTGCAGCCAAAGTTGAGGTCCCAGAATTCAAAGAAACAGACAAATCCACATGCCAAAGACACAAAGAAAAACAACACGGGAAAAGCTCATAATAAATCCACACAGAACTCAACCAACCCTACAGAAGATCCCTACAATGAGATATCTGAGGAAAGAAGCCAAGACACCGACCTTAGAAGAACAACTGTAGACACATCCAAAGAAATCAGAGAACTAAGGGAAGAGAATGAAAAAACTCAGGAAGGACCTAGAGAGAGATAATGACAAATGGTGGAAAGAACTATGGGGAGAGATTGAAAAACTCAAGAAGGACCTAGAGGGAGAAAATCACAAACTCCGGAAGGAAGTTGAAACACTGAAAAGATCCCAGGCTGAAATGAAAAAAGAAAATGACCAACGAACCAAGGAGCTACAAGATGAGACAGAAAGGCTCCAGAGGGAAATGGAAAATCTAAAGAAATCACAGGATGAAATGAAAAAGGATATTGAACATTCATACAACCACCAGGAAAGGATGGGAAAAAGCCTCAGTAGCAGAATGGAAGAAGCAGAAAAAAGAATATCAGACCTGCAGGATAATATAGAGCAACTAAAAAGCTCAAGTAAAGATTATGAAAAATTTTGCCAGGCCTGAAGAAGGCCAAGAGCTTGGAGGAAGATAGTCATTAAAATCCACTCTGTAAGATTTGCAGTTTAAAAAGGTATACTTAAAAAATAACATATAATTATATAGAGAGGTATTTCAGTAGAGATTTATACACAAATACAAAATAAACCACATAAGTTAATGGACTTGATTTCTCTGAAGTTATAATCCAGTCATATAGCTTTAAAGAGCAAAGTGTATATAGGGTAAAATTTATTTAGTAGGTACTCAACTCTGCCCAAGCTTTTTCCACATAGTATAGGATATTTTAAGGCCTAGTGAAATGTTTAGATTAGTTAAATTTGGGTGTAGATTTTGGTGAAAATGGTAATACATTTGAACTAACTGGGAATATAAAATGCTAGTTGTTTTATTTATAATTTGTATTGGGTTAAGGTACACAAATGGTCTCTATATTTTTCTGAATTATACAACATCACAGTGTAACACTTTCTTTTACTTGTAGGACAATTTAAAGGAACTAAGCTTAAATTTTACTTCCCAAATAAGTAGAAGTCATAGTCCAGTCATATAGCTTTAAAGAGCAAAGTGTTTATTGGGTAAAATTTATTTAGCAGGTACTCAACTCTGCCCAAGC
>VZQC01001241.1:361751-390036 GCA_009823505.1 Rhizomys pruinosus
AAAAAAAAAAAAAAAAAAAAAAGATAGAGCAACTCCAAATCAATAGTATTTGTGATGAAAGGGGAAACATCACAACAGACAAAGAAAAGATCCAGTCAATCATATGGGAATACTTCAAAAAATCTATACTCCACTAAATTTGAAAACCTAAGAGAAATGGATGAATATCTGAAATCCTCAGATATTCATCCATTCAAAGCTCAACCAAGAAGGGATCGACAATTTAAACAGACCCATAATATTTGAGGAAATTGAAGATGTAATTAAAAACCTCCCAACTAAGAAAAGCCCCGGTGCAGATGGTTTCACAGCAGAATTCTATAAAACATTTAAAGAGGTCCTACAACCATTGCTACTCAAACTGTTTAGTAGGATACAAACAGAGGGAATTCTCCCAAACTCCTTCTATGAAGCCAGCATCACTCTACTACCAAAACCAGGCAAATATGCAAACAAAAAAGAAAGTTATAGACCCATCTCACTAATGAACATAGATGCAAAAATTCTCAACAAAATACTTGCAAATCGCATACAGACCCACATTAAAAAGATCATCTATCATGATCAAGTTGGATTCATACCAGAGATGCAGGGACAGTTCAACATATGAAAATCAATAAATATCATCAGGCATATAAGTGAACTGAAAGACAAAAAACACACAATCATCTCAATTGATGCATAAAAAGCCTTTGACAAGATCCAGCATCCCTTCATGTTTAAAGTCCTAGAGAGAGTAGGACTGAAAGGAACATTCCTCAACATGATCAAAGCCATATATTGCAAACCCACTGCCAACATCATCCTAAATGGAGAAAAATTAGAACCATTTCCCTTAAAGACAGGAATCCGGCAAGGCTACCCCCTATCACCACTCCTCTTTAACATAGTTCTTGAAACATTAGCTAGGGCAATAAGACAAGAGAAGGAAATTAAAGGAGTACTAATTGGAAAAGAAGAAGTTAAGCTATCCCTTTCTACAGATGATATGATAGTTTACCTAAGGGATGCTAAAAACTCCACCAGAACACTTCTAGAAACGATCCAGAGTTTTAGTAAAGTGTCGGGCTACAAAATTAACCTATCAAAATCAGTAGCCTTTCTTTACACCAACAATAAACAAGTAGAGAAGGAATATAAGAAGACCTTCCCACTCACAACAGCCTCAAAAATAAGTAAGATACCTGGGAACAAACCTAACCAAAGACACCAAAGACCTCTACAACAAAAAATTTTAAAACCCTGAAGAAGGAGATCAAAAATGATATCAAAAGATGGAAAAACCTCCCATGCTCATGGATTGGAAAAATTAACATAGTAAAAATGTCCATTTTACCCAAATTGATATACAGATTCAATGCAATCCCAATCAAAATCCCTATTAGCTTCTTCACAGACTTGGAAAAAAATCCTTAAGTTCATATGGAAAAACAAAAGACCCCGAATAGCTAAAGCAACCCTAAGTGAAAAACGCAATACAGGGGGGAATGCCCTACCAGACTTCAGACTATATTACAGGGCCATATCATAAAGACCATCTGGTACTGGCACAAAAACAGACCTATTGTCCAATGGAACAAAATTGAAAATCCAAACTTGAGCTCATACAATTTCAGCCACCTCATATTTGAAAAAGGGGCAAAAAACCCTCAGTGGAGGAAGGATAGCATCTTCAGCAAATGGTGTTGGCAAAATTGGCTCATCATGGGTAGGAGAAGAAAATTAAACCCCTATCTCTCACCCTGTACAAAAATCAACTCCAAGTGGATGAAAGATCTCAACATGAAGCCCAAAACCCTGAAGGTGATAGAAGAAAAAGTTGGCAACAACCTACAAGACATGGGTGTAGGAAAAGACTTTCTAAATCAGACAGCAGCTGCACAGGAAGTAAGGTCAACAATCGACAAATGGGACGTCATAAAACTCAAAAGCTTCTGTACAGCAAAAGAAACAATCAAGGAGGTGAAGAGAAAACCCACAGATGGGAGGAAATCTTTACCAGGGATACATCTGACAGAGCATTGACATCAAGAATATATAAGCTACACAAAAAACAAAGAAGTAAGCAGACAAATGACTTACTAAAAAGATGGAGTAAAGAACTGAACAGAGACTTCAGTAAGGATGTAAAGATGGCTGAGAAACATCTTAAAAAGTGTTCGCCATCATTAATAATTAAGGAAATGCAAATTAAAACCACTCTCAGATGTCATTTCACTCCAGTACGGCTAGTTAAGATCAAGAAAACAAAAGACAACATGCTGGAGAGGTTATGGGGAAAAAAGGAACACTCATCCACTGCTGGTGGGAATGCAAACTTGTACAACCACCATGGAAAGCAGTGTGGAGAACCCTTAAAAGACTCAGAATGAGCCTACCACCTGACCCAGCCATACCACTCCTGGGTATATAACCCAAAGAGTCATCCTACCGCAAAGATACATGCATGTCCATGTTTAGTGCAGCTCTCTTCACAATAGCAAAGAGCTGGAACCAACCCAAATGCCCCTCAACAGTAGAGTGGATGACAAAAATGTGGTACATCTAGCAGTAAAGAAAGATGGCATTATGAACTTTGCAGGTAAATGGATGGAGCTCGAAGCCATTATGCTGAGTGAAGTAACACAGTCCCAGAAAGACAAACGGAGAATGGTTTCCCTCATTTGTGGCTGCTAGCACCAAATCCCCCAGACGAAAGGCAAGCTGAATGACATTATTATATTTTTGTTTATCTGAAAGCAACTATGTTGGTATAATGTGACTCTCTCAACAGGTTCTAGAATCCACACACCAATTATTCTCAAACTCTGTAACTATTATAAATGGGTGAAGAATATGTATCCATACTTTAGAGTAATATAAAATTAATGGAGGAAAATGTGAATTCCTAAGCATAAAAAAAAAAAGACTGAGAGAAAGATACAGGATACTTATGGCAGACTGAATGGTCTGGGGTGGGGTGGGATAGGGTGGGGGGAAGGGAAAGGGGAATATGCCTGAACTGAATTGAGAATTGATGTATGAAATACACAAAACACCAATTTAAAAGAAAAAAAAAAAAACCCACCACAGTGCTCCCTGTGGGAACGCTATATTAAAACTGGAATGATACAGAGATTAACAGTTCATATTTTTGCTATTGGCATTGAATAGCTTCTGAAAGAGGAAGAACACTTTTCTTTAAGAGTGTGACCCTCGAAGACTCAACATAGCCCAGGGTAGGTTCCATACCGAAGAGTATCTGGGTAATACATTAGAGTCAAGGTGGGGGAAGGGAACACAAAACACTCGGTAGGGAGATGGAGGTGGATCTGGGAGGAGTTGGAGAAGGAAAAAATATAACCAAAATATAGTACATGAAGTTCTCAAAGAATTAAAAGAAATTGTTTCTTTTGGTCTTTGTCTTCCTGTAGCCCCAGCTGTCCTGGAACTCACTCTGTAGACCAGGCTAGCCTTGCACTCACAAAGATCCGCCTGCCTCTGCCTCCCGAGTGCTAGGATTAAAGGTGTGTGCCACCACGAAAGAAATATTTTTTAAAGACCACTATAAATGGGTATGGGATAGGCAGTGAAATGGCTCAGTAGATAAAAGCACTTGCTGTCAAGACTAGCAACTTTTACAAGTTGTGTTTTGACCTCCACACAAAAAAAGTGTTACGGCAGGCCACTTCACCACAGACACATAAATAGAATGAATGAATGAATAAATAAATAAATGTAATTTTAAAAACTGGTATATACATTTCCTGAACACATTTGGTGAAACTAAGGAAAATACAAAATAATATATTATTTCACCCTTTGTTTAAGAAAGGTAGCATTTCTAAATATAAATATGGGCCAGAGAGATTTCTCAATGGTTCAGGTCTCTTGCTGGTCTTGTAGGACCTGAGTTTGGTTCCCAGCATCCACAGTGGGTGGGCCAAAACTACCTGTAACACCAGGTCCAGAGGAATCAAATCCCTCTGGTCTCCATGGGCACCAACCCATACCAATACACAAACACACATGCATACACATAATTAAAAATAAAATAAATCTTAGGGCTTGAGAGATGGTTCAACAGTTAAGAGCACTAGCTAATCTTCCAGTGGACCAGGGTTCAATTCCCAGCACCCACATCTATAACTCCAGCTCCAAGGTATCGAACATCCTTTTCTGACCTCCATGGGCACTGGAAAACACCAGTAGCACTTACATACATTTAGGCAATACATACATACACACACATAAAGTAAAAATAATAACAAAAAAAGAAAATATTAGGCAACTGCCTGAGAGACCGCCTAGGAATGCCAGACTAGGGCCTCTGCTGGGTAAACTTCCCTAATCCCACTATCCCCTTAGTCTGGGACCATGTGCAATCTATCCCACTGTCCCAGGGCCATGTCTCCCTAGTGCCTAGTGGGGCTGCAGATCCTTGGAGACTGCCTTAGCACTTGAGTAGGGCCTCTGCCAGAGAAGCTCCCCTAATCACACTGAGCACATCCCTTACTCTGGAACTACTGCCCCAGGGCTAGGCCTCCCTATTACTCGGTAGAGGCTCAGACCTTTGGAGACTCCCCAAGAGCTCCCAACTAGGGCCTCTACCCAATGAGCTTCACAAATAGTGCCATCCCCATACTCAGCCAACATGCAGTCCCTCCTACTGCAGAGACCAGCACTTCCATCTCCTTTCCTTGGACCTTGGTACTATATGAGATGTCTGAAGCATTCCTACCTAGTCAGTGCCACTTCACTCTCCCAGAGAGCTCCAAAGTAGCCTGACTGCAGCCATCCTGTCACTCCAATATAAAACAAAAAAAGAGAACCTGAAGCCTACACCAACCAGCCTCTCATATGCAATCAGAAAGAAACCAGGGTATAGCAATAATACAAACAGAATCAAACTTCAATTCAACAAAGGAAGGCTTGAACTTCATACCAGAATTACAAGCAACAAAAGAAACCCACAAGCCAAAATCACAATGAAAAATTAATAATATGGAAATCTAAAGTCAACATGTTCCCACCAAATACCATCAGTCCTATAGAAAAGTTCTACAATGAGAATCCACTAGAGATAACCCAGGACACAGAATTTAAAACAACAATCATAAACATGATTAAAGAATTAAATAAATTTAAAGATCACACAAAGAACTAAAAGAAGACAGGGATAAACCTTTCACTGAATTCACAAAAGAGAGAGAAATGAAGAAAACTCAGGCTGAAATAAAGAAGGAACTGAAAAATTCAATAAGCCAATTTGAAACAGGAGAAAGTCTCAACAATAGAATGAATGAAATAGAAAACAGAATACCAAGATTGGACAATAAAGTTGAAGAATTGGACCACTCAAACATGGAATATTAATTTAAAAAAAAGTAATTTAAGAGGTGAGAAATGTGGGACACTATGAAAAGATGAAATAGATAACATGACAACCCAGGATACTTTACCCAGCAAAACTGTCCATTATGGTGGAAGGGGAAGGAAAAATCTTCCATTACATGAATAGACAGAAAGAATTTATGTCCAACAAAGCAGCCATACAGAGAAGACTCAAAGCAATATGAACAACTGAAGAAAGGAATGACTCTATCCAAGAGGCAACAAAAAGAAATAAAATTAATGGGATAAGTGTGGAAACACAAAAATTAGACCAAGAATGGAAACAGAAATTAAAATGTTGGGTACCAATATACATATTGCAATAATAACTTTAAATATCGATGGCTTGAACTCCCTCCCCAGTCAAAAGAAACAGGCTAGTTGAAAAGATTAAGAAATAAAAGCCAACTTTCTGTTGTCTGCAAGAAACTCATCTTACCTTCAAGGATAGGCACTACTTTAAAGGATGGCAAAAAATATTCCAAGGAAATGGCACTAAAAAACAAGCAGGGGTTACAGTTCTAATATCAGACAAATAGATTTCAAACTAAAACTAGTCAGAAGAGGTAAAGAAGGTCACCAAATTCTGATCAAAGGAACAATAACCAAGAAGATATAACAAACATGAACATATATGCACCAAACTCTGCTGCACCCAATTCACAAAAACAGTACTTTAAGATACAGATTAATCCCAACTCATTAATAGTAAGTGACTTTAATACCCCACTATCTCCAACTGGACAAAGAATACAGAAAGATGTCTGAATTAAATGAAATCATACCTCAAATGGACTTAACACACATCTACCTAATATT
Source organism: Rhizomys pruinosus (assembly GCA_009823505.1). Classification (NCBI taxonomy): domain Eukaryota; kingdom Metazoa; phylum Chordata; class Mammalia; order Rodentia; family Spalacidae; genus Rhizomys; species Rhizomys pruinosus. Next base: position 367,944 of record VZQC01001241.1, read on the forward strand.
CTACCCAAGCACAAAAAGAATATACTTTCTATTCAGTATCCCATGAAATTGTCTCTAAAATTGACCATGTACCAGGGCACAAAACAAACTTACACACACACACACACACACACACACACACACACACACACACAAATTGAAATAATTCCATTCATTCTATCAGACCACAATGCAATAAAGGCTAAAATAAACATCAAAAGAAGCTCTAGTAACTACACAAACTCAGAGAGATTAAACAATATACTCCTGAATGATGAATGGGTCAAAGACAAAATTAAGAAAGAAATTAAAGCATTCCTGGAATTAAATGAAAAGGATAATACAACACAACAAGACTCATGCAACACTTTAAAAGCAGTCCTTGTTACAGGGAGACCCTGTCAGGCGTGGTGGTGCATACCTTTAATCCTAGCACTGGGGAGGCAGAGCCAGGTAGACCTTTGTGAGTTCAAGGGCAGCCTGGTCTAAAGAGTAAGTTCCAGCATTGCTGGGGTTACAGGGAGACCCTGTCTCGAAAAGACAAAAAAAAAAAAAAAAAAAAAAAGCAGTCCTAAGAGGAAAGTTCCTATCTCTAAGTGCCTACATTTAAAAAGCAGAGAGAGGGGAGTTAAAACAGCAGAAAGAGTACAAATAAATGACTTAACATGGCAACTTAAACTCTGGAAAGGCAGGAACTAAAGAAAGCCAAACCCAGCAGAAATCAGGGAAGAAATTAATGAAATAGAAACAAAGAAAACAATACAAAGAATCAATGATGTGCTGGTTCTGAAAAGATAAACAAGACAGACAAACCCTTAGCCCAGGTAACCAAAAGAATGAAAGCAAAGCAAAAATCAAAATCAGAGATGAAAGGGGAAACATCACAACAGACACCAAAGAGATCCAGAACATTATTAAAAATACTTTAAAAATCTGTATTCTATATGCAAACCCTAAAAGAAATGGGTGAATACCTAAAATCATGGGACCCACCAAAGCTAAACCAAGAAAGAGTTCAACAGTTTAAAGAGACCCATAACATATAAGAAAATTGAAAGAGTAATACAAAACTCTCCAACTAAAAACATAGCCCAGGCCCAGATGGATTGACAACAGAATTCTACAAGACATTTTTAAAAAAGATATACAACCAACACTACTTAAATTATGAAAAAAGGTAGAAACAGAAGGAGAACACCCAAACTTCTTCTCTGAAGCCAGCACCAACCTAATACCCAAACCAGGGTAAAGGCACAAACAAAAAAGAACACTACAGACCCAAATCCTTAATGAACATGGATGCAAAACTTCTTTTTTTTTCATGGTCACTTTTTTAATAAAAGATGGTGTATTCTAAGATACTCTAGATTTTTTAAGTTAATTTTTATTTAGTGCATTTCATACAACATTTCTTAATCAAATTTAGACTCATTCCCCCATCCATGCCCACCCCTTATGTCCCCCCACCCCCCACCAGAGTTCATGGATTCTGTCATACATGTTAAGTCCTGTCTTGCATCTTTTTCTGTCTTTTATAACCTTTTCGATGCACAAGTTTACTGTTTTAGCCAGTTCTTTGAATAGGTTTTTCTCTTTCTTTTTTTTTTTTTTTTTTTTTTTTCTTAACATTTTTTTTATTAATTTTATTTATTTCTGTATTGTGTATGAATGTACTGTGTCTGCACTGCAAGTTTGTGCACCCAGTGTCGCGTGCAATGCCCGTGCGGAGGTGCAACAGCGAGGTATCGAATCGGGATTCCCACTGGAAACTGGGTTCTCCTGGATTGGTTTTAGACGGTTCTACTGCCGCCAGTGGGGGGTGCTGGGGATCGAACCCGGGTCCTCTGAGAGCAGTCGGTGCTCTTAACGCGCAGGCCATCTCTCCAGCCTGCTTTTTTCTCATTTCTTTTTTTGTTCCCTTTAATTTTAGATATTCCAAAATATTGCATATATACAATCCCACGCATAAATCAAAATTATAATTCTGAAATAAACATAGGTAATCCAAACACATTTCGAGATTCACACTTTCAACAGGAAAGTTGCATGGCGGTAAAAAATTGTAATTTTACATTTTTGTTTTGTTGTTTTTGAATAGAAATACATATCTTCCATCCATATATGGTAATTACAATGTGTGAATACAAGTGGCAGGACAATACTAGAGCCCATTAAGAGATTCACATTGGAAAGCACACTTGCTTTCCAGATACAAATGAAATAGTAATAATATAAAGTTGCTCAGTTGCCTGCCAACTGGGGATTGGTGCTAGCATCCACAATGAGGGAAAACCAGTTCAACTTTTTTTTTTTTTCTGGGACTGTACACTTGTATCTTCACTTAGCTAATTAACATAATGGCTTCGAGTTTCATATCATTTACCAGGAAAGCTCATGAGGTCAATGTAAACCACATACAGACATACATTAAAAAGATAATCCTGCAGGAGGAGAGGCGATAAGACCCTGCTGCTGAAGACCGACATTAACATGGGAGGGATGGTATTGAGACCACACATGCAAGTGTACAGGTGGTCTTGAATGCCAGAGAGTGTTGCCGAAGGCCACTGAACCAATGAAGCAAATATGGGTCCCCTGAGTCAAGCAAGACTCCACCGTCAGCACCAGCTACACCTCACCTGCCTGGAAATACCTGGTGCAGCAGAGGAGAGCAATGTGCCTATATATATCCCAAATCTATTTGGCATTGGCTCTCTCCTTGGAGAAATAACCCACGGCTGATGCCAAAGCTTACATCCTCTAAAGTTAGGAGATGTTATAAGCCACAGTAATATTTAACAGGGGGGAAAATGTAACTCATGGATTAACATATCATCCAAACATATGTGTCTATGCCAAAGGAACCTACCATACTATTAGTGCTATGCTGTTTAAATACCTATAATCTAATTGTGTGTGCTTCAATAGTAGGATCAAAAGTTACTCCTGGACAAACCTGTCAGCCATGAAAGGAAACAGCCAGAATTGACCAGAGTCCAAGTCAACAGCTCCAGAGAGAGGGGACTATTTTAACTTCTCATTCACCATGTGCCCCTTTACTAAGCTAGGGAACAATCTGCGGAAGAGGGGGCGTGGTAGAATGTAAAGGCTGCGATGGGGGTGAAGGTAAAACTACACAAGAGGATGTAGTCTGGACACTCATTTGATCAACTTGATTGAAACAAACAACCTGTCACCCCCCTGGATGGTGGGGCTTGGGGTGTGGGCACAAGAGCCTGCAGATGGTTTTGCAGAAGGAATGCCTGTACTCATGGATAATCACATAGCTAAAAGATGAAAAAAAAAAAAAAAAGAAGATGCAGAAAAATTACAGCAGAATACATGATCTGGGATGGGGTGGGGGTGGGGTGGAAGGGAAAGGGAAATATGCCTGATCTGAATTGGAAAATGATGTACGAAATGCACAAAGCATCAATAAAAATTAAATTACAAAAAAAAAAGATCATCTGCCATTATCAAGTTGGCTTTATTCCAGAGATGCAGGGATAGGTCAATATTCCTAAGTCAATACATTTTATAAATCATATAAATGGACTCAAGGACAAAAACCACATGGTCATCTCAACAGATGCAGAAAAGGCCTTTGACAAAATTCAACATGCATTTATGTTAAAATCTCTAGAAGAAATTGGATTGGAGGGAACATACCTCAACATAATTAAACCTATATGCACAAACTAATGGTCAATGTCATTCTAAATGTAGAAAAAGTGGAAGCATTCCCATTAAAATCAGGGAATAGGTAAAGCTGTCCATAGTAGACATTCCTTCTAAATATAGAGCTTGAAACTCTTGCTAGAGCAAAAAGACAGGAGAAGGAAATTAAAGGTGTATGAATTAAAGAAGAGGTCAAATTATCCCTATTTGCAGATGATATGGTATTATACATAGATAATCCCAAAAAATTCTATCAGAGAACTCCTAGATATGATTAACACTTTCAGGAAAGTGGTAGGTTACAAAATTAATCTACAAAAAAAATCAGTAGCCTCTTTATATACCAATAACAAGCAGTTGGAGAAAGAGTACATGGATACCCTCCCATTCACAACAACATTAAAAAAAAAATCTCAGAATAAACCTGACCACAAGACATTAAAGATCTCTACAATGAAAAGTTTAAGTGTTTGAAAAAAGAGATTAAGGAAGACACCACAAAATGGAAGGACCTCCCGTGCTCATGGACTGTGGAATCAAAATTGTGAAAATGACCATCCTACCAAAAGCCATATATAGATTCAATACAATCCCAATCAAAATCCCCATGACATTCTTCACAAAATTAGAAAAACAAATCCTAAAATTCATATGGAAGCACAAAAGACCCAAGATAATCACAGCAATCCAGATCTCAAAACTATATTACAGAGCTCTAGTCATAATACAGTACGGTACTGGCACAAAACTAGACCTGTAAATCAATGTAACACAATTGAAGATCCAAACATGAGTACATACAATTTCAGCCACCTGATATTTGACAAAGGGGCCAAGAACATTCACTGGAGGAAAGACAGCATCTTGAATAAATGGAGCTGCAAAACTGGATCTCTACTTATAGAATAACGAAACTAGACCCTTCCACCTGTACAAAAGTCAACTCCAAAGGGATAAAAGAACTCAGTGTGAAACCTGGAACTCTAAAAATGTTAGGAAAAAACATAGGCAGTACCCTATGATAAACAGGTGTAAGAAAGGACTTTCTAAATTGGACATCAGTTGCTCAGAATTAAGGTCATCAATCAACAAGTGGGGACCTTATTAAACTAAAAGGCTTCTGTACAGCAAAATAAACATCCAAGGAAACAAAGAGGAAATCCACTGAGTGGGAGAGAATCTTCTCCAGTAACATATCTGACAGTGGTTTAACACCCAGAATATATAAAGAACTCAAAAAACAAAGACTCAGAAAATAAAAATGGCTAACAAACACCTTGAAGAGTGTTCAACATCCTTAGTAATTAGGGAATTGCAAATTAAAACCACTTTAAGATTTCATCTTACCTTGGTCACACTGGCTAAGATCAAGAGAATAAATGATACCAAATGTTAGGGAGGATGTAGGGAAAGAGGAACACTCATTCACAGTTGGTGAGATTACAAATTTGTGCAACCACTATGGAAAGCAGTGTGGAGAACTCTTTAAAAAAAACCAAAAACTAAAAATGAACCTACTATACGATCCATTTATACCACTCCTTGGCATATACCCAAAGGATTCATCTAATTACAGAGGTACTTTTATACCCATTTGTCACTGCCCTTTTCACAATAGCTTAATTATCCCTCAACTGATGAGCTAATAATGCAAATATAGTACATTAACATAATGGAGTTCTACTCAGCAGTAAAGATGAAATTTTCAGGTAAACAGATGGAACTGGAAAAAGTGAGGAGACACAATCTCAGAAAAACAAATGTATGTCTCTCTCATTTATGGATCCTACACCAAATCCTAGTATGTGAGTATATATCTTGATGTAACTGCAGGAACCAGGAAAATGAAAAGGTAAAGAAATAGGAGGAGCCTAAAATGGAAGAACAGTAGGAGACAGGTTACCAGAGAGGAAATGCATAAAATGGGGGTATTTAAATGCAAGGGGGAAAGAGAGGGTTATACAAGGAACTAAGGGGGTTAAAAGGGAAGAAGCTCAGAAGAGGGGGGAAGTTACTATCAAGGGTGGAATGGGAAAAATAGGGGTACTTTAAGTGGGGAAGGAGGATGGAGGGTTAGATGAAGAGAGAAAGAGAGGAGAGATCAATAGGTTTAGCTGGTATGAAAAATCAGAGGGAAACATATTAGTTCAAAAACCTATTGAAAAATTACATGCACAATATCTCTACATGAGTCCATGTGTATAACTGAAGGCTATATAACAAGAATCAGTGCCAGACAGAAGAAACTTCCCTTCAAGTTGTTGGCCAGGGTAGTACCAGACACACATAAATTACATAGACTACTGCCACAGCCCCACTGCTGAAGACAGGACATAATTTGGACACAGGATTTGGAGCAATGGAGCTAGAACTGACCTGCCAGCCACTTTCCTGAAGGTCTCATAGTTTTGGAGAACATTATGCAAGCTGCTAATGGAGAACATCAATCAATGGCCAACGCCAGCTTTATGCCCTAATAATCACAGCAATGACTGGCACAACCAACTATATTGTGGGCAGTAGTGCACTTTTTCCTTGAGGGTAATCAACAGCTACTTAATTGGATTTAAATTCTGTTTTAAATGGCTGGAGAGGTCAAAGACCTTGGAGAGGTCAAAGACCTTAGAGAATACCCCAAAGATGTCACATACCCAGACAAATTTAATGTCTTAGTAAGTGTTAAATATGGATTATTATTATATTTACAGACAAGTATGCCAGTCGCCTCTCATCAAAGAAGCTTCTCCTGCAACAGATGGTGACTATTACAGATTCCACAAGTGGTCACACACTGAGATTGTCTGTGAAATGCCCAATCCTAGGTGGCACATCTACAGTGGAGATTGTAGACTCATGGAATATAGTGAACAAGGGATAGAGAGAATCCTAATGGAACTCTCAACTCTCATCAATGAAGCTCCCTTATGTAATAGAGGTCCACAAACACAAAAGGTCACAAGTGCCAAAGCATAGAGAATAAGAGTCTGAAGAGTGTGGGCCCATGGACAAGACTCTTATATTAAACTTCACTCATCCAGGGCTCAGGGACCATTACGGAAGAGGTGGTGGAAAGATTATAAGAGCCTGGGAGGAGGTACATGACCATATGAAAATAAGAGTATTATGGGTTCCTGTGACCTTGCTCATATGAACCTACAGCAATGTGTGTCAATATGCACAAAACCCATGCAAACCCAAGCAGAAAATATCCAGCATAGAACTGTATGGGCAACAGGCTGCAATCTTAGCCCAAGTACTATTGGCAGCTGATTACTGCTGGGTGAGCAACAGTTGATCTTCATAAAGGGAGGGATTTTAAATAGGTTGACTAGATATCAGTGGATGAACTTGTATCGAGGGACATTTGGGGACACTAACTTGACTAGACAGGCCTTAACATCACTGACAGAATGAATGAAATCCAGTGGGGCCCAATGGGAGAGTACCAAAGGGGAAGGAGGCATAAGAAGTTATATATGAAATATATATAAATTCAATAAAAAATAAAAATAAAATAAAAAATTAAAACAAATATTTCATAAAATAAAGCTAAAACATAGGCATATATACATATTTATACAAAAAGAAACACTGGAATGATAAAAATAAAACTATCTCCAGGAGGTAAGTGGAGACAAAATAGGAAGAAATGGGGGAGGGAAGAACTACTAAGTGAATAGATTTTCTGATACAGTTCTAGCTACATTAGTTGTTCCACATACTGAAAACAAATTAATAAGGATGTAAAACAAAATAGAATACTATAGGAACAAGTCCTTTTTTTAAAAAAAAAAGATAACTCTGGGTTGGAGAGATAGCTCAGTGGTTAAGAGTGCCAACTGCACTTGCAGAGGATGCTGGGTTCAATTCCCAGCACCCACATGGTGGCTAAGAACAGTTTTTAAGCTGGGCGTGGTAGTGCACACCTTTAATCCTAGCACTTGGGAGGCAGAGGCAGGTGGATCTCTATGAGTTCAAGGCCAGCCTGGTCTACAGAGTGAGTTCCAAGACAGCTGGGGCTATAGGGAGACGTCTCAAAAACAAACAACAACAAAAAGGAAATTAAAAAAGATAATTCAGGTTTTATTTTAGGGCATGTAGGTTTGGTGTCTGACTCAGGAGCATGATAGTCAGCAACAATATGGCTGCTTGGCAGACATTTTAAGAGGGAAGGCAATAGGGTGTGGATAATAGGGCATGGGCCCTCTAGGGAAGTAGGCAATAGGGAAGTTTATGGTCGGTATCTGGACAAACAGCTTGAAAAAAAAAAAAAAGGTCATTTTTCTCTCTCTCACAGTGGCCAAGCAGGGATACTTTTCCTAGGAGTGCAGGATGGTGATCAAAGGTGAATACTTCTTGCGGTTTCCAGGTCCAAGTTGACTTCAGCCTTATGTTCCACCCTTTTGTGTCATAGGGATGGGGAGGGGGCGTGATGTTTTCCTTCTAGCTGCTTCTAGCTGATGGGGGTGATGAAGAGGGAGTTCATGATCCAAGAGGGTGAGATGCTTTACACCTGGGTGTCACTGTTGTCAGCACTGAGGTATTCACATTTGTCTATGGACGAAGTTAGATCCATGGTTGGTGTATCCTGCAGGTGGTCTGGTTGGAGTCTGTCAGCTGAACCCAGCCCAAGGTGGCCAGGGCTGCGACCCTCTCCTGGGTTTCAGCACCAGATGTTAGGTTCGTATTGAGGGGAGACTCCAGCAAGCAAAAGTATTCAGTATTCAGGACTCCGATAAAGATAATTCAACTTTAATTTTAGGGCATGGAGGTCTGGCTTCTGACTCGGGAGCATGACAGCCAGCCAGGAACAAGTTCTTACTCTGTTTCAGATGAAAAACAGAGCCTAAGATCTTCTGAACAATTATTTTGCCCACAACTTTTCAAACTCTCAAGCCAAAAACAAATATTAAATACTAGCTGACAGATTTGTTTAGCATCCTGTTAAGAATGAGCAGTTCTGAAGTTATTTATAGTCCAGGATTGATAATCCAACTACATAAAAATATTATAGATATTAATAGCAAATTCTCACTATGGAGAAAGGGATTACAGCTATGGAACATGAAAAAAGGTTATAATGACCTTGAGTTACCAATGTGAATGCCTACATTTTAATAATAGAGAAACAGATACAGAAGTTGGCACATCAAAAAATAACTAATTCAAACAATTTATCACCCAATCAAGAAGAATTAAAAGAATAAATGAGCCCACTGTTGTGCAACAGTGGCATAAATATTATGAGAGTAACCAACCACTCTCTAATTGGATTTAATGTCTGCATCATAGTATGGAGCCCATACCTGACACTGATATTAGGCTTAGAAACCTAAGGCTGGACTTAGGTTTCTAAGTCTAATAGACTTAGAAACCTAAGATCACAGGACACAGGGGACAGCCTAATACTAGTTTTTTATGAAATAGTTATCATATTAAACTGACTTTTAATGACATTGTTATACCCATATATTAATGAGTCTAATGGAGGGAGAGAGACAGTCTCTTTCAAGGTTGAAACTCTGGTAGATTAACCAGGCTCCAGTGGAGGGACCCACACTGAAGTACATTGGGAAAATAAATTAGACTCTATAGGCCTCATTTTATATAAATGTATTAGAGTACATTAAATTCGGTGGGTGGGGAGACAATAAGGGGGAAGTGCAGATAGGGAAGAGGATCTAAATACCATCAAATTATAATGTATGATAATTTCAAAAATTCAATTTAAAAATGATTTTAAAAAGAATAAATGGTGAGCCAGGCGTGGTACACACACCTTTAATCCCAGCACTTGGGAGGCAGAGGCAGGTGGATCTCTGTGAGTTCAAAGCCAGCCTGGTCTACAGAGTGAGCTCCAGAAGGGGACTAAAGGGAAACCCTGTCTCAAAAAGACCAAAACAAAAAAAAAAAAAAAAAAAAGAATAAATGATAACACAAATGAAAGTATAAGTGTAGGGGAAAGTAAAAACTCTTCCTTCAAGTAGAATACCAATTAAATGTAGAAGGTAAACATAAAATTTCCATTTAGCAAAAGTCAAAGTATCTGAAAAAAAATGATGCAAATGCTGTTCACCATGCTCCATGAGGGCTGGGGGTACATCCCAGTGGCAAAGTGCTTGTCCTGTGCCAAAACACACAAAACCTACATCAAGAACAATCATCTCTGTAGTATTACTGATAAAAATATACATACTAACCCTGATCACAAGAAAACAATGATAAACGCAAATTAAGAGGACAGTCCACTGTATTATGCAAAATCCTGAACTGAGGAACTGTAACAAATTTAAGGAAGACAAAGAACATAACCACTAAATGCAATGCATAGTTCTGAATCGGATCCTAGACCAAACGAAACAAATGTTCTCATTTGTAATAATGAACACAGTGCTACTGGAGAAATTCAAAGTCCATTAGTAACAATAATATTAAAGATAAGGACAAGAAATTGAGAGGGCCTGGAGGCAGGGAACATGATTATTTTAACAAGTCCCTCTATTTATATGCTAAGATGAATATAAATACACAAGTGTAGAGTTTTTCTCAAACAGTTAATGTGTGGCAATTCTTAGTAAAGAGTACACTGGTCAGTCAGGTAATGGTGGTGTGGGTCTTTTGAAACCAGGAGTCCAAGGCCTCAGTAACATAGCAAGACTCTAACAATAAGAGAAAAAACAAATATGAAAAGATGTTCAATCTCACTCATAATAAAGCATATGCAAGTTAAATCTATTTCACAATCCCTTTATATACCACTGAATGTTTAAAATAAAGACAGTAACAGGGCTGGAGGGATGGCCTAATGGTTAAGAGCACCGACCGCTCTTGAAGGGGACCCGGGTTTGATCCCCAGCACCCACATAGTGGCTGAGAACCGTCTGTAACTCCAATTCCAGGAGAACTCCAGTTCCGGGGGAATCTGACACCCTCTTCTGACCTCTGCGGCATTGCATGACATGGGTGCACAAACCTACATGCAGACAGTACATTCATACACATACAAAAATAAATTAAATAAAATAAATTTTAAAATAAAGACAGTAACAGTGTGAGAGCATAAAGGACCCAGGAATGGAAACTAGTATCCACTCAGAGAAGCAACTTGACCCTACCTGTTAAAACTGAGCACTTTATTCTTACTCTGGCTATAAGGCTAACAGAAATGGGTGCATGCAGGAAGTATATGTATGCGAGGATGCTCCTAACAGTAATGATCTTAACAGCCTCCAAGTGGAAAGTCTGAAAGTCCCTCCTTATAGTAGCTGACTAAAGTAAGGTATATTTATCCGATGGATTACTAACCAGCAACAAAGAGGAAGGGTCTGATATTCTAGGCAACAATATAGGAAAGAAACCAGACATATAAAAAGAACAGAGTTTATGGTTTATAAAAGATCACAAAACTAATTTCCAGTGCTGGATAATAGGATGGTAGGACTTCTAGGGAGGATGAGAAGGGCAACTAAGGCACCAAGAAGTTTCTGAGGGGCAGGTATGTGCTGTTTTCTGACCTGGATGGTAGCTGCAGGCGAGGTTCACCTTAAAATGATTCTTTAAGCTCAGCCTATGCTTTGTGAACATCTGTCAATGCATACAATCTATATAATGTAAAAGCAAATTCAAAAACAACTTTGTATTTTCCAATTTGTCATGTATATGAAGTTACTTATATGCTCACTGCTGTTTTCCCTATTTCTTCTAATTTTGCTATAAGATTCTGTAAATAGATGTGCATTCCCAAAAATATTTCTTATCAACAACAGTCCAAAGATGAAATTGATGAAGGAATACGTTAGTGTGCTTTTTAATAACAGGTACAAAAATCCAATTCATTTGTCAAAATATTATAAATACAGAGAATAAAATAAATTTGTTAAAAATACTATAGATGAGGGGCCGGGGCTAGTGGTCTGCACCTTGGTGCGGGCGGCGCGGTAGTTACCTGGGCAGGCATCTGCCGCTTCTGCCGCAGGTAGGGGGCCGTGGGCGGGACCGTCCTACGTCTCTTTCGCGCCGGGACCAGAGGGGACGGGGCTAGTGGTCTGCACCTTGGTGCAGGCGGCGCGGTAGTTACCTGGGCAGGCATCTGCCGCCTCTGCCGCAGGCAACTGAAGAAGGACTACAAGGAGACCTTCCCACTCACAATAGCCTCAAAAACAATAAAATACCTAGGAACAAACCTAACCAAGGACACCAATGATCTCTACAACAAAAATTTTAAACCCCTGAAAAAGGAAATTGAGGAAGACATCAGAAGATGGACAAACCTCCCATGCTCATGGATTGGGAAAATAAATATAGTAAAAATGTCCATCCTACCCAAACTAGTGTACAGATTTAATGCAATCCCAATCAAAATCCCCAAGAGTTTCTTCACAGGCTTGGAAAAAAAAATCCTCAATTTCATTTGGAAAAACAAAAGACCCCGAATAGCCAAAGCAACCCTGAGTGAAAAGAGCAATACAGGGGGGATCGCTATACCAGACATCAAACTATACTACAGGGCTATAGTCATAAAAACAGCCTGGTACTGGCACAAAAACAGACCAGTTGACCAATGGAATAAAACTGAAGATCCAAACCTGAGCTCATACAATTTCAGCCACCTCATATTTGACAAGGGGGCCAAGAAGACACAATGGAGGAAAGACAGCATCTTCAGCAAGTGGTGCTGGCAAAATTGGATCACCACTTGTAGAAGAATGAAATTAAACCCCTACCTCTCACCTTGTACAAAAGTCAACTCCAGATGGACCAAAGACCTCAACGTGAAACCCCAAACTCTGGAGGTGATAGAAGAGAAACTTGGCAGCAGACTACAAGACATAGGTGTAGGAAAAGACTTCCTAAATCAGACAGCAGCTGCACAAGAAATAAGATCAACAATTGACAAATGGGATCTCCTTAAACTCAAAAGCTTCTGTACATCAAAAGAAACAATAAAGGAAGTGAAGAGAAAACCCACAGAGTGGGAGGAAACCTTCACTGCAGACACATCTGACAAAGCATTAATCTCCAGAGTATACAAGCTACTCAAAAAACAAAGAAGAAAGAAAACAAATGAAACACTCAAAAGATGGAGCAAAGATCTGAATAGAGACTTCACACAGGAGGAAATAGAGATGGCCGAGAAACATCTTAAGAAGTGTTCAGCATCTCTGATAATTAAGGAAATGCAAATTAAAACCACTTTGAGATATCACCTTACTCCAATAAGACTGGCTAGGATCAAGAACACAAATGATACCAAGTGCTGGAGAGGTTGTGGAGAAAGGGGAACACTCATCCATTGCTGGTGGGAATGTAAACTTGTACAGCCACTATGGAAATCAGTGTGGAGAACCCTTAGAAGACTCAAAACGAGCCTTCCATTTGACCCAGTCATACCACTCCTGGGTATATACCCACAAGACACATCTTACTGCAAAGATACATGCACAGCTATGTTTATTGCAGCTCTGTTCACAATAGCAAAAAGCTGGAACCAGCCCAGGTGCCCCTCAACTGACGAGTGGATAGAGAAAATGTGGTACATGTATACAATGGAGTTCTATGCAGCGGTAAAGAGGGACAACATCATGAACTTTGCAGGTAAATGGATGGAGCTGGAAGACATTATGTTAAGTGAAGTAACACAGTCCCAGAAAAACAAACGACAAATGGTGTCCCTCATATGTGGATGCTAGTACCAATAACCCAGATATAAACATTTCTCATGGAGAGGGATGCATAGTAAAAGAACAACAACAGAAAGACTGCATCAGAAAATGGACCGAAATGGTGAATTGGGAAGGGGGGAGGGGTGGGTGAGGGACACTGGTGTATATTCGATTAATGCATATTTAATTGACATGAGTTCAACAAGTGCCCAGTTTTGCCTAGACACTGTCTACAGGATACATGGTGTTTTAGGACTTAGTAAAAGTAAATATGTGTATATTAAACAACATTGGTTTACAGACTCTGATAAAAACGGTAATGCATCCGAGTTAAATGGAGATATAATTCACTGTTGTGTAACAACTATTTATAGTGGGTCCTGATGAAACTTACTTTCTAGGTGCCACAAAGGTTTTGATATGAGAGACTTTCTTGCCTCCCCCCCAGAACAAGGAGAAATATGACGATGATGGGGTTGCTCTCCAACTGTAAATTGGAGACAACTATTATAGAGGTAATCTCTTATAAAACTGGTAAAACTGCCTTCTTTAATTGACTAATAGACATAGAACTGTGAAAAGGATTACTCTCTGTTCAGAACCAAATATAACACTAAAGTCCTTAAACTATGCGCTTAAGCAAAATATATCAATACAGGAGCTCTGACATCAGTAATGGATTATTCCACCAGGGAGATGTTGGCCAGGGGATCTAAGGTCCCACAAAAGGTAAAGGCTCCTTGCCTCTAAACTGGGATACCTGCAAGAAGAGAGGCGATAAGGCCCTGCTGCTGAAGACCTGATGTTAACATGGAAAAGATGCATTGAGACCACACATGCAAGTGTACAGATGGCCTCTGGAATACCAGAGAGTGTTACCAAGGGCCACTAAACCAATAAAGCAAATACGGGTCTCCTTGAGTCAAGCAAGACTCCACCGTCAGCACCAGCTACACCTCACCTGCCTGGAAATAATGTGCAGCAGAGGCAGCCATATGCCTGTATATCCCAAATCTAATTGGCTATTGGCTCTCTCCTTGGAGGAATGACCCATGGCTGATGCCACAAGCTTACATTCTCTACAGGTTAGGAGATATCATAAGCCACAGTAAGACCCCGTCATATTTAACAGGAAAAAATGTAGTTCGTGGATCAACATCTCATCTAAACATATATGTCTATAACAAAGTAACCTACCATAACTATTAATGCTGCTTAAATACCTATATATCTAATTGCTTGTGCTTCATTAGTAGGATCGAAAGGTTATTCCTGGACAGACTGTCAGCCCATGAAAGGAAACAGCCAGAATTGACCAGAATCCAAGACAACAGCTCCAGAGAGAGTGGACTGTTCTGCTTCTCATCCACCTGTGCCCCTTTTCTAAGCCCAGGGAATAATCTGCGGAAGAGGGGGCGTGGTAGAATGTAAGGGCTGCGATTGGGGTGAAGGGTGAAACTACAGCAATGTAGTCTGGACCCTCATTTGATTAACCTGATTGAACATACAACCCCTCACTCCCCGCTGGAAGGTGGGGCTGTGGGTGTTTGGGCACAACAGCCTGCAAATTGGTTTTACATGAAGGATGCTTGTACTCATGGACTATCACTTATAGCTAAAAAATGGGAAAAAAAAAACAGAGATATGCAGGACGGTCATGGCAGAATGCATGATCTCGGTTGGGGTGGGGTTGGGGGGAAGGGAAGGGGAGATATGCCTGAACTGAATTGGAAAATGTATGAAATGCACAAAGCATCAAAAAAAAAAAAGTGTTAATAAAAAAAAAAATACTATAGATACAGAGCTGGAAATATGGCCCAGTAGGTAAGAGCACTGGCTGCTCTTACAGAGAATCCAGTTGTATTTCCAGCACCAACATGGCAGCTAATAACAGTCTGTAACTCTAGTTCCAGGGGACTCAGATGCTCTCTTCTGACCTCTGCAGGCACTGCACAACACAGGTGCACTTACACACATGCAGCCAATACACTCATACACAGAATAAGTTCAAGTTTCAGAGATGGACTGTCACACTGATAACTTTTTCTTTTCTCCTCTCTCTCTCTCTCTCTTTCTCTCTCTCTCTCTCTCTCTCTCTCTCTCTCTCTCTCTCTCTCTCTCACTCTCTCTCTGTGTCTGTGTGTGTGTATTGGAGATCAACCAGGGCCTTGTGCATGCTAGGCAAATACAGTACAAAAGTTAGTTTACAGCAGGGGTTGAAGCCACTTCAACTTGAAGTGGCTTCAACCCCTGCTGTAAACTAACTTTTGTACTGTAAGATTATGATCATAATTAATCACCAATTCTAATTGAAGCTTATTGCTTTCTATCAATTTTTCCAAAAACATGTTTTTGTTGGGTGTGGTGGCACATGCCTTTAATCCTGGCACTCAGGAGACCGAGGCAAGTAGATCTCTGTGAGCTGGAGGCTAGCCTGGTCTACATAACAAGTTTAGGCCAGCCAAGATTATATACGAGACCCTGTCTCAAAAAACAAAAACAAAAAAAAAGAGGAAAAAAATGTATTTTCCAGTGTAATGGAAAAATATATTGCTTCTACAAGCAATGAATACCTGAGCATTATGCAAACTGGAGAGATGTAGTTAGTGACTGAGGAGACCCCTCAAATATAGTAAAGAAGCCTCTCTACTAACAGCGACAAAGAACAAAGGTCCCAAATCAGATTATCACAGCTCCTGACAAGACTGGGAATAACCTTCCCAAAACTCACTGTGGAGATGAGTAATGCTTCATTTTGGCTTTTCTCTTCATTTTTATACTTTTCCTTCTGTCTCTTTTTCAATTTCTAATCAATAACACTTTTTTGGGGGGGGTCTTTTCAAGACAGGGTCTCTCTGTAGCCCCAGCTGACCTGGAACTCACTCTGTAGACCAGGCTGGCCTTGAACTCACAAAGATCCACCTGCCTCTACCTCCTGAGTGCTAGGATTAAAGGCGTGTGCCACCACGCCCAGCTTAATAACACTTTTTAGTGAAGGTAAATGCCCCAGCTCCAGGCAGTATTCCTAAATAGTCTGATAGCTGACACTATCTACTATCTATGCACCTCAACTCTGTACACACACATTTAAATAAACCTCCCAGTGCAACAAAGCCAAAAGTATGGACAGCTGGCAAGTGCTGCAGGCTACAATGGTAAAGTACTCACTGTTGAAGAACAAACTCCCAGCAACTCCAGATCCACACCTCTGATCTGACATGCCTGCTTAGTACACACACCATAGTAAATCTTCAGATACTGCCTGTCACTGTCAAGGAGGCCATAGAAGGCAGGCAGTGGTATGTATACTCAACCAACATCAACATTTCAACCTGTTCTTCCAGTCACGTAAATAACAGGTCACCCAGTCACAAAGGAACTCTACTCTGAATACAGCCCCAGCAATTAAGTAACCAGTTAGGTCAGAAGTGTGGCAGCAGTGCCACCAAGGAAACATTTCTGGGTGTTGATTCAGACTAGCTGAAGTAGGGCAAAGGTCATTCTGCATCATCCTCCAGGCCACTGGATGACACCAAGCAATTCATCAAAAATACACAGTAAGGAAAAAAAAAATTCGGCCCTCTAAACCCACTGAATAAACTTGGGTTCAGTTTTGAGAACCTTGGAATAAAAAACCTAGCATTTCCTGCTAGATTTTTCAACACATACAAGAAGTCCCTCAGCTGATCCTCTGAAGTGCTTTATAAAATAAATTAAGCTACAATTTAACAAGGCTTGGCCTCCATAAAAGGTTTTGGGATAGATCATGCTTCAGGTTCTTCCCATCAGACTAGCAGAAGTCCCCTCTTGGTTTCTGTAGGGCTGTCTTCTACTAAGTAGCCCAGTCCTAAAGCAAGCAGGCACAAACCAATGGAGTTTCAACTGAAAAAGGCTGGAAGAAAACTGGATCCTTTTGGAATGGCATCACAGACTAAACTAGCTGGGTGCAGTGGTATTTCCAATCCCAGTACTCGGGGAGGCTGAGGTTAGGAGTACTGCTGTGAATTTGAGGACAGCTTAGACTACACAACAAGACCATCTCAAAACAAAGCAACAGCAAAGAAATAAAGACATTTTTAAGTGTTGGGGGGAGTGGCTGCCATCAAGTCTGATGACCTGAATTCAATCCCCAAGACCCACAAGGCAGAAGAAAAAGAACTGACTCCCATTGCTGTACTGTGATGTGCACAAACTTAAGCAAAAAGAGAGAAAGGAAGGAAGGAAGGAAGGAAGGAAGGAAGGAAGGAAGGAAGGAAGGAAGGAAGGAAAGGTTTTTTTTTTTTTAATTAAAAAAGGAGATTAAAATAGGAAAAATGGCACGGAGTAATCTGGTTCCTTATATGGCCCGAACCAACCAAGACACTGACAACATCCCACAGGTGAGAACACTCCATGGGAAAACTGTTACGTTTCAGAAATCAATCACTAGCTAGAATATTCTAAAGCCCAACACAACAACAACAAAAATTAACAGAACAACCCTGCTACTATGTATCATTACTAAGTACCTGATCAGTCCTGTCCACTTTCATCACTCATTTAATTATGCCCACACCCCTCTGAAGCAAATACTGATCTGTCTCCAAAGTCCTTAGCCTAATTAATCTGATTCTATGATTCTATAGTAAAAAGAATTAACCCAGACTTTAACAAGTATAAAGAAAATTAATTGTATTCTTACTAAAAGTCTCCAGTATTAACTGCAAGTAATACTGATCAGCTGTGAGAAAAAGAGTAGTTCATGGTATGAAAGAATATGGATGGTGCTAGAAACTACTGTTGAGGGGTCACAGGAATATTGACAGCTAGTCAGTCATGCTTTAACATGCAGCTTACATGTTCATTTCACACCCCTCCTGAGTTAGGAGTACTATCTTCCCATTTAGAACAGCTCATGGTGTTCCTGTGCTGCCCAGGGCATCTGACGTTTTTCATGTGTGCTTCAGTCATGCTTGTTTGTACTCCTGAGCTCCATCCTTCTTCCACAAGACAGACTACCTCCAGCTCACCTGCACCCAATGCCCTGCATAAAGCAGGCACTGTTATTTGTTTCATGCAAAGCCTATTATTAGTTTCATTCACATACACAGGCTAAAACACCAATTATGGCCACCCTGCTATAAGCTCTCTTCAAAGGCTGTGTACCTCTCCCAGTATCAGTACAGGGTGAACTCCAAATAATGCTCATTTATTAAATTCAGCATATTAAAATGCATATTCATTGCATATTCAAATATCACTATGTTCATACCTTTGACAAAGATGCTGCTGTTCCAGGTTTTATAAGTTTGCCTCCGGTTGACACTGAAGAACTGTTTTCCGGCTTAACTTTTTCTACTGTTGGCATTTTACTTGTTGCAGACACCTTAGGCACTGAGCCAACACTCCTGTTTGCTTTCTTCATTCTGGGACACCTCTTTGTGATGCATTTACAATTAAACCTGTGGAAAGAAATGGCAACACACTGGGAACAAAATCTGGAAGTCAACTCATTTTCAGTTATTTGTGAAGAATTTCACCATGTGAAAAAAAAATATTTGAAAGACAGATGTCACTACAGAAAATAAATGCTGAAAACTCTTAAGGCTCGTTTATCAAAATGAACCCTATTTTTCAAAGCTTCTTCCTTGAATATCTTACTGATTTATAATTTTGTGCATCTAGTTCACTCATCAAAAAGTATCTTAGATTTCCAACGGAACTGACTAAATGCAAAACAGTGTACAGTTTCTTAAGTATACAATGAAGTAATAATCATCCTGGCATTTGGAAATTTGCATCTTTGCAAGGAGGGATGGTGAGGCTATACTTTCTAAATCATCTTGCAAAGTCCTAATTTCAAATATTTGTTGCAATGTCCCCACATCAGCTAAGACAGAAATCTCAACACTCAAGATTTCAATATTGTTTCCCAACACAGCACTTTTATTGAGAGACAAGAAATAAATCAGAGTATGTTGATTCATAAAATAAGAGTATTCTATATACCTGCAACTGAATTTTAAATATTGTTTAAAGGTTTAAGTTGGTGACTACCATACCAAACAACATAGTAATTTGAGCTTTCCTCATCAAATCAATTGAAGACCCATATAACAATAAAAAAAAAAATGCTAAATAGGAAGGAACTCCTCCAGACTACCAGGCTGAAAGATCAGGGAGTTTGTTTCCTGCCATCAGACTCTAAGAAAAAACAATAGCTTTTCTTGGGTCTCAAGCCAGCCAGCTTCCAGAGAAAAACTTACACCTCAGGTCCCTTGGTTCTCAGGCCATCGGGTTCAGACTAGAGATGCACCATCAGTTCTGGTGCTCTAGCTTATCAACTGCAGGCTTGGGACTTTTCTCAACCTCCATCATCACAAAGCCAATTCCATATAATAAACAAAGAATCCCAAATAATACACTTGGTAAAATTATGAACAAAGGAACATTTCCCCTCAACAGCTATAATTCTAGTCTCCCAAAAATTTCATTTTATACCAAAATAATTTTTTAAATGTTTCATTCAGGGTTGGTGAAATGGCTCAGTGATTAAGATGTTCTTGATCTGAGATCTCCTGAGACCAGCTGAGGCAAGAACAGGTAGGTAGGCAGCAGCTGGGTGCTTCAGCAAGGCTGACTGTTGATTTAATATAGTTAATCCATTAATCCAATTGTCTTTGTCTTAATTGGCTTTTCTGGCTGTGGGGGCGGAGTTATCCTCCCAGCTGGTATAAAAGGTAGGGTTGTGTGACTCTTGAGATCTGAGATCTCCTGAGACCAGCTGAGGCAAGCACAGGTAGGTAGGCAGCACTGGGTGCTTCAGCAAGGCGGACTGTTGACTGATTTAATACAGTTAATCCATTAATCCAGTTGTCTTTGGCTTAATTGGCTTTTGTGGCTGTGGGGGTGGAGTTATCCTCCCAGCTGGTATAAAAGGTAGGGTTGTGTGACTCTTGAGATCTGAGATCTCGGAAGACCAGCTGAGGCAAGTGCAGGTGCCTGGGAATGGGCTAAAGAGCCAGCCCACAGCCCCCACCCACAGTCCCCCTGCCTCCCCACCCCACCAACTGGGATTATGAAGGGATCTGAAGGAGGCAAGCAAAGCAAGCATTCAAGAGTGAAGAGGCATTTAGGACTCACATTGGAATACAGGCAAGGAGAAGCCCATATGCCAGGAACATGAAGAAGAGACAACACTGGAAAGGGGCAGGATAATCCCGCACCAAGCTCTACCAACCCTATGGAAGATTCCTACAGTGGGATCCCCCTGGGGATGGCACAGGACACAGATATCAGAAACACAATTGGGAACATATTTAAAGAACTACAACATTATAAAGAGCAAATCAAAGAACTAAGAAAAGAGAATGAAGAACTCAAGAAGGACCTAGAGAGAGAGAATGACAAACTCTGGAAGGAACTGGAAATGCTGAAAAGATCCCATGCTGAAAAAGATAAGGAAACCAACCAGCGAAGCAAAGAGCTACAGGAAGAGAATGAGAAGCTCCAAAAAGAAGTAGAAATACTAAAGAAATCAGAAGAGGAAATGACAAAGGAAATCAAACACTCATCCAATCAAGGGGAAAGGAATGGAAAAAGCCTCAGAAGCAGAATGGAAGAATAGGAACAAAGAATATCAGACCGGGAAGATAATACAGAACAACTAAAAACCTCAAGTAAAGATTATGAAAAATTTAAAAATAAACAAAAGTGGAACAACTAGAACTGTGGGACACTATGAAAAGATCAAACCTCTGCATCATAGGAATAGAGGAAGGAGAAGAATCCCAAGAGAATGGTATTGATCAGATCTTCAACAGAATAACAGATGAAAACTTCCCCAAAATAAAACAGAAAAACCAATACAAATACAAGAAGCACATAGAACTCCAGACAAGATTAGAAAAGAAATTCTCCATGCCACATCAGAGTCAAAATGCTAGACACCCAAAACAAAGACAAAATCCTTAAAACCACAATAAAAAAACAACAAGTGACCTATAAGGGGAAACCTATCAGAATTACAACTGACTATGAAAGAAAGAAGAACCTGGAGCAAAGCATTCCAAGTGTTAAAGGACGATAGATGCCAACCCAGGTTACTATACCCAGCAAAAATGTTGATTATAAATGAAGGAGAGCGAAAAACCTTCCATGACATAAACAAGATGAAAGAATACATGTCTGGAAAACCAACCCTTCAGAGAAGACTTGAAGCAATTCAAAGAACAGAAGAAAGGAGAAACCAATGCCTGGCACCTAGAAAGAGAAGTCAATAAAAGCATAACTGCAGAAGTAGAAACCTAAACCCAAACCGAAAATGGATATCAAGGCAAAAGGAAGCAACACAAACCTATCAGTCATAACTTTAAATATTAATGGACTAAATTCCCCAATCAAAAGACATAGACTGGGAGATTGGATTAGGAAACAGAATCCATCGATATGCTGTCTACAAGAAACACATCTTACCTTCAAGGATAGGCACCACCTTAAAGTGAAAGGATGGAAAAAAATATTCCAAGCAAATGGTACCAAAAAGAAAGCAGGTGTTGCTATTTTAATATCAGACAAAATAGACTTCAAAGTAAAAGAAATCAGAAGAGACAAAGAAGGCCATTATATTTTTATCAAAGGAACAATTCACCAAGAAGATTTCACAATCATGAATATATATGCCCCAAACTCTGGTGCACCAAATTTTATAAAGACAATTCTCCAGGACCACAAGTCACACACTAACCCCAGCACACTCATAGTAGGGGACTTCAATACCCCACTGAGTCCTTTTG
>VZQC01001241.1:391062-554687 GCA_009823505.1 Rhizomys pruinosus
ACATTCCCTACCCCTCCAGAGCTTGCATTCTGCCAAACATCTTCTTTATATCTCTTTCTCAGTCTTTCAATATTCTCCCTGAGGAAGTTGACTGTTTGAGCAGAAGTTCACTTTTACAGTTAGTTCTTGATGCAGTCCTTTCGTTGTTGTTGTTGTTCTTTTTCAATATCATCACTCCAGCTGCTTTGGACAAAAAGTCAAGGGGCCGTGAACAAGAAAATACTTACAGCTAGGTAATTGGCCCTCGCAATCCATAGATGAGGGATACCATCTGTTTTGTGTTTTTCTGGGACTGTGTTACTTAAATCAGCATGAGCTCCTCCAGCTCCAGCATTTTTCTGCAAAGCTCATGACGTCGTATTTTACTGCTGCATCGAATTCTCCATTGTATAGTTTGTACCACATTTTCTCTATCCATATCCAGTTGAGGGCATTCTTAGGTTGGTTCCGCTCGTGCTTGCTATTTTGCAATAGAGCATGAACCATAAAACATGGTGGTCTGTATCTCTGCGGTTCAGTGAGTCTTGAGGGTACCATGCCTAGGAGTAGTATGGCTGGGTTAGGTGGCAAAGTTCATTCCAAGTCTTCCAAGGGTTTTTTCCACACTGCTTCCATAGTGGCTGTACGAGTTTACTTCCCACCAGCACCGATTAGTGTTCCCCTTTCCCACACAACCTCTCCAGCACTTGGACTTGGTATCATTTGTTTCTTGATCTAGCCAGTCTTAATTGGAGTAAAAAGTGATATATTAAAGTGGTTTTGATGTACCTTTCCTTAATGATTCTGTGTTGCAACTCTTTTAAGATGTTCTCAGCATTCTCAATTCCATACTTGTTTGAAAGTTCTTGTTCAGCTCTTTGCCATTCTAATGAGTGGGTCATTTTTTTTCTTTCGTTGTTTTTGTGTAGTTTACATATTCTGGAAATCAAGGCTTTTTCAGATGTTTCTGTGCTGAACGGGTTCTCCCACTTGTGGGATTTCTCTTCACTTCCTTGTTTCTTTTGATGTACAGAAAGCTTGCGTTAATGAGGTTCCCATTTGTCAACTATCAACCTTAATTCTTGCGCAGCCGCTGTTCTCTTTAGAAAGTCTTTTCCTACCGCTATGTCTTGTAGTCTGTGCCAACGTTTTCTCCTATCACCTTCCAGGAGTTGGGGTTTCACGTGCGGTCTTTGATCACCTCCGGAGTCTCACTTTGTACAGGGCGAGAGAGGTAGGGGTTTTTAATTTCATTCTTCTACACGTGGTGATCCAGTTTTGCCAACCCTACTTGATGACGATGCGTCTTTTCTCTCATTGTGCTTCTTGTCCCCTTTTCAAATAGAAGTGTTTGAAATTTATGTGTCAGTTTTGGATCTTCGTTTTGTTCACATTGGTCAACAGGTCTGATTTTGTGCAGTACCAGGCTGTTTATGACTATAAAACCTGTAGAATATTATGTTTGATGTCTGTATAAGATCCCCCTCTGTGTATCTCTTTTGTTAGGGTTGTTTTGGCTATTGGGGTCTTTTGTTTTGCCGAGTCCTACGCTTTAAAGGAATGTTTCTGTTCATTCCCCAATTTATGCTGTATATGGCTGTGGCGTTTGTATTGGCTTTGATTTGACCTTGGGGAACTGATCCCTCTCATCCGTTCCTTCTAGGAGCGTTACGCATGAAGGATGCTGAGATTTGGTCAAGCTTTTTCACAGCATCAATTGAGAGATGGTGTGGTTTTTGTTTCCTTTCATTATGTGGTTTGATGATGATATTGTATTTTCATATGTTGAAACCATCCCTGCAAATCTGAATAAATTTTAAACTTGATCATGGTGGATGGTGTTCTTGATGTGGATCTGTCTGCGATTTGCCAGTATCTGTTTAGAATTCTGGCATCTATGTTGGCTTCCATTAGGTCGAGATGGGTCTCTTAATTTCCTTTTTTTTTTGTTGCATCTTTGCCTAGTTTGGGGGGGGGGGGGAACGCGGGTCTAGACTTGATTAAAAAAAAAAAAGAAGATGCTCTTGCAGAGGATCCAGATTCAGTTCCCAACACCCACACGATGGCTCGCAACAAACTGTAACTCCACTTCCAGGGGAACTGATACCCTCTTCTGGACTCTGCAGGCACTAGGTATGCACATGGTGCACAAACATACATGCAGGCAAAACATTCACACACTTAAAACATGTTTCATTGGGCTGGCAAAATGGATGAATGGATGAAAGCACTTGACATGGGAACCTAATCCCCAGAGGCATACCATATCTCTTTCTCTCTCTCTCTCTCTCTCTCACACACACACGCAATTTTAATGCAATTTAAAAGTGCTTTCACAAATTTCTAAAGCAACCCTATTAAGAGTAAGAATAAAGAAAACTAGCTTTTCAGCAGGAACAGCCATCTTCCAGTGATTCCCCAAAATGACAAAAGGAAAAGAGGAGAAAATCCTCTGGTATATGTTCTCTAGGGTCTTTAGAAAACGTGGTGTTGTCGTTTGGTGCCATCTATTTGAATCTACAAGAAGGGCGATATTGTAGATATTAATAGAATGGCTACTATTCAAAAGGAATGCCCCATGTTGCCATGGCAAAACTGAGAGTCCACAACAGCATACTGTTAGCGTTGTTTAAACAAGCAAGTTAAAGCAAGATTCTTGCCAAGAGAATTAATGTGTGTACTGAGCATATTAAACACTCTAAGAGCCAACATGGCTTCCCGCGAGACAGAAAATGACCAGAAAAAAAGGAATCCAAAGAGAAAGGAACCTGTGTTCAAATGAAGCACTAGCTTGCCTACCCAGAGAAGCACTTTGGGAAAACTTACAGAAAGAAGCCTGGGCTGCAGAAGCCTATTCCCTGTGAATTTATGGCTTAATGTACAAAAAGAAATAAAAGACTTAGACTGTTAAAATGTTTTTCTTAAATTGAAATGTGGGGTCTTTTTCCTGAAAGAAAATTTTAAATCAAATTTTAACTTTCCTAATTAATTTTGTATTTCCTATCCAGATTCAGCATTTTTCTTGCTAGGTAATATGGCTTTGTGTGCAACAAATGCACTCTGACTAGAAAATGACCACATATTTATAGAATATTTACATTAGTTTCAAGCTAGCTGCTTTAAATCAGCATGCTTTGGAAAAGATGTAGAAAACTCACTGGAAGACAGGCAGAGAGGTGCACCTCTAATCCCTAGCACACAGAAGACAGGAAGGTAAACCCAAGGCCAGTATGGGCTACACAGCAAGACACTGTCTCTAAGAGGAGAAGGTTGACAATTGCATTAGTAAGTAGTTAGATTTTAAGAAGTTGACTTTGAAACCTGCTATGTAAAATAAAGCCTGCAATGTAAAAATAGACTGTTTAAAGTATCCTGTTGTGTTAGGTACTTGTGAATTGCTTTGACCATGGAACAAGACCCAACAGTAGTGTGAATTTATATTTGGCTTAACAAATACTATAACTCTTTTAAAAAATGAAAAAAAAAATTAACCACACCATATTATAATCCATAAGTGGATCTTGTACCCCAACTCTGGTCAAGATGGAGGATAATGCTAGACAAGACCCTTGCCTAGAGCCCTCTGGGCATGGGAGATTTCAGGATGAGGGAAAAAGATGAGTACAGCTCATGCCACTTCAAGTATCTAACCACTGAAAATAGGAGTCTGGTGAAAGTTATTTGAGGTCATCATAACAGCACCCATCAACCACCTCTAATTCAGCCAAATCAAGAAAATAAAAGGCAGTTCTCTGCACAAAAACACTATGGATCTTGTCTCTGTGTGCTAAGAATAATCGCATACTACAATAATCCATGAAGCATGACACATATACTCAAAATGTGAGGCTTTTCTACCAGAGCTCCAGATATTCTTTCAGACGGCAGGTACTGTGTCCTATGTAGTATCTACTACAGGAACTGAATCCTCTTGAGTATCCAGCTGAGGACCAGAGTACATGTACAAGTCTTTCTGGGTCAATCATGTTTAAATGACAACAGTCTGAAACCACACTCCACACTCTTTCTACTACCCAACAGGGCCACCAAAGTACTCACAAAACAGAGCAGCCACAGGAATACGCAGCTCTGATCTCAGGGAATTTTATACAATAGAGTTCAAATTATAGCCAGATATGGGGGTACACTCCTTTAATCCTAGCACTCAAAAGGCACAGGCAGATGGAGCTCTGTGAGATGGAGGCCAGCATCATCTACATAGTGAATTCCAGGCCAGCTGGGGCTACCGGGAGACCAGCACAAAATAAACAAAAAACACAGATAAGATTATAACCACACTAAAAGTATACTGCTCAATCTATGCCTTATTCACTTGTTCTGTGGGTCTGCACTTCATTCTTTTTTTCCTTTGGGGGGTGGAGTGGGGTGGGGAGGTCTCTCTTGCAAATGCTAAGCACTCTACCCACTGAGCTAAACACCCAACCAGTGCTAATATTCTTAACCAAGTCTTCATTGTGGCATGTTAATATAACTTCTACCTTTTCATTTGTTCTGCTTTGCTTTTCATGAGGGTTGTATTTTGTGTGTGTGTGTGTGTGTGTGTGTGTGTGTGTGTGTGTGTGTTTGAGACAAGGCCTCCCTGTAGTCTCTGATGGCCTCGAACTCACAATGTAGATCAGGCAGGCTCCACCTGTCTCTGCCTCCCAAGTGCTAGGATTAAAGGCAAGCACCACCACACCTGGCCTGTTTTGTTTTTTAAGACAAGGTCTCACTACATAGCTCTGGCTGGCCTGGAGCTCACTATGAAGATCTCACTATGAAGATCTCTCACAGAGATCCACCCACCTCTGCCTCGTGATTACTGGGATTAAAGGTATATGCCTAGCCTTAAAATCTACTTTTTGTCTTTTTGGTTGTGAGTCTGAGCCTTTAACAGCTGTATCATTTCTCTAGCCCTGAAATCTACATTTTAAACAGCAGAAAGTTTACTGCTGGGTCTAAATCTGTAGGTAATAAGTTAATGTGGCTTGTAGATAAGAATTTGACTTTTAGAACACTAATTTATAAATTATTTATTCCTTTTTATTTAACACAATGATCTTTCGGGAATAGGTACAAACAAAACTGCTCTCATTATAGAAATAACCCTGCCTTTTATTTTTTTTTAAACAAAATAGTTTTATTGATGTTTTGTGTATTTCATACATCATTTTTTTTCCCTTTATTTATAACCTGCATTTTAGAAGGCTGCAATCTGGGTGGCCAGAACTCCACACAGCAAGGAGGTCCCCTTGCTGCTCAGGACAGGATTTACAACTCCAGAGCTCCAGAGTTTCCTTTACAGCTACCAAGAGATGAGTGATTAAGACCTACAGAAACAAATACAGAACCATCTCTTACCTTTCATGTAAGGCAGATAAAATATAATTTAAACATAAAAACACAGACTTCCTATAAACAGCAACAAAAAAAAACTGATCTTGGAGGCAAGTTATAGGCTATTCCACATTTACAGAAAATTCTCCTACTTATAAGCATCAACGTTTAGAGGATCCTGACTATAAAAAACTAAAAGCATACACACTTACTTTGTGCTAAGCCAGAGTACCCAAGCATCAATTCCACCTGAACTAGTCAAGAATGAAAATTGTCTCTCAATATCTGCAGGGGATTGGTTCCAAGATCACAGATACTCACATTCCTTATATACAAAGTAGTATTTACACAAAACCTACATATATCTTTCTTTACACTATGTCTAGGTTACTTCCCTACACTATGTCTAGATTACTTAAAATACCTAATCCACTGTAAATGACATGAATGGCTATTATACTGTACTGTTTAGGGACCAATGACAAGAAAAAGTCTATGCATGTTCAGTACAGGCATGATTTTTTGACAGGGAAAATATTTTCATGCCAAGGTTAGAAAACCACACAGACCATGGGAGTACAAGTAGTGGAAAATCTATCCCCTTTAGAGAAGCCTAAAGTGTACTAGAAATGAGGTATGTAGATGAATAGCACCCTTTCCTTGATAGTTCTACTTTATAAAAAAAAAAAAAACTGTATGTGAGCCAGGCGTGGTAGTACACGCCTTTAATCCTAGCACTTGGGAGGAAGAGGCAGGCAGATCTTTGTGAGTTCAAGGCCAGCCTGGTCTACAATGTGAGTTCCAGGACAGCTGGGGCTATAGGGAGACCCTGTCTCAAAAAGACAAAAAAAAAAAAAAAAGTGTATGAGTACAATGCCTGTAGAGAGATCCATCCCAATTGGACATCATGGCACAAACCTGTATTCCCAGCAACTGAGAGTCTCAGGCCAGCCCGGACAATACAGTGAGACTGTCTCAAAAATAAACATCTAGTCCCCATTTCTGCCGTAGGAGAGCAAAGATAAGTATGTCTCACAAAAGTATGAGAAAGCATGGGCTCAACTAAAGGATTCTAAGAACTTGGATATGTCTAAAATACAGATATATCAAAACAAAGGACCAGAGGTGAGGGAGAGGGCTCATTGGTTAAAAGCACTAGGTGTGCAAGCCTGATAGTCTAAGTTCAATCCCTGCAACCCATGTAAAAAAAAAAAATCGAATAGGTGGCACACATCTGTAATCCTAGCACTCCTACAGCAGGATAGGAGGCAACAACAGGAGAATCACCTGAGAGCTCAAGTCTGCCTAGCATAGAAAACGCAGTGCAGCAGCAGAAATGAGACCCTGCCTCAACAAGAGGGAAGATGAAAATCAACTCCTGAAAGTTATTCCCTGATCACCACATGTACATGGTGGCATGCACATATCTGCATCCACATACCTACACATACCTACACATACACACACACACACACACACACACACACACGTACACACACACACACACACACAATCGCTTAATCAATAAATTAAAAATTTAAAAAACAGGGGCTGGAGAGATGGCTCAGCAGCCAAGAACACTGGCTGCTCATGCAGAGGACCTGGGATCAGTTCCCAGCACAGACATTGTGGCTAACAACCGTCTGTCACTACAGTTCCAGGGTATCTGACACCCTCTTCAGATCTCCATGGGCACTGCATGAAACAGGTACACTCACATGCATGTAGACAATACATTCACACAGCTAAAATAAAAATAATATACTTTCTTTTAAAAATTAAAAAACAAAGGACTAGTAGGAAAGAGCCTTGAAAGCCAGTCAAGCCCTAAACATCTGACAGTGACTCATAGACACACTAAACTTAGGGAAGCTCTCTAATCTAGGGCTTCTTAAACTTTTGCCATTCACAACCCTCTTTTGTCTAAGAAATACTTGCATGACCCCAGGTGTATGTACATAAAATAGGTATGGTGGCGCATGCCTTTAATCCCAGCACTTGGGAGGCAGAGGCAAGAGGATCTTTGTGAGTTCAAGGCCAGCCTGGTCTACAGAGTGAGTTCCAGGACAGCTGGGGCTACAGGGAGACCCTGTCTCAAAAAGATTAAAAAAAAAATTATTTTAAAGCACTTCTTTAATATGTACTATTTTTCAATTTATTAATGATGAAAATCAAATTTGCACACTGACATGGATATGCATGTTTCATTTTACATAAAGAATCAAATCCTGGAGGCTAAAGAGATGGCTCAGTGGTTAAGAGCATTGGCTGTTCTTGCAAAGGACAGGGGTTTGATTCCCAGCACTCACATAGCAGATCTGAAGCCCTCTTCTGACTTCTGTAGGCATTGCACAACACAAGTGGATTTACATACATGAAGACAAGATACTCATACACATAAAATAAAAATAATAAAGCAATTAAAATTAAAATTTAAAATCAAATCCTAACTGAATATCTGACACCTTCAGCATTTTTCAGAGTTCATCAATATTTTGATCTTATTTGTCAAAACTCATAATGTGTAAATATATATGTACTACAAAATGGCAAAAGTACTTTTAGGATGATTTCAGAAATTGTTGGATATTCTGTCCTAATTCCACACCAAAATTTCTTTAATGATATTTTAAAATAAAACTCAAGTCAGCAACTTAAAATAGCAATTTTTGACTGTGAGTCTGAGCCTTTAACAGCTGTGCCAACTCTCTAGCCCTCAAACAGAAATTTTTAAATATTTTATTTATTATGTTTATACACATACATATATAGTTACAAAATAAATATCAAAGGGCTGGAGAGAAGGCTCAAGCAGTTAAGAGCACCAACTACTCTTTCAGAGGACCTAGGTTCAATTCCCACCACCCACATGGCGGCTAAGAACCGGGCGTGGTGGCGCATGCCTTTAATCCCAGCACTCAGGGGGCAGTGGCAGGCAGATCTCTGCAAGTTCAAGGCCAGCTGGGGGTATAGGGAGACCCTGTCTCAAAAATAAATAAATAAATAAATAAATAAATAAATAAATAAATAAATAAATGAATAAATAAATAAATAAATAAATGCCAAATGGAAAATGTTGTAAAATGTGAGATGCCCCTAAAATGAACATCATAAAAAGAAAGGCAAAATGTAAAATTATAAATCAAATTCTTCCTTGAAATACAGAAAATGATTTTCAAATATACAAACAGAACTTCAAACCAAAGTTTCTTCATTTACAGCATGTAGATAAACTTCATAAATATCTAAATTTCATGATATACAAAATTCTTTAATGTTCATTTTAATGTCCCAAAAGATATGAACCATTCTGTGAGCTACAAAAAGAAACAATGCCAGAATATTATACAAAACATGACACATACAATTAAACCCCCACGCCAAATAGGTAATGAGAGTCACACGATCATTCCTCTGTACAGAATTACAGAAACTGTAGGAAATAAAACTTCAAACAGCTTCTTCTCTCCCACCACCTCCTGGCTGGAGTATAGCAGGAGCCAGAGCCACAGAGCTGCAGAACCATGGAGGCCTGAGGCTGCATGTGCACCCAGGCCGCAGCATGCCCACCGCTCCCCTGACACTCTTCTCCCGGCCAGGGTTGGAAGCGGAGTCCACACAGCTGACAGGTTTTCTTGTGGAAATGTCCATGTGAGAACAAGTTACCTGCCACATAGAAGATGGGATCAAACAGCAGCAGGATCAGTGATCGTCCTAAAAATAAGTACTTAAAGAAGCTGTCCGACTGACTGAAATGATGAACTTCTGCTCAAAACAGTCAACTTCCTCATGGAGAATATTGAGAAAGACTGAGAAAGAGATGAAAGGCATGTTTGGCAGAATGCATGAGCTCTGGTGGGGTGAGGGAATGGGGGGAACACGGGTCTAGAGGTGTTAAAAAAATAAAAATAAATTTATAAAAAAAAAAAAGCTGTCCAGCACAGACTGTTTCTGTAAATGAACCCTTCTAGAATCAGCGTTTTTCATTTTCTTTCCTTGCATCAACTAGCAGTACTGAGTTGAAACTGTTGGAAGAGGCAACCATTTCAGTCTGCAAGTCTTTAGTAGAAAACAATCCTTGAACAGGAAATCTTGATGCACTAATTAAAGTCTTCCTTTCTAGAACCAAAGAACTGAAACTTTCAGCAGAATGTCAGAATCACATCTTCATTTGGCAGACACATAATGCTTTGTTTATTATTTGCTGTTTGCTGAAAGTATTCATCTGAAAGATGTCTGAGGAGGAGTTCACAGCTTCATTTTGTATCTGAAGAAAAATCTGCAGGTAGTTACAGTTCTGACTCAGTAGAGCTTTTTCAAGAATTTCTCTGCAGCTTGGTGCAGTTAATCACTGATAGTCCACTCTTACACATATGAAGTATCAGTGGAAGCAATATCAACAATAGTCATCTTCCTTTCCTGCCAGCTCTTCCACAAGTAAGTTTTGCGACAGAGCATCAGTCACAAGTATTTGATGCAAAGTCCACATCTTCCATACACCAGCAAACTTGTGAAAACCTTATTATAACTTCATCAGACAAGAAAAGCCACCTCCTCCAGGAACCCAGCAGTTGGATGGGGGAGGACTACTTTATGGACTGGCATCAGGAGTAGCAACTGGTCTCTGGAATGCCTTTACACTAGGTGGTGTGGGCAACAAAGCAGCTGCCTCTCCAGAGCTCACTTCCCCTCTGGCCAACCAGAGTCTCCTGCTACTGATGGTGCTGGCAAACATGACAGATGCCCCAGACACACCAAACCCCTACAGACAGGCCATCATGTCCTTCAAGAACACACAAGACAGCAGTCCTTTCCCCTCATCAATTCCACATGCCTTCCAGATAATTTTTCTTTATTTTTTAAGAGATTCTACAATATAAGAGCACAGTTGTTTTCAGATCACATTGACGTTGTTCAGTATGCCATACAATTAGGCAATTGGTGCTACCATCCACAGATGAGGGATACCATTCATCGTTTGTTTTTCTGGGACCCTGTTACTTCACTCAGCATGATATCTTCTAGCTCCAACCATTTACCTCCAAAGGTCATGATGTCATCTTTCTTTACCTCTGTATAAAACTCCATTGTGTAGATGTACCACATTTTCTCTATCCACTCATCAGGTGAGGGGCACCTGGTTTGGTTCCAGCTACTTGCTATTGTGAAGAGAGCTGCATTAAACATGGCTGTGCATGTATCTCTGTGGTAAGATAAGTCTTGTGGGTACATACCCAGGAGTGGTATGGCTGGGTCAGGGGGCAAGTTCATTCCAAGTCTACCAAGGGTTCTCCACACTGCTTTCCATAGTGGCTGGTACAAGTTTACATTCCCACCAGCAGTGGATGAGTGTTCTCCTTTCCCTACAACCTCTCCAGCTCTTGGTAGCATTTGTTTTCTTGATCCTAGCCAGTCTTATTGGAGTGAGATGATACCTTAAAGTGGTTGTAATTTGCAATTCCTTAATTATTAGTGATGTTGAACACTTTTGAAGATGTTGCTCAGCCATCTCTACTTCCTCACTTGTGAAGTCTCTGTTCAGCTCTTTGCTCCATCTTTTCAGTGGGTCATTTGTTTTCTTTCTTGTTCTTGGAGTAGTTTATATATTCTGGAAATCAATGCTTTGTCAGATATATCTGTGGTGAAGGTTTCCTCCCACTCTGGATTTTCTCTTCACTTCCTTGATTGTTTCTTTTGATGTACAGAAGCTTTTGAGTTTAATGAGGTCCCACTTGTCAATTGTTGACCTTAATTCTTGAACAGCTGCTGTCTGATTTAGGAAGTCTTTTCCTATGCCTATGTCTTGTAGTGGGCTGCCAACTTTTTCTTTTATCGCCTTCAAAGTTTGGGGTTTCACATTGAGGTCTTTAATCCATCTGGAGTTGACTTTAGTACAGGGTGAGAGGTAGGGGTTTAATTTCATTCTTCTACAAGTGGTGATCCAGTTTTGCCAACACCACTTGCTCAAGATGCTGTCTTTCCTCCATTGTGTCTTCTTAGCCCCTTTGTCAAATATGAGATAGCTGAAATTGTATGTGCTCAAGTCTGGATCTTCAGTTTTGATCCATTGATCAACAGGTCTGTTTTTGTGTCAGTACCAAGCTGTTTTTAAGACTATAGCCCTGTAGTACAGTTTGAAGTCTGGTATAGAGATCCACCCTGTACTGCTCTTTTCATTCAGGGTTGCTTTGGCTATTCAGGGTCTTTTGTTTATCCAAATGAAAATAAGGACTTTTTTGTCCAAGCCTGTGAAGAAACTCTTGGGGATTTTAATTAGGATTGCATTAAATCTACACAAGAGTTTGGGCAGAATGGACATTTTTTAAAAAACATTTTTTTTAATTTTTTAAAATTTTATTTATTTCTGTATATGTATGTACTGTCTGCATGCAAGTTTGTGCACTCGTGTTGTGCAATGCTGCAGAGGTCAGAAGAGGGTGTCGGATTCCACTGGAACTGGAGTTCTCCTGGAATTGGAGTTTCAGAAGGTTCTCGGCCGCCATGTGGGTGCTGGGGACTGAACCCAGGTCCTCTGTAAGAGCAGTCAGTGCTCTTAACTGCTAGGCCATCTCTCCAGCCCCATGGAAATTTTTATTATATTAATTTTCCCAATCCATGAACATGGAAGTTTTTTCCATCTTCTGATGTCTTCTTCAATTTCTTTCTTCAACAGTTTAAAATTTTTGTTGTAGAGATCTTCGGTGTCTTTGGTTAGGTTTGTTTCTAGGTATTTTATTGTTTTTGAGGCTATTGTGAGTGGGAAGGTCTCCTTGTGTATTCCCTCTTCAGTTGCTTGTTGTTGGTGTAAAGAAAGGCTGCTGATTTTTCTTGGTTAATTTTGTATCCTGCCACTTTACTGAAGCTCTTAATCATTTCTAGGAGTTTTCTGGTGGAGTTTTTAGCATCCCTTAAGTAAACAATCATATCATCAGCAAAAAGGGATAGCTTGACTTCCTCTTTTCCAATTAGTACTCCTTTAATTTCCTTTTTGTACTCCTTTATTTTCCCTTATTGTGCTACCAAGTGTTTCAAGCACTATATTGAAGAGGAGTGGTGACAGAGGGGCAGCCTTGCTGAGTTCCTACAATTTAAAGGGAATGCTTCTGTCGTTTCCCCATTTACGATGATATTGGCTGTGAGTTTCCTGTATATGGCTTTGATTACATTGAGGAGTGATCCCTCCAATCCAATTCCCTCTAGAACTTGAAGGGATGCTGGATTTTGTCAAAGGCTTTTTCAGCATCAATTGAGATGATGGTGTGGTTTTTGTCTTTGATTCCATTTATGTGTTTGATGATGTTTATTGATTTTCATATGTTGAACCATCCCTGCATCTCTGGTATGAATCCAACTTGGTCATGATGGATGATCTTCTTGATGTGGTTCTGTATGCGATTTGCCAGTATCCTGTTTAGAATTTTGGCATCTGTGTTCATTAGGGAGATGGGTCTATATTTCTCCTTTTTGGTTGTATCTTTGCCTGGTTTTGGTAATAGAGTGATGCTGGCTTCATAGAAGGAATTTGGGAGAATTCCCTCTGATTGTATCCTTCTTAACAATTTGAGTAATAATGGTTGTAAGTCTTTTTGAAATGTTTTATAGAATTCTGCCATGAAACCATGCGGGCCTGGGCTTTTTTTTTAGTTGGGAGGTTTCTTAACATCTTCAATTTCTTCATATATTATGGGTCTGTTTAAGCTGTCAATCTCTTCTTGGTTGAGCTTTGGTTATTCCCAGGATTTCAGATGTTCATCCTTTTCATCTAGGTTTTCAAACTTGGTATAGTATAGGTTTTTGAAGTATTACCATATGATCGTCTGGATCTTTTCATTGTATGTTGTGATATTTCCCTTTTCATCACAGTTTCTATTGATTTGGAGTTGTTCCTTCTTTCTTCTGGTTAACTGGGCTAAGGTCTGTCTATTTTGTTTATTCTCTCAAAGAACCAACTTTTGGATTCATTGATTTTTTTGTATTGTTTTGTTTCTATTTCATTGATTTCTGCTCTGATTTTTGTTATTTCTTCCTGTCTGTTGCATTTAGGGTTCATCTGTTGTTATCTCTCAAGTGTTTTTAGCTGCAGTGTTAGACCATTCCCTTGTGCTCTTTCTGTTT
Organism: Rhizomys pruinosus; assembly: GCA_009823505.1. Taxonomy (NCBI): domain Eukaryota; kingdom Metazoa; phylum Chordata; class Mammalia; order Rodentia; family Spalacidae; genus Rhizomys; species Rhizomys pruinosus. The sequence continues at coordinate 404,494 of VZQC01001241.1, forward strand.
TTCTAATGTAAGCAACCAGGGCTATAAACTTCAATCTTAGGACTGCTTTTTAAAGTATTGTGTTGTATTGTCATTGTCATTCAGTTCCAGGAATGCTTTTATTTTTTATCTCTTCCTTGACCCATTCATTATTCAGGAGAGTGTTTAGTCTCCACATGTTCTTGTAGATAGTAGTAGAGCTTATCCTGGTGTTGATAGTGAGCTTTATTGTGTTGCAGTCTGATAAAATGCATGAAGTTATTTCAATCTTTTTGTATTTGTGGAGGTTTCTTCTGTGTCCCAGTATGTGGTTGATTTTCGAGAATGTTCCGTGGGGTGCGGAGTAGAAAGTCTATTCTCTGGTATTTGGGTGGAATATTCAGTAGATGTCTGTGAGGTCCATTTGGTGTATCATATCATTCAGTTCAGATGTCTCTGTTTATTCTTTGTCCTGTTGACCTGTCCAAAGGGCTCAGTGGGGTATTGAAGTCCCCTACTATGAGAACAACTAAAAACCTCAAGTAAACATTTTGAAAAATTTAAAAATACACAAAATACACAAAAGTGGAACAACCAGGAACTATGGGACACTATGAAAAGATCAAACTTCCACATCATAGGAATAGAAGAAGGAGAAGAATCCCAAGAGAATGGTATTGATCAGATCTTCAAAAGAATAATATATGAAAATTTCCCCAAACTAAAAAAAGACAAACCCATACAAATACAAGAAGCACATAGAACTCCAAACAGACAAGATCAGAAAAGAAACTCTCCTTGCCATATCATAGTTAAAATACTAGACGCCCAAAACAAAGACAAAATTCTGAAAGCCACAAGAGAAAAACAAGTTACATATAAGGGGAAACCTATCAGAATTACAACTGACTTCTCAGTGCAAACTATGCAAGTAAGAAGAGCATGGAGCAAAGCATTCCTAGTGTTAAAGGACAATAGATGCCAACCCAGGTTACTATACCCAGCAAAAATGTCGATTCTAGTTGGAGAGAAAAAAAATCTAATGACATAATTAAAAAAATGAAAGAATACGTTTCTGGAAAACCAACTCTTCAGAGAATACTTGAAGCAATTCAAAGGACAGAAGAAAGGAGCAACCACCCCAGGCACCTAGAAAGAGAATTTAATAAAATCATAACTGCAGAAGTAGAAACCTAGACCAAAAGTGCAAATGGACAGCAAGTTGAAAGGAAGTAACACATCTATCAGTTATAACCTTAAATATTAATAGACTAAACTCCCCAATCAAAAGACATAGACTGGGAGATTGGCATGTGGGTTTCTATTTGCCTGTATTCCAATGCGAATCCCAAATGCCTCTTCACTGTGTTGAAGGCTTGCTTCACTTGCCTCCTTCAGATGCCTTCGTTGTTTGATTGATTGGTTTATTTTTTTCCTTGCTTATGGAGTGTTGACTTGTCTAAGTTTTAGGCTTTGTACTGGAAGTCTAACTCACTCTTGCCTTTCTGTTCTGAAGGTTTTCCAAAGAATCTGCTTGGACACTCCTTCGGCAATCCCAGTTGGCAGGCGGGGGGTGGGGGGGGGGGGTGGGGTATGCCTGTTTAGCTCTGTGCTTCAGGTGGTCCTGGGAAATCCCCAATATAAGCTCTGTGCACTCCAGATTAAGTTTAATAGTTTGTACACAGCCCTGTGTGAACAGCAGACATCTGATCAAGCAATGCTCCTCCTGTACACTCTGCTCCATCAGAATAGCAATGTGAGAACATACATGTTGGCTCAAACAGATATGGAAAATCTTCTTTTACCAATTCTTGAGATTCTGTATCATGTTGAAGAAAGAAATTCACACCATGTATATATGGCCCTTATAATACTGTTGATCCTTACAGAAGATGATGGCTTCACTAGGTCCATTCATGAAGTGATATTAAAAAACATTACTTGGTACTCAGAACAAGTTCTAACTGAAATTTCCCTGGGGAGTCTCCTGATTCTGCTTGTAATAAGAACCATTCAGTACAATATGGCCAGGAAAAGAGACAAGTATCTTCACACAAACTGCCTGGCAGCTCTAGCAAATATGTCAGCACAGTTTCCTTCTCTCCACCAGTATGCTGCCCAGAGGATCATTAGGGTCTCTTCTCTTACTCAGACTGGCATTAGTCCTCCTGCTTCAGCCTACCAAGTGCTGAGGTTATAGATCTTAAAGGCTCACTCATGGTTTCTACAAATGGTGATCCAGTTTTGCCAGCACCAGAGAGTATGTTCTTAACTTGTCTTTGTCAGTGGGTCACAAACAGAAACCAAATTAAAGGAGGAAAAATTAAAGGAGGAAAATTTGAATTTCTAAACATAAAAAAAGACTGAGAGAAAGATGCAGGATAGTTATGGCAGAGTGCATGATCTGGGGTGGGATGGAGGGAAAGGAAAGGGGAATATTTTCTAAACTGAACTGAGAAATGATGTCTGAAATACACAAAACATCAATAAAAGCATTATTTAAAAAAGCTTAAAACATAACTGTAATGAAAAAGTGGAAAGAGAAAAACAATGCTGATGATCCAGATTCCAAGGTAACATTACTCTAGTATCAATCAATAAAAAAAGATTTATTACTTTAATTATATATGTATGAGTATATTGCCTGCATGCATGTAAGTGTACTCATGTCATGCAGTGCCTGCAGAAGTGAGAAGAGGGTATCAGATTCCCTGAAACCAGAGTTATGGATGGTTGTTAGCCAACATGTGGGTCCTGGTAATCGAACCCTGATCCTCGGGAAGAGCAGTCTGTGCTCTTATCCACTGAGCCATCTCTCCAGCCTCCTCAAATTAGCAATTTTTAAAATCCAACATTCTAATATAACACAATCCAAAGATTCAATAATTTTATATTTATATGCTGAGGGATAGCAGTAAGAAAACATTAAGTCCTTCTTCCATAATTAAATCATTGTTTCTGAAAGAGCTGAAAACCTCAAATGCATAATAAAAACACTGCAATTCATATAGTAGTCTCACATCTGAGCCACAGGTATTCCAGGTATGCTGAATGGCATTGAGTGTGTGATAGTATATATAGTGCTAAGTTCTCATTTTGTGCATCAGAACTAAGGCTGCATTGAAGCCCCAGGATACAACACTGGTGAGTGCTTCCAGAAATTCCTTGAACTCATTACACAATTGATTTTATTTATTTATTTATTTATTTATTTATTTATTTATTATTTGTTTATTTATTTTGGTCTTTTTTGAGATAGGTCTCTCTGTAGCTTATTTATTTATTTATTTATTTATTTATTTATTTATTTATTTATTTATTTTGGTCTTTTTTGAGATAAGGTCTCCCTGTAGCTCCAGGTAGCCTGGAACTCACTCTGTAGATCAGGCTGGCCTTGAACTCACAGAGATCTCCCTGCCTCTGCCTCCCAAGTACTGGGATTAAAGGTGTGTGCCACCATGCAAGGCTGATTTTGAATTTTCAGCTGGGCACTTGTAAACCTTTCACTGTGATTGACATTGTGGATGGCAACTCATGGTTTAAAGAGGTATGTTCTAATTTGACCTGCAGCTCCTACAGATAAACTTGGAGCTGCTATGTAGGACAGAGTGAAGGGTCACAGAATGGGAAGGTCATAAGAGGAAATGGAAGCAAGCATCTCCTTCCCTGTAACCTCTTACCTCTGCCTTAATCTAAGTTCCATACTTTGTTCTATAGTTCTCTTGGAATCTGAATACTGCCCCAGTGCTTCATTCTGTGGGCTGTTCTCCCAAGTCAATACCACAGTTAGTCCTTCCAGTCCCACACCACTTTTATCTCTAGTGGCACATTGTGCAAGCACCTTGGAACTGGGCCTAGGTACAAGATACACCTGGCCTGGTAAACTTAGAGTACAGAATGTCTATCATTTCCCTCTATCCACATACTGGGCTGCTCTCAGACTGAGGAAAAAAAAACTGCTCTTGTAGGAGGTATCAAAGGCACACACCATTCAAGCTACCAACTGCTTTCAAGTCTTTTCGACAAAAATTGCTGCTAAACTATTTTCTCTTTTGTCCCCTTTTTATAATGAATTTTTTCAAATACAGAGAAATGTTGAACTGCACAATAAATATCCCATTTTCTTCTTTTGAGAAATGCATTGTGAAAAAAATTCTTACCTGTATCTCTTAAAATTTTTCACTGGGCCAGATCCAGCTAAAGATTCCAGCATTTGAGACACTTGGGATTTGGTTTGATTTTTGTTTTGTCTGTGGATTCTCTCTTTGTTATTAGTTCATGAAGCCTGTCTATATTCATGTTTGATTTCAGAGAAAGTCTTGCTCCATATCCCAAGCTGAACTCATTCTCCAGAGTGATGGGCTGACCTACAAGTGCTAGCATATTGAGCTTCACATACTTTAAAATTCTGACTTTCACTTCAAACCCTAATGTGCTATCTCTGTGATAAGGACATAGGTCAGTGGTAGAGCACTTCTCCAGCATGCTACTACTACAATAAAAAGGAAGCTGTATTCTAAAGAGTCTATCTAAAGTATCTTCTAACATCAAAACCCTTAATGTAATTCATGTAAAGTTGACAATATTACATAAGACAAAGCAATGATAAGGTCTGTGATGTATCATAGGCTTTTTCTGAGCCTCAGGCCCAGTTAGGTACAGTACTCAACACCTCTTTGGAGATATGGAGCACTACAGCATGAACCTATATTCCCACCACTTGGGAGGATGAGGCATGATAACTGCCAAGCTAGGCTATATAGTCTAGCTGAAGCCATATAGCAAGACCCAGTCTCAAAAAACAATAAATAAATATATATATAAATAAATAAATAAATAAATAGGTCTAGGGAGGCACTCAAGCCTGACAACCTAAATTCAATCCCCATAACAGAGATGGTGAAAGAAGAGAGCCAACTCCCACAAGTTATTCTCTATTTTTACATGTATGTGTGAGCATCTGGTTCCAAGCTCCAGCTTTCCATGTAAGTTATATGACCAAGGGCAAATCATTCAATCCTTTTATATCTTTGCAAACTTTCTCTCCTATAAACAAGAATTAATAAAGCCTAACTTATACGGTTCTGGTACAAAATAACATATGTAAAACAGTATGAGCAAAAGTCTTTATATCTTAGTTCCAGAAGCTATTTCCCTAGGGCTCAAAGGTTAGAAAAATGTCACAACAGCTCAACCATCAAGTACTCCCACCACGACTGCAGTTAGTTCTTCTGCACCAACAGCTGAGTTTCCAGCCCCAGCCCCTGCTTCCACTCCTACCTCCACACCTGCATCCACCGCTCTAGCCTCAATGACAACATCTTCTGAACCTACACCTGCTAATGCAACTCAGCAAGAGAAACCTGTAGAAAAGCCAGCAGAGCAGCACCAACTGATAGTACATCAGGAGATTCTTCTCAGTCAAATCTTTTCGAAGATGCAACAAGTGCGCTTGTGACAGGCCAGTCTCTTATCTTATAAGATATGAGATCATGTCAATGGGGTATGAATGAGAGCAAGTGAGGGCCAGTTTCAACAACCCTGACAGAGCTGTGGAGTATCTTCTCATGGGAATCCCTGGAGATAAAGTCAGGCTGTGGTGGACCCTTCCCATGCAGCCAGTATCAGAGCTCCCCAGCCTTCTGTGGCAACTACAACAGCAACAACAACGAGTTCTGGAGGGCATCCCCTTGAATTTTTACAGAATCAGCCTCAGTTTCAACAGATGAGACAAATTACCCAACAGAATCCTTCCCTGCTTCTAGCATTGCTACAACAGATAGGTCAGAGAATCCTCAGTTACTGCAGCAAATTAGCCAACACTAGGAGCATTTTATTCAGATGCTAAATGAACCAGTCCAAGAAGGTGGTGGGGGGTGGGAGTGGGGGAGGGGGAGGAGAAGGGGGAAGCAGCGGAGGAGACAGCAGAGGAACTGCAGAAGCTGGAAGTGGGCACATGAACTACATTCAAGTAACACCTCAGTTAAAAGAAGCTATAGAACAGTTAAAGGCATTAGGATTTCCCGAAGGACTTGTGATACAAGCATATTTTGCTTGTGAGAAGAATGAGAATTTGGCTGCCAATTTTCTTCTACAGCAAGATTGAAAATCAAAATGAAGATTGAAGGGACTTTTGTATCTCACACTTCACACCAGTGCATTACACTTTGTTCATTGGATTGTCTAGGATGACTTGGGCTCATATCCACAATATTTGGTAGGTTGATGGTGGTGGGGAGGGAGGGAGCTAAGACATAGGGCAGAGATACATAACAGTGCATGTCTGCTTCAATTTGCAGATGCTGTAGATCCATACAGTGTAAAATATTATACAACCAAAAATTTTAAAAAATATCACAACAAATCAAGAACATAGATGGCAACTTATTTCAGTGATTCAGAAGCCCCACCCTCTAGAACAATCCACCAGATACACCAGTCAGTTTTAGACGTAATACCAACAGGACCTTATGAATTTACATTACCTGTCACACTGCGTCAGGAAGAACCTACCCTGAATCAAAAACACAGAATATCCTGGAAACTACAGGGAGCTCTCAAGCTAATCCCTGGCTGGCAGGTACAGGCAGCCCCAACAGTGAAATGAAGCAGGAGAACCTTTCTTGTGACTACAGAAACATCCAAATACTGCTTTCTAAATCACACCAAGATTTTGACTATTGTCACTATTTTTTCCTGTAAACTCTTAGAATCTTTCTTGCCCCTGCAACAGAAACGTATTGATATTTAAAGATTATATTCTTGCCAGGCATGGTGGTACACACTCTGGAGGCAGAAATAGGAGGATGGCTATGAGATCAAGGCCAGACTGGGATGGTCTACATATTGAGTTTCAGACAAGCTAGGGCTCTAGGGAGACCCTGTTTCAAAATCAAAAAATAAAATAACAACAAAACATTTAAATTTAACTGCTATCTTAAGATCTTCTGTGCTGATTTTAAAAAAACTAGTAACCACTTAGAATCAAATTTGTATCCAGGGGCAAGTTGTTTGACTCTGAAATCTCAGTTCCCTCATATATAAAAATGGGGCTGGTAATAGTATACACCTTATAAGGATGCTAAGAGGATTAAATTAAATAATAAATCTAACATCTTTATCAGACTAGCAAACCACTGCAAAGACTAGATCAAAGTAAGCTATCATAATTCATAGAACATGCTGCAAGCCCTGCCTATGTCAGATCCTTACTAAAATAAAGCAGTCAAAAGTGGTGTAGGATGCCTGTAATCCCAGCACTTGGGAGTATAGGAAGGTTCAAGGCCAACCTGAACTACAACAGACCTGTCTCAAAAAATAAATACTAGTAAAATAAACGCAGCCATTCAAAAGTGCTTTATAAGTAATGACTAAAGATTGTTTCACTTATTACTTATGTTAATTACACATCACAGCATATAGATGTTAACAAACAACACTAACTTCTAGTTCTTTTGCACTGAAAATTACAAATGAAGAAATGTTGGAAATACATAGTAAGAGTCCACAGGAATGATCATCAAGAGACCTGGATTACTGTCCCAAATCTGGCCTTGAACAATTCTCCCTAACTTTAAAAGTCTTATTTAAAACAGCATTATAAGGAAGGCCCTAAACTTTTTTTTCTGAAAGTAATTGCTCATTAGTTATGACTTTATGCCTATCAATATCCCATTAAAAATCTACAAATGATCTTGACCCAAATAATCTGAATACATTTCTAATTTCACAAACTCTGTAAAACGTTAAGATCATATTAACATTGTAAAACATTGTAAAAAAAAAAATTAACATTGTAAAAACAGATTTAAACACTGAACAGGATCCCAGTCAAAGGGATCCTCTTAGCTCATGGAAGGAGCCAGAGGATAAGTGAGAATGTCAGATGTTCGATCAACACAGTCAATCTGATAAAATCATGTGCCTACCAAAAACCAAATAGATTTTGAAAATCCAATAACAAATGTTGTAGATTAATCATAATACAATAGACTGATTCTATACTGAATGCTTCAACACATACAGGTATTTAACCTTATGAATTCTACCACACATTTAGACATACTTTAAAAGTACACTTTTTTTTTCTTTTTGAATTTATTCTTTTCAGTTATATATATGATGTATCTTGAACATATCCACCTTCAACTCCCCATTCCTACACCCTGTGGAGCCCCCACAACATTTCTCCCTCCCACTTTCATGTCATCATCTTTTGTTAAAACTTTTTTTTTTTTTTGTATTTTTTGAGACAGGGTCTCCCTTTAGTCCCAGCTGGCCTGGAGCTCACTCTTTAGCCTGGCCTTGAACTCACAGAGATCTGCCTGCCTCTGCCTCCCGAGTGCTGGGATTAAAGGTGTGCACCACCATGCCCAACTTGTTAAAACTTTTATAACTCAGTAAGTTATGCATGCCTGTATGCTCATGAGTGGGGGACCATCTACTGGAGCACCAACAACCTACCAGTATCCCCAAGCCTGAATAAAAATGACTCCCTCCTCCCCCAACAGCTATAAATGACCAACAGCTCCTCAGATAGGGGTGGAGCTTCATAAACCCCTCCTCCATCCATGTTGACTGGCTTTTTTTCCAGCCTTGTGCAAATAACCGTGGCTACTGTGAGCTCACAGTGCAATGGCCATTTCATGTCTAGACAGTACTCCACAGCTTTCCTCCCCATCCTCCAGCTCTTACATTCTTTCCATTCCTCTTCAACAATGTTTCCTGAGCCTTAGAGGAGTCACTTAGGGCTCATCACTCAACAGTCACTTGGTCTCAATACTTTGACCACTTGTGAGTTTGTGTATTGACAGCTTCTCCTACTAAGGTGTAAGAAGCTTCTCCTACTAAGGTTGAGAACAGGACTGATCAGTACAAACATAAATATGATAGTTTGACAGCATGCCCACTTAGCAAAACAACAGTGTTGATTTCCCCTCTAGGGATTGTAACCTTTTCCTCTCCTAGGGATTGTAACCTTCCTAGTCATCGACTTTCAATCAGGTTTACGGTACCAAGCATAAATTCTCTCTTGTGAAGTAGGCCCAAAATTCAATCAGAACTCGAATGATTGCTCCCATTAAGAGTCATGCTACTATTCCACCAGTAAGCACATCTTTCCTGGTAAGTCCGTTTTAAAAGCTGCAAGGTCCAATGTGCAACAGTGTCACATTATAAGAGTAATCAACCACTCTTTAACTGGAGCTACAGGCCACTTCCTAGAATATAGCCCAAACCCGACACTGGTATCAGGTTTAACAATCTGCAGCTAGACAAGTCACAGGACATAGGGGAGAGTCTAATACTAGTTTTCTACTAAATAGTTACTGTATTAATCTAACTCTCAATGACTTGTTATACTCATTGATGAATGTACCCCACACCAGAGACGTTTCTTTATGGAACAGTTACCCACAGAAACCCACAACTGGCCAAGGTACAAACAACAGAGGGTACAGAGTACTTAACCTTGAACAGGACACCTATATCAAACTTCTGCCTCCCAAGGTTCAGGGGTCATTGCAGAAGAGAGGGGTGGAAATATTTTAAGAGCCAGGGGCTGGGCATGGTGTCGCATGCCTTTGATCCCAGCAGAGACATGAGGAAGTGGGTAAGAAGCTCTAACCCCACCTAAGAAAATTGTGGCAACAGATGGCTGCTACAAGGGGGAAAAACAAGTGTCTTTCAAAGATGTGACTCTTGGTAGGTTAACAGGCTCCAGTGGATGGAACCATACTAAAGGACATTTGGAGACACAAATTAGACTCCATAGACCTAATTTTATATACATAAATGTCTGGCTCGAGCACTGTGGTGGTTCCGCGCCTACCATTCCGCAAGCTTCTTTTGATGTACTGAACCGATGTCACTTTTTTTTTTTACTTTTTTAACTTTTATTGTTATTAAGCTTTTTCTATAAGTCATACTTCATTTCTCAATCGAATCTAGTCACTTCCCTTTCCATACCCCCCACCCCACTCAAGTCCCTGCACTCTTGCATATATGTCCTATATCTTTTTCTGAGTCTTTCCAGAATTTTTCCCCCCCAGTTCTTTTGTTGTTCTCTCCAACTTGTATTGCTTCAGTATACATACATATATATACACACTTTCCATTTACCCAAAACACACTTGGGAATTCCGTAGGAGCCATGTTGGCTTGCACCTCCCTTGCTCTCCTTCGCACCCTCCAACCCCCATTCCCACCTCACAAGGTCTGGTATAAAGACCCCGAGTTGTACCAAAAAAAAAAAAAAAAGACCCTAAGTTGTGCAAATAAAGTTATTTCCTCGGAATCTCTCTTGGGTTAGTTTCTTTACTGACCCATACGGGCTCACTCCTCTCCCTCCTGGCTCCCCCCTGAGCCCCAGCAACCATGGGAATAGAGAGGAAGAAACAGCTACACATAAATATGTAAATATTTAAATATATATGAGTACAATAGGCAGGGGCAATAAAGGTTAAGGATGGGGAGAGAATCTAAGCATACTGTATGAAAATAGCAAAAATTCAGTACAAGTACACATGTTAAAGGCAGACTTGCAGTATGACTCCATTTACAAAGCCAAGGATTCCCGAGTCAAGCTTCGTTGTGTCAAAAGTCTGAACAGGGTTGCCTAAACAAGACTTGCATAATGATAAGATCAACTGACATGCCAAAGTGAAGGGAAAATTTCCTAAGGTCCCACCCCAAGATGAAGAACTACAGGCAAGCAATGGCTGCTGAGAAAAAGACAATCAGTTTTCTCCAGAGATCCATAGACAAGTTCCCTGAAAGGTTATCCAATCCCAAGTGGTCAGCCCTAAACACATTGTACATATGAAAAAATTAAATGAACTCAGTCGTATGTGTGTGTGTGCATGTGTGTGTATATGTGTGTGTATAACAATAATAAAGAAGAGGCCTTAGAGGGGGAGAATAACAGGTGGATGTATCTATAAAACCCTCATGAACATAAATCTTCAAATTAAGAAAAAAGTCTGCACATGTGTGATTGGTATGCATTCAAAGTGCCTGAAACAGAAAGGAGAGAGGCAGGGGTAAGATGCCTTCAGGTGTGGATTTCTCTGCTTAACCCAAATCCACAGGCAAAAGCTTAGAACCGCTCTTAAAACTTCAATGCTTACTGAAAGGCTCAATTTAAATTTCAAAAAGCTTTTTTTTTTTTTTTTTGTCTTTTTGAGACTGGGTCTCACTGTAGCCCCAGCTGGCATGGAACTCCCTCTGTAGACCAGACTGGCCTTGAACAAACAGATATCCTCCTGCCAGTAATTGTAAATTAAGCAAATTATGACAGTGAGGAATGATGGCCTTCAGAATGAGCCCCTCTTTGCCTCTACTGCCAGGTAAAGAGGACTATGGCCCACTGCCCCTCCCTATACTAGGTATACAATCTATGGGAAATGCTTCATGACCACATGACCACATGACCACAGGAGGAAAAGGTAGACCCTCCCAGTTTTACTCTTTCTCCTCACAGCTCCCTCCTTTCTGCTTGGCCACAGGGTGAAGGGAGCACAGGAGGCTGCACTCAGCAAGCATGCCCAAGTGGCTACTTTAGTCAGTGTCAGGGGGTAATGGTGAGCAGAACCAAGTCAGCCAGCAGCAGAGCAGGAACGAAGCTGAGAGGGAAAGAAAAGCTAAAGAACTTCTTTTAAACTGGCTTTGTGAAGGGGTCACAGCCAGCAAGACACTTTGTTGATACTGCTGTCATCATTTAAATATGAGGGCAAATAAATAGACAAACGCCAGAAAACAACCAATAAGGAAGACCCATCTGTACAAGCACTAGAACACTAAAGTCACATAATCACCCTCTGAGCTGGAAAGGAGAAAGAACCCGTAGATAGGGATGGAAGCAAAGTTTGCTCAAAGTCAGCTTTTTTCCATTAAGCCACAATGATTAATCAGATGCTAGACAAAAATGAGTTAGCTATTGAAAGTCCACTAAACACAACTCTACTGTATTTTTTCAGCAGAGAAGAGCCCACATACACTGACATGTTTCTCTCTCTGTTCTCTGTAAGATTTAACACAAGGAAATCCTTTAAAATAACTAGAAGCTCCTTAGGGTTTTCAAATCTAAAGCACATACTATTCTTCCTCTACTGCTTTTCAAAGAGTAACGAGATTTGAAAATAATAATAACTTACATCAAGAACTCTCAGATCCATTTCTGGAGGTCTCTGTTTTTAATGTAAGTTGCTAGAAAAGCTGCTAAAATACTGATAATACTTGACATTCCATACAAGTGAAAAGGGTGGATGGAAAGAGAGAGCCTAAAAGAATTTCTGGCCACAGTACACAAATTATTTTTGCAGATTTAGTTCAAAACAATTTGGTTTCCAAAGTTCAAACTGCTAAAATGCAAGAAATTTCATCTGGCCCTTCCCTCCTCTGCCAAGCTTTTACTACTTACAAACAGAAGCCTGCATTGTTCAGGACCCTTTCAAAGCATGGCTTTATACTCAAGATTTTGGACACACAGTTACAAACTTACACAAAACTGTATTCCTGAAATTAATTCCTACCACCTTGAATTAAGAACATCAATTTATATATATTTGTAACAAACCGAACCCAGGCAGAATGGTACAAGTACCTGCCACCTGAGGGTCTGCTGGTAAATGCTAGGAGTTAAACAAGTATTTGGGGGTTCATGAGGAGGCTACAAAGAGATATGACTGTAGGCTTGTAAACATAGGTCCTTTCAGTTGTATGTATTTCATGTAGGTGGGTTGGGTGGATGTGAGAGAGGGGGACTTGTCCTTTGAGATGGGCTTTGAAAGATGAGGGGCAGTGAGGTTGATGAAATAATCTATCAAGTGGAAGTTAGTGTGAATGAGGCAGAGTGACCAGCACAAAGTGGTTGGTTTAATATAAGAGAAACAGAACTGAGCTTAGGGTGCTTGGGGAATTCCAGCTGGTGACTTTGAAATTGTAAGTCAATTATGTGTAGAATTCCCTACAGGACTCTCCTAGAATGCACAGGCAAATAGAGAATGTGCCCTAAAGATATCACTTAGTAACTATATGGCATTATAATCAAACACTTGAAAAACAAAATCAAAGCTATGATTTGAAAAGCCTGAATCACTGCTGAAATACACTTGAAGTCAGAATCAAATCCTAACTCTTAGTGTGTCAGGTCAGTTTACTTACTCTAATACAGTCTGTGAACTGTCATAAGAGATCCCATAACTCAGTCTACAACTATTTACACATTATCAGCAGGACAATGATATAAGAATCTGAAATACCACCAAGTTGGGAATGGTAGCACAGGCCTATAAATCTCAGCACTTGGGAGGCCAAGGCAAGAAGATCACAAGTTCAAGTCTAGTCAAACCCATCAAAGAATGGAATAGAGAAAGAAAGAAAGAAAGAAAGAAAGAAAGAAAGAAAGAAAGAAGGAAGGAAGGAAGGAAGGAAGGAAGGAAGGAAGGAAGGAAGGAAGGAAGTAGAATGCTACAAGAACCCCACCAAACATGTGTAAACTAACAAGGAAATGCTCTGCATACAGCGATATGATAAAGTTTAGGCCCTTAGGCCCGCATTCCCCAATGACAAGCAGGACAAATTCCTTGATTCTAAGCTTACTTCTAACTAATTTCCTTCTATCTCCTTATTGTATTAAGAGATACACACAGCTTCCCCCTACCCCTTTTCTAGTCACCTACTCAGAAAGCTTCAGGAATTCTTCCAGAATACTAAAATCTTTGTTTTTCCATCCTAAAGACAGGCCATAGGCTACTCCTCACCCCCATAGCTTCGATTCAGCATCACCTCCCCTGTTGGTCATCTCTAACTTACACTTACTTACCTTTTCTTTGGCTGTCCTGGTGTCTACCTGTCTGTACCTTTCTGTCAATGGAACTGTGGCTATGTTTTCTTTAAAAGGTTCTTTATTAACTTAACTAGAAAATAACAGAAATATCTCTAAAAAGTTCTCAAATACTTGAGCACTAATACACTTCCAATCACTGAGTTAAAGTGAGGAATTAGCCAGGAGCAGTGGTAGGTACCTGCAGTCTCAGCAGCTCTGAAGGCTGCAGGAAGATGACTTCTGCCCAGAAGTTCAAAGCCAATCTTGGCAGCACAAGACTTCCATATAAAGAAAAAAACAATGAGGATGGTAGGGGAGTTAAAATATATTTTGGAACTGAACAAAAATTAAAATATGACATTAAAATTTGTGGGAATAGTAAAGCAAATCTTGAAGGGGAGTTTCAACATCACACCAAAGAAAAAGTCTCAAAGCAATTCCTCAGCTACTTTTCAAGAAATAAGGAAAAGGGCCAGTGAGATGGCTCAGTGTGTGGGGACCTTGCCACCAAGACTGATGACCTGAGTTCAATCCCCAGGACCCACATGATAGGAGAGAACTGATTCCCACAGGTTGTCCTCTGGCTTCCATACCTGTACTGTGGCATCATGTGCCCACACACAATAGTAAATATAGGAAAGAAAAAAAAAAAAACACTTTGAAGAAAAAGAAACCAACAAATCTCAAAGTAAGCAAAATACAGAAATGTGAAATGACCAAAGCCAAAGAACATAAACTGAAGGTTACTTTATGTCAAGACTCAAAAGCTTAGGTGAAATGATAAATTCCTTGAAACACAGATTACAAAAAAAGCTCACTAAACAACAGATAAGCTCAGGGGAAAATAGATAACCTGAATAGAGTGAAATTAAAGAAATTGAATTTATTAAAATTTTCCACCGGGCATGGTGGCGCAACACTGTGGAGGTAGAGGCAGGCAGATCTTTGTGAGTTGAAGGCCAGCCTGGTCTACATAGTGAGCTCCAAGCCAGCTGGGACTAAAGGGAGACCCTGTCTCAAAAAAAAAAAAAAATTCCCCATCTAGGAACACTTCCATTTTGGACAATTCTGCTGCCTGATTCTAAAATAAAAAATACAGCTAATTAAAAATCAGCAGAGAAAAATTCACTCAACTGGACACTGTGGCTCAGACCTCCAAAGCTATCACCAGGAGGCTGAGGCAGGGGGAGGATTACTTTGAGGCCAACTTGGGCAAAACAGCCTCATCCTAAAAAGGGAAAAAAAATAATACAATGGTAGGGCAGGCACAGGCTAGATCTGCCCATTCTAAAAGAGAGAAGTGCAAAAACTGAAGCAGCTGTTCCAGAAAAGTTCAAAAGTGGACAATGAAAATGATACAAAGAACCACAAGGCTCTAGAAAGTCCTTGATTCTACACTCCATCTTCTAGACACACAGTGGCAGAAACTGGACACCCAATAATTCCTCTAGCACTACCCCTAAGGCTTTACTGGGCACTGGCCATGCCTCCAATCTCCAGGCTGGTTGGGGTCTTCTGCCTGCTGCTCTCACAAGGTGATGTCGCCAACAGCATCCCTAATCCCATAGTGGAAGGCTCTTTGTGGTGGCTATGACCCTACAACAAGTTTCTGCCTAGGCCCCCCAGGCTGTTAACTACATGCTTTAAATCTAGAAGGGAGGTTGAGTCAACACTTCATAAGCAAAGAGAAGAAGAGTAAAACAAATCAATCAAATAAACAAGGAAGGCATCTGAAGGAGGCAAGCAAAGCAAGGCTTCAACACAGTGAAGAGGCATTTGGGATTCGCATTGGAATACAGGCAAAGAGAAACACATATGCCAGGGACACGAAGAAGAGACAACATGGGAAAGGTGCAAGATAATTCCACACCAAGCTGACCAACCCTGTGGAAGATTCCTACAGTCGATCTCCCTGGGGATGGCCCAGGACACAGATATTAGAAGTACAATTGTGAACATACTTAAAGAAGTACAAGATTATAAAGAGCAAACCAAAGAATTAAGAAAAAAGAATGAGCCGGGCTTGGTGGCACACACCTTTAATCCTAGCACTTGGGCAAAGGCAGGTGGATCTCTGTGAGTTCAAGGCCAGTCTGGTGTACAGAGTGAGATCCAGGACAGCAAGAGCTACAGACAGACCCTGTCTCCAAAAGACAAAAAAAAAAAAAAAAAAAAAAAAAAAAAAAAAAGGAATGAA
Organism: Rhizomys pruinosus; assembly: GCA_009823505.1. Taxonomy (NCBI): domain Eukaryota; kingdom Metazoa; phylum Chordata; class Mammalia; order Rodentia; family Spalacidae; genus Rhizomys; species Rhizomys pruinosus. The sequence goes on from VZQC01001241.1 coordinate 420,474, forward strand.
AAACTCAAGAAGGACCTAGAGAGAGAAAGGCAAACTCTGGAAGGAAGTGGAAACAATGAAAGATCCCTTGTTGAAAAAGAAAAGGAAACCAACCAGTGAAGCAAAGAGCTACAGGAAGAGAATGAGAAGCTCCAAAAAGAAGTAGAAATACTAAAGAAATCAGAAGAGGAAATGACAAAGGAAATCAAACACTCATCCAATCAAGAGGAAAGGAATGGAAAAAGCTTCAGAAGCAAAATGGAGGAAGCAGAACAAAGAATATCAGACCTGGAAGATAGTACAGAACAAATAAAAACCTCAAGTAAAGATTATTTAAAAATACACAAAAGTGGAACAACCAGGAACGGTGGGACACTATGAAAAGATCAAACCTCCACATCATAGGAATAGAAAAAAGTAGAAGAATCCCAAGAGAATGGTATTGATCAGATTTTCAAAAGAATAATAGATGAAAATTTCCCCAAACTAATAAAGACAAAACAATGCAAATACAAGAAATACATAGATCTCCAAACAGACAAGATCTGAAAAGAAATTCTCCACGCCATATCATAGTTAAAACGCTAGTCGCCCAAAACAAAGACAAAATTCTGAAAGCCACAAGAGAAAAACAAGTTACATATAGGGGAAACCTATCAGAATTACAATTGACTTGTCAGTGCAAACTGTGAAAGCAAGAAGAACGTGGAGCAAAGCACTCCTAGTGTTAAAGGACTATAGATGAGAACCCAGGTTACTATACCCAGCAAAAATGTCAATTCTAGCTGAAGGAGAGAGAAAAATCTTCCATGATATAAACAAGATGAAAGAATACGTGTCCGGAAAACCAGCCCCTCAGAGAATACTTGAAGCAATTCAAAGGACAGAAGAAAGGAGCAACCATCCCAGGCACCTAGAAAGAGAAATCAATAAAACCATAACTGCAGAAGTAGAAACCTAAACCCAAACCACAAATGGATAATAAGGAGAAAGAAAGCAACACACACCTACCAGTCATAACCTTAAATATTAATGGACTAAATTCCCCAATCAAAAGAATTAGACTGGGACATTGGATTAGGAAACAGAATCCATCAATATGCTGTCTACAAGAAATGCATCTTACCTTCAAGGACAGGCACCACCTTAAAGTATATTCCAAACAAATGGTACAAAAAAAAAAAAGCAGGTGTTGCTATTTTAATATCAGACAAAATAGACTTCAAAGTAAAAGAAATCAGAAGAGACAAAGAAGGCCATTACATTTTTATCAAAGGAACAATTCACCATGAAGATCTCACAATCATGAATATATATGCACCAAACTTTATAAAGACAATTCTCCAGGACCACAAGGCACAGATTAACCCCAGTACACTCATAGCAGGGGACTTCAATACTACACTGAAACCTTTGGACAGGTCAACGGGACAAAGAATAAACAAAGAGACCCCACAGAACATTCTCCAAAATCGACCACATACTGGGACAAAGAAGAAACCACCACAAATACAAAAAGATTGAAATAATTTCATGCATTCTATCAGACCACAGTGCAATAAAGCTCAGTATCAACACCAGGATAAGCCCTACTATCTACAAGAACACATGGAGACTGAACAAAACACTCCTGAATAATGAATGGGTCAAGGAAGAGAGAAAGAAAGAAATAAAAGCATTCCTGGAACTGAATGACAATGATAATACAACACAAAAAAACCTATGGGATACTTTAAAAGCAGTCTTAAGAGGGAAGTTTATAGCCCTGGGTGCCTACATTAGAAAAACAGAAAGAGCACAAGTGAACCATCTAACACTGCAGTTAAAAGCACTTGAGAGGCAACAACAGATGAATTCTAAATGCAACAGACAGGAAGAAATAACAAAAATCAGAGCAGAAATCAATGAAATAGAAACAAAGAAAACAATATAAAAACAAAAAATCGATGAATCCAAAAGTTGGTTCTTTGAAAGAATAAACAAGATAGACAGCCCAGTTAACTAAAAGAAAGAAGGAACAATTCCAAATCAATACAATCCATGACAAAAAGGGAAATATCACAACAGACAATGAAAAGATCCAGAAAATCATACAGGAATACTTCAAAAACCTATACTCTACCAAGTTTGAAAACCTAGAAGAAATGAATGAATATCTGAAATCCAGAGAATCACCAAAGCTCAACCAAGAAGAGATGAACAGCTTGAACAGACCCATAATATATGAAGAAATTGAAGATGTGATAAGAAACTCAACTAAAAAAAGGCCCAGACCCACATGGTTTCACAGCAGAATTCTATAAAACATTTCAAAAAGACTTACAACCACTATTACTGAAATTGTTTAGAAGGATACAAACAGAGGGAATTCTCCCAAATTCCTTCTATGAAACTAGCACCACACTATTACCAAAACCAGCCAAGATACAACCAAAAAGGAAAACTATAGCCCCATCTCCCTAATGAACACAGATTCCAAAATTCTAAACAAGATACTGGCAAATCATATACAGACCCACATCAAGAAGATCATCCATCATGACCAAGTTGGATTCATACCAGTGATGCAGGGATGGTTCAGCATATGAAAATCAATAAATATCATCAAGCATATAAATGGACTGAAAGACAAAAACCACACCATCATCTCAATTGATGCAAAAAAAGCCTTTGACAAAATCCAGCATCCCCTCATGCTTAAAGTCCTACAGGGAATTAGATTGGAGGGATCATTCCTCAATGTAATCAAAGCCATATTCAATTCCTCAATGTAATCAAACCCACAGCCAATATCATCCTAAATGAGGAAACGAATGAAGCATTCCCTTTAAAGGTAGGAATTCAGCAAGGCTGCCCCCTGTCACCATTCCTCTTCAATACAGTGCTTGAAACACTTGCTAGGGCAATAAGGCAAGAAAAGGAAATTAAAGGAGTGCTAATTTGAAAAAAGGAAGTCAAGCTATCCCTTTTTGCTTATGATATGATTGTTAACTTAAGGGATGCTAAAAAAAACTCCACCAGAAAACTCCTAGAAATGATTAAGAGCTTCAGTAAAGTGGCAGGATACAAAATTAACCAAGAAAAATCAGCAGCCTTTCCTTACACCAACAACAAGCAACTGAAGAAGCAATTCAAGGACACCTTCCCACTTATAATAGCCTCAAAAACAATAAAATACCTAGAAACAAACCTAACCAAAGACACCAAAGATCTCTACAAGAAATTATTTTTCATTTATTTTTTTTATTTTTTTATATATTTTTAAGGGATTCTACAATATAATGACACAGTTGTTTGCAGATAACATTGATGTTACTCAGTATGTCATACAATTAGTTAATTGGTGCATTTTGCAAGTATCTATGTCCAAATTTTGAACAACCCAAGGTTCCCATTGTCCAGTTGGAGAAGCTTTACAACAAAAATTTTAAACTGTTGAGGAAAGAAATTGAAGAAGACATCCGAAGATGGAAAAACCTCCCATGCTCATGGATTGGGAAAATTAATATAGTAAAAATGTCCATTCTACCCAAACTCTTGTATAATTTTAATGCAATCTCAATTAAAATCCCCAAGAGTTTCTTCACAGGCGTGGATAAAAAGATCCTTAATTTCATTTGGAAAAACAAAAGACCCCGAATAGCCAAAACAACCCTGAGTGAAAACAGCAATACAGGGGGGATCTCTACACCAGACTTCAAACTATACTACAGGGCTATAGTCATAAAAACAGCCTGGTACTGGCACAAAAACAGACCTGTTGACCAATGGAACAAAATTGAAGATCCAAACTTGAGCACATACAATTTCAGCCACCTCATATTTGACAAGGAGGCCAAGAAGACACAATGGAGGAAAGACAGCATCTTCAGCAAGTGGTGTTGGCAAAACTGGATCACCACTTGTAGAAGAATGAAATTAAACCCCTACCTCTTGCCCTGTACAAAATTCAACTCCAGATGGATCAAAGACCTCAACGTGAAACCCCAAGCTCTGAAGGTGATAGAAGAAAAGGTTGGCAGCGGACTACAAGACATAGGCGTAGGAAAAGACTTCCTAAATCAGATAGCAGCTGCACAAGAATTAAGGTTGACAATTGACAAATGGGACCTCATTAAATTCAAAAGCTTCTGTACATCAAAAGAAAAAAATCAAGGAAATGAAGACCAATCCCACAGAGTGGGAGGAAACCTGCACCGCAGAAACATCTGACAAAGCATTGATTTCCAGAATATATAAACTACTCAAAAAACAAAGAAGAAAGAAAACAAATGACCCACTCAATAGATGGAGGAAACAGCTGAACAGAGACTTCACAAGTGAGGAATTAGTGATGGCGGAGAAACATCTTAAGAAGTGTTCAACATCATTAATCATTAAGGAAATGCAAATCAAAACCACTTTAAGATATCATCTTACTCCAGTAAGACTGGCTAGGATCGAGAAAACAAATGATACCAAGTGCTGGAGAGATTGTGGGGAAAGGGGAACACTCATCCACTGCTGGTGGGAATGTAAACTGGTACAGCCACTATGGAAAGCAGTGTGGAGAACCCTTGGAAGACTTGGAATGAACTTGCCACCTGACCCAGCCATACCACTCCTGCGCATGTATCCACAGGACTCATGTTACCGCAGAGATACATGCACAGCCATGTTTACTGCAGCTTTCTTCACAATAGCAAGGAGCTGGAAGCAACCCAAGTGCCCCTCTACTGATAGGTGGACAGAGAAAATGTGGTGTATCTACACAATGGCGTTCTATGCATCAGTAAAGAAAGATGAGATCATAAACTTTGTAGGTAAGTGGATGGAGCTAGAAGATATCATGCTGAGTGAAGTAACACAGTCCCAGATAAACAAACAACGAATGGTATCACTCATCTGTGGATGCTAGCACCAATTACTAATTGTATGGCAAACTGAGCAATGTCAATGTGATCTGAAAATAACTGTGCTCTTATATTGTTAATCCCTTAAAATATAATAAGTTAAAAAAAGAGCATCCAATCACATGATCTTCAGAGTAAACAGCACTGTGGTTCCTTTAACCATAATGAGCACATTCTAGCTAGATAGACAGTGTACTATAGTGAAAAGAACATTGGATTTTTAGTTAGAAACCTCAGCTTAAATCCAAGCTTGGGCACTTGTTAGCTCTTAATTTTGTTTCCCCATTTACAAAATAAAAGAATAGCTATGCTTGTAACTACCTCAAGCTTTGTGATAAGGACACATTTAAATGAAACATAGACATGAAATATACACCTTTCCAGTATGCCACTAAGCCATCTCACAAGCCCAAATTTACCCCAAGCTGGCCTCAAACCACTAAGTGCCAAAGATGGCCTTGAGCTCCAGCGCCCCCACCTTGCTTTTAAAATAGAACCTCTAAGGGCTGGAGAGATGGCCTAGCGATTAAGAGCGCAGACTGCTCTTGCAGAGGACCCGAGTTCGATCCCCAGCACCCACATGGCGGCTGAAAATCATCTTCAACTCCAGTTCCAGGGGAATCCAACACCCTCTTCTGACCTCCAAGGCACTGCACAACACTGGTGCACAGACCTGCATGAAGACAGTACATTCATACACATAGAGAAAAAAAAATATAGAACGTCTGATTGGCCTGAAGCATGATAGGACCAGGCTAGGCTGGCCAGCCAGTAAACTGCAAGATTTTGCCTATCTTTACCTCCCCAGTGCTGGGATTACAGGAACCTAACACCAGTGGCTCTTTACTTGGGATCTAGGGACGGAACTCGATATCCCATGCACTTTACTGACAGCTATGTCCTCACCCTCCCACCCTTCCTTTTAACATTTTTTAATGAAACTCAAGTCAGCAATCCAAATAATTTTTTTCAATCAAACATTCCAACATAATATAATCCAAAGACACTAAGTGATACTGAGGAATGACTACATGAAAGCATTAAGTCATGGTTCTCTATAATATTAAGTCATGTTTCTATAAAAGCACAAAACTTGGTCCTGCTGTCTCTGGTTTGATTGGCCTTTGTGGCTGTGAGGTTGGAGTTATCCTCCCAGCTGGGATTAAAGGTGTGGTCCTTGGCTTGATTAAAAAAAAAGGACCACAAGTCACAGACTAACCCCAGTACACTCATAGTGGGAGATTTCAATACCCCACTGAGTCCTTTGGATAGGTCAACAGGACAAAAAATAAACAGAGAGACATCTGAACTGAACGATATGATACACCAAATGGACCTCATAGACCTCTACCGAACATTCCATCCTAATACCAGAGAGTACACTTTCTACTCAGCACCCCATGGAACATTCTCCAAAATCGACCACATCCTGGGACACAGAAGAAACCTCTACAAATACAAAAAGATTGAAATAATTTCATGCATCCTGTCAGACCACAGTGCAATGAAGCTCAACATCAACACCAGGACAAGCCCTCCTGCCTACAAGAACACATGGAGACTAAACAACACACTCTTGAATAATGAATGGGTCAAGGAAGAGATAAAGAAAGAAATAAAAACATTCCTGGAACTGAATGACAATGACAATACAACACAACAAAACCTATGGGATACCTTAAAAGCAGTCCTAAGAGGGAAGTTTATAGCCCTGGGTGCCTACATTAGAAAAACAGAAAGAGCACAAGTGAATGATCTAACACTACAGCTAAAAGCACTTGAGAGGCAACAACAGATGAACCCTAAACGCAACAGACAGGAAGAAATAACAAAAATCAGAGCAGAAATCAATGAAATAGAAACAAAGAAAACAATACAAAAAATCAATGAAGCCAAAAGTTGGTTCTTTGAAAGAATAAACAAGATAGACAGACCTCTAGCCCAGTTAACAAAAAGAAAGAAGGAACAACTCCAAATCAATACAATCTGTGATGAAAAGGGAAATATCACAACGGACAAGGAAAAGATCAAGAAAATTATATGGGAATATTACAAGAACCTATATTCTACCAAGTTTGAAAATCTAGAAGAAATGGATGAATATCTGAAATCTTGGGAATCACCAAAGCTTGGCCAAGAGGAGACCAGCAGCTTAAACAGACCCATAACATATGAAGAAATAGAGGATGTAGTAAGAAGCCTCCCAACTAAAAAAAGCCCAGGCCCAGACGGTTTCACAGCAGAATTCTATAAAACATTTCAAAAAGACCTACAACCATTATTTCTGAAACTGTTTAGAAGTATACAATCAGAGGGAATTCTCCCAAATTCCTTCTATGAAGCCAACATCACTCTATTACCAAAACCAGGCAAAGATCCAACTAAAAAGGAGAATTATAGACCCATCTCCCTCATGAACACAGATGCCAAAATTCTAAACAGAATACTGGCAAATCGCATACAGACCCACATCAAGAAGATCATCCATCATGACCAAGTTGGATTCATACCAGAGATGCAGGGATGGTTCAACATACGAAAATCAATAAACATCATCAAACACATAAACGGAATCAAAGACAAAAACCACACCATCATCTCAATTGATGCTGAAAAAGCCTTTGACAAAATCCAGCATCCCTTCATGCTTAAAGTCCTAGAAGGAATTGGATTGGAGGGATCATTCCTCAATGTAATCAAAGCCATATACAGGAAACCCACAGCCAATATCATCCTAAATGGGGAAATGACGGAAACATTCCCTTTAAAGGTAGGAACTCGGCAAGGCTGCCCCCTATCACCACTCCTCTTCAATATAGTGCTTGAAACACTTGCTAGAGCAATAAGGCAAGAAAAGGATATTAAAGGAGTACTAATTGGAAAAGAGGAAGTCAAACTATCCCTATTTGCTGATGATATGATTGTTTACTTAAGAGATGCAAAAAACTCCACCAGAAAACTCCTAGAAACGATTAACAGCTTCAGCAAAGTGGCAGGATACAAAATTAACCTTAGAAAATCAATGGCCTTTCTTTACACCAAGAACAAGCAACTGGAGAAAGAATTCAAAGAGACCTTCCCACTCACAATAGCCTCAAAAACAATAAGATACCTAGGAACAAACCTAACCAAAGACACCAAAGACCTCTACAACAAAAATTTTAAACCCTTAAAGAAAGAAATTGAAGAAGACCTCAGAAGATGGAAAAACCTCCCATGCTCATGGATTGGGAAAATTAACATTGTAAAAATGTCCATTTTACCAAAACTCTTGTATAGATTTAATGCAATCCCAATCAAAATCCCCAAGAGTTTCTTCACAGGCTTGGAAACAAAAGTTCTTAAATTCATTTGGAGAAACAAAAGACCCCGAATAGCCAAATCAATCCTGAGTGAAAAGAGCTACACAGGAGGGATCTCTATACCAGATTTTAAACTATACTACAGGGCTATAGTCATAAAAACAGCCTGGTACTGGCACAAAAACAGACCTGTTGACCAATGGAACAAAACCGAAGATCCAAATCTGAGCACATACAATTTCAGCCATCTCATATTTGACAAGGGGGCCAAGAAACCACAATGGAGAAAAGACAGCATCTTCAGCAAGTGGTGTTGGCAAAACTGGATCACCACTTGTAGAAGAATGAAATTAAACCCCTACCTCTCACCCTGTACAAAAGTCAACTCCAGATGGATTAAAGACCTCAACGTGAAACCCCAAACTCTGAAGGTGATAGAAGAAAAAGTTGGCAGCAGACTACAAGACATAGGCGTAGGAAAAGACTTCCTAAATCAGACAGCAGCTGCACAAGAATTAAGGTCGACAATTGACAAATGGGACCTCATCAAACTCAAAAGCTTCTGTACATCAAAAGAAACAATCAAGGAAGTGAAGAGAAATCCCACAGAGTGGGAGGAAACCTTCACTGCAGATACATCTGACAAAGCATTGATTTCCAGAATATATAAACTACTCAAAAAACAAAGAAAAAAGAAAACAAACGACCCGCTCAATAGATGGAGCAAAGAACTGAACAGAGACTTCACAAGCGAGGAATTAGAGATGTCTGAGAAACACCTCAAGAACTGCTCAACATCACTAATCATTAAGGAAATGCAAATCAAAACCACTTTAAGATATCATCTTACTCCAATAAGACTGGCTAGGATCAAGAAAACAAATGATACCAAGTGCTGGAGAGGTTGTGGGGAAAGGGGAACACTCATCCACTGCTGGTGGGAATGTAAACTCGTACAGCCACTATGGAAAGCAGTGTGGAGAACCCTTGGAAGACTTGGAATGAACTTGCCACCCGACCCAGCCATACCACTCCTGGGCATGTACCCTCAAGACTTACGCCACCACAGAGATACATGCACGGCCATGTTTATTTCAGCTCTCTTCACAATAGCAAAGAGCTGGAACCAACCTAAATGCCCCTCAACTGACGAGTGGATAGAGAAAATGTGGTACATCTACACAATGGAGTTCTATGCAGCAGTAAAGAAAGATGACATCATGAGCTTTGCAGGAAAATGGCTGGAGCTAGAGGACATCATGCTGAGTGAAGTAACACAGTCCCAGAAAAACAAACGACGAATGGTATCCCTCATCTGTGGATGCTAGTGCCAATTACCCAGTTTAGGATCGAAAGGTTATTCCTGTACAAACTGTCAGCCCATGAAAGGAAACAGCCAGAATTGACCAGAGTCCAAGACAACAGCTCCAGAGAGAGTGGACAGTTTTGCTTCTCATCCACCTGTGCTCCTTTTCTAAGCCTAGGGAACAATCTGCGGAAGAGGGGGCATGGTAGAATGTAAGGGCTGTGATTGGGGTGAATGGTGAAACTACAGCAATGTAGTCTGGACACTCATTTGATTAACTTGATTGAACAAACAACCTGTCACCACCCACTGGATGGTGGGGCTGTGGAGGTTTGGGCACAACAGCCTGCAGATTGGTTTTGCACAAAGGATGCTTGTACTCATGGATTATCATTTATAGCTAAAAAATGAAAAAAACAGAAAGATGCAGGACAGTTATGGCAGAATGCATGATTTGGGATGGGGTGGGGGTGGAGTGGAAGGGAAAGGGAAATGTGCCTGAACTGAACTGGAAAATAATGTATGAAATGCACAAAGCATCAATAAAAATTAAAAAAAATAAAATAAAATAAATAAAAAGAGGAAAAAAAAAGCACAAAACTTTGCATGTACAGTAAAAGCACTGCAACTCGTAACATGTAACAGTCTCATGTCAGAGTCGAGTTGAAGCAGGCACTGTTCATTAACACTGCATGGCATAAAGGCATGCACAGTGTAAAGTGCAGATCCTGTGTGCTTAGAACAAGGGTGGCAAGAAGATGCAACATGGTCAAGTGACGATAGAAACATCTCAGATTCATTACACAGTTGTGAATTAGTTTTTGATTGTTGTGCATTTAGAAAACTTTTACTGTTGCTGAATTTTTCCAGATCCTGATGGACCACAGTTTAAGAAGCTGGGGTCTAGAAGACCAGAGAATTCTTTCAGGAAAGGTACTCACTGACCAAATGAAGTATGACACTCCAGCAGAGAAAGACAGGCTCAGGAGATAGATGTCAAGGCTCACAAGCTGCTCAAAGCTCCTTGAAGTGTCTAACAATAGGGATGAAAGGATGAGAGCACAGGCCAGAGGCCCATGATGAAGAAACTGTGCTAGATAACACTAAGGAGGCCTTATTTCAAGCAGAGTAGAAACAATGAAGGTTTTAAATGAACAGTAACCATGGACAATGGATTCATAGCTTGGAAAATAAAGGGAAGAACTATAACAAATGTTGGAAAAGATCAGAGAAAGCACTGTTAAAAAATCTTCATGTTTGGGCTAAAACTGCAGCTCAATGTTAGAGTACTTGCCTAGCTATTTTATTATTATTTTATCTGCATGAATATATTGTCTGAATGTGTTTAAGTGAACCCATGTCATGCAATCTCCATGGAAGTCAGAAGCTTCGGATTCCCCTATAACTGGAGTTACAAGGGTTGTTAGCTTTCATGTGGGTGCTGGGAAATTGGACCCAGGTCTTCTGTAAGAGCAGCCAGTGCTCTTAACCACTCTTCAGTCCCCCATTCTTTTCTTTTTTTTTTATTTATTTTTGTATGTGTATAAATGCACTGTCCGCATGTAGGTCTGTGCACCCGTGTCGTGCAATGTCGTGGAGGTCAGAAGAGGGTCTTGGATTCCCCTGGAAATGGAGCTCTCCTGGAATTGGAGTTACAGACGGTTCTCAGCCGCAACGTGGGTGCTGGGGATCGAACCCGGATCCTCTGCAAGAGCAGTCGGTGCTCTTAACCGCTAGGCCATCTCTCCAGCCCTCATTCTTTTCTCTTAAACACAGATTACTTTTATGAATTTTGAAATTTTCTTTCGAGGAGCTAGACATGTATCTCAATTCATAGAGTAGTTGCCTAGCATGCACAAGACCTTGGAATAAGCCAGCACCACATAAACCAGGTTGTGGAGGCACACATCTAACCTTAATACTCCAGGGGTAGAGGAAGGAGGATCAGAAGTTCATCCTTGGCTATATAGTGACTTTGAGGCCAGCCTAGTTACATAAAACTTTGTCAAAAAAAATAAAATAAAATAAAATAAACTATCCTTTGAAAATGGATAATTCCTGATAAAATACTGGCCTAGCATGCATGAGGTTCTAGGTTCAATCCCCAATACTGCTTAAAAAAAATAAAAATAAAATAATGGAGAACTTGGAGATAGCTGACAGCAGTCAAGTTTCAGAATGTAAACATTATCGTCATGAAGAATTATGGGCACATTATGAATTTTACTTTATAATTTATTTCTTTACTACAAGACAAGGTCTCATGTAGCCCAGGCTAGTGTTCAACTCACTATGCAGCTGTGAACAACCTCTAACTCCTGATCCTCTTGGCTCCATTTCCTAAGTGCTGGTAAAACAGGTGTGGACTCTCCCTCTGGAACAAGAAGCCAAAGTAAACTTGTTTCTCTAAGTTGCTTTTGGTCATGGTACTTTATCAGAACAGGAAATCAACCAATACAACCCCTAAGACTAATGCTTTTCATAAAAATTATACTTTACTTCATGTATATAGCAATACAATTTACATTAAGAGCCTAGAATGGAGCCAGGCGTGGTGGCGCACGCCTTTAATCCTAGCACTTGGGAGGCAGAGGCAGGCGGATCTTTGTGAGTTCAAGGCCAGCCTGGTCTACAGAGTGAGTTCTAGGACAGCTGGGACTACAGGGAGACCCTGTCTCAAAAAGACCAAAAAAAAAAAATGTGGGTTCCAGAATGTAGAGATAGCTTAGTCTGTAAAGTATTTCCATGCAGAGAGAACTTGAATTTGATCCCTACCATCCATGTAAAAAGTGGGGTGTGGTAGTGCACACATAATCCCAGTGTTGGGAAAGCAGAGGCAGGTGGAACCCTGGGGCCTTGGCCTGCCAGCCGAGCCTCAGTGGTCGGATCCAGGTCAATGAGACTCTGCCTCAAGAAAACAAAGTAGACAGCTCTTGAGGACTCNAAAAAAAAAAAAAAAAAGCCTAGAATGGAATGATTTGATACAGTTTAAATGGAAGAAAAAAAAGAGGAAAATTTCAGGTTACAGAACCACCCCTCAGTACAAAAATTTCTTTCTAATTACTTTTTCTAAGTAGGTCAATATGACAAATGTATCCAGTGACTAGTCACATCTAATTCCTATTACACTAACGGTCGATTGAATTAAAAAGAAAAGCCCAACTTTACAATCACTACCTCAAAGGAATAACATGTTGGATTCTTCTGGAAAGCAAAAATGGTTCTTGCTACTTTAATACCCAGAAAGTTGAATTTATATATCTACCACAGGCAGGGAAGAAAAAAGAACGGGGGCTGGAAAGATGGCTCAGCGGTTAAGAGCGTCGAATGCTCTTGCAGAGGACCTGGGTTTGATTCCCGGCACCTCCTTATACTGTCCTTTTTTTTTTTTTTAATCACCAAGGATTACTCTCTGTTGGTCTCCTAATTTGTCTTTACTGTATTTACACCTGTTTTGTATATATGCTTTATAGGCTAGGCTAGGATCTGCATATGAGGGAGAATACATGTTTGTGAGCTTGAATCACCTCACTGAATGTTATAGTCCATCCACTTTCCTGTAAATTTATGAGTTCATTTTTCTTTACAGCCAAAAAACATTCAATTGGGTATACATGCCACATTTTTATCATACATTCTTCAGTTGATAGACAATTATGCTTGTTCCATTTCCTTGCTATTGTAAATATAGCAGTAATAAACATGGGTGTGCAAATATCTCCTTAGTAGAATGTGGAGTTTTTTGGGTAAATGCCCAGGAGTTTAATATGGTAATATGGTAATTCTATTTAATATGGTCATATGGTAATTCTATTAATTTCTTAAGGAACCTCCAAACTGATTGTCATAATGGTTATACTAATCTGCACTCTCACATGCAGTGAATAAAGGTTCCTCTTTTCCAACACACTCTCCAACATTTGTCAGCTAGTACCTTTCCTGGAAGAATTCTCTGGTCTTCTAGACCCCAGTTTCTTAAACTGTGGTCCATCAGGATCTGAAAAACTTTTGGCAACAGTAAAAGTTTTCTAAATGCACAACAATTTGTATGAATGCAGACATGCAGACAGCACAGCGCACATGTGGAGGTAAAAAAAAAAAAAAAAAAAAAACACCTTGGGCATCTGTCCTCATCTTCCACCTTGTTTGAGACAGAGTATCGTCTTTGCTCCTGCGTACCAGAAACTAGCTGTCTCCAGCTGATTCTCCTGTCTCCACCTCACATCTATCTGCAATACAATTACAGACCCAAACTACCACATCCAGCTTTACATGAATTCTGGAGATCTAAACTCAGGTCACCACAACTTGTACAAAACCTTTACCAACACACAGAGCCATTCCCCCCTTAAAATTATATTTTAAGGATAACAGGAATATGTTTAATATCAAGCAATTTAATAGCTTGTTACATTATTTGTGGGTTGTAGTAAATCACCACAAAGTAAACTCATATTTACTCTCAAAACGTAGTTCAAACCTGGGGAGGGGGGTGTAACTCAGTTGGTAGGGTGCTTCCTTAGCATGCACAAAGCCCAGTGTTCAATTCCCAGTACTACAAAAACCCAGGCATGGTGCCACATCTATAATTCCTGCACAGGGGAGGTTAAGGCATAAAAGTTTAAGGTCTCCTTGGCTTCAAGGGCAGCCTGAAATACAAGAGATCCTATCTCAAAACAAAAATCAAAAAACAAACAAAAAACCCACCACCACCACCACCACCACCACCACCACAACAGCAAAACACCTATATTCAAATCTTAACATCACCAACTTAGAAAGCTTTTTTCTTAAACTCTCTGAGTTAACAGCAAAAGATATTAGGCTCTATTTCTAAAAATCACAATAATATATTTAATATTTATCATTTATAAGTACTATAAACTATAATTTAGTATCACCATCATATATGTGTAATTTTTTAACAGGGCCTAGCTATGTTGCCTCAAACTACCAGACTCAAGCAATCCTCCAGCTTCAGCCTCTCATACAGCCAGAATTACAAGCTCACAAAGGCATGCTCAACTAGAACCCTAATTTTGACAAAAACTCCAGTCATTTTGTTTTGGTTTGCTTTTTAGAAACAGTAGTCCTTTGAGTAAATTTAGTGTCATGAAAAAAATCCCAACATTGTCCTTATTTTTCCCATTACATCAGGGCCCACTCAACACTTCACTCCCAATGCCTCACTTCTAGAGTATCTGAGAATCATTCAAGGCTGAGAAGACTTAGTTTTACTCCTGGCTGAAAATGGTAGACAAGATTCTTTAATATTAAAATTGTTCCCGAGGCTCCTTCACATGCCCCCAAACTTTGAAATGAAGATCCAGAAAGGAAAGGGTTTACTTGCCTAAAGCCAGAAAGCCAAGGAGAGAATCTCCAATCTCCTGAGACTGTTACCATACCTCTATTAAGATTAGCTGCTTGCAACACTTTGTGCAAGTTAGCCATGTGATTTAAATATGCATATGGTTATTTAGCAAGTCTTGTGCATTAAGAAAACCTGATAGGAATTTTGAATTTTTGCAATACCTGAGTCATCTGATCAAATGATCTATGTCAGTCAGTTACAAAGCAGACTTCTGCTTCAGAGAAAGCCCATGTGCAGAGCAAAACACAGATGTACATCCTAAAAGTTTGTGCTTAACAAACTGTAAACATTCATACACATACAGAAATAAAATTAATAAAAAAAAATTTTTACTTTAACCATAACTAGTATTATCTTACTCCACTCACTATGATTCTGTACTTGAGACTGATATTTTGACTGTTACCAAGGCACACCATTGATATATGGCTTTCCTACGGTACAATAATCAGTTTTTATTAAAAATGTCAAGGAAATCCCTACGTAGCTGGAACACACATAGGCAAACACTACAAAACATTCTAAAACTACCTAAAACTGCTGAGGGTTAAAACATTGTTTGGTATACACTCTAAAGGGAAAAAATGAGGCATGTTTTATGGGGTGAAAAATAGGATCAGTCCTTTTCTATAAAAACAAATATCGGGCTGGAGAGACGGCCTAGCGGTTAAGAGCGCCAACTGCCCTTGCAGAGGACCAGGGTTTGATCCCCAGCACCCACATGGCGGCTGAGAACCATTTTTAACTACAGTTCCAGGGGAATCAGACACCCTCTTCTGACCTCCACGGCATTGCAGGACA
Organism: Rhizomys pruinosus; assembly: GCA_009823505.1. Taxonomy (NCBI): domain Eukaryota; kingdom Metazoa; phylum Chordata; class Mammalia; order Rodentia; family Spalacidae; genus Rhizomys; species Rhizomys pruinosus. Next base: position 436,125 of record VZQC01001241.1, read on the forward strand.
CGGGTGCACAAACCTACATGCAGACGGTACATTCATACACATAAAAAATAAAAATTAAAAAAAAAAGAAAACAAATATCCATATCGTTTTTTTCATCATATCCCTTTCTGTATTGTTTTTGACAATTTTTAAACATACATGTACTACTTTTTTTTTTTTGTCTTTTTGAGACAGGGTCTCCCTTTAATCCCAGCTGGCCCAGGGCTCACTATGTAGACCAAGGTGGCCTTGAACTCAGAGATCTGCCTGCCTCTGGCTTCAGAGTGCTGGGATTAAAGGCATGCACCACTACACCCGGCCCACATGTACTACTTTTATCCTCCATTTTTTATTTTTTTGGGGGGGGGGCCTTTTTGAGACAGAGTCTTCCTGTAGCCTCACTATGGAGACTAGACTGGCCTGGAAATACACCTGCTTCTGCCTCCTCCAGTGGTGGTCTTGAGGCTTGGACCACCAAGCCCAGCTGTTTTTAATTAAGAAGAAAATTACAATTGTCTTATCTCCAGAGATAAGTAAAAATCTGTGGATACTCTCATCTCAGAAAATAGTAAGATTACACCAGCCTGGTATAATTCCAGCGGCTGAAACAGGATTGAAAGTTCCATGCCTGCATGGGCTCCACAAGCCTAGACAACTTAATCCGACCTCCGTCTCAAGAGGTCAAGAGGCTAAGGGGAGCTGGGGCTATGGCTTAGCTGTAAAGTATTTGCCTAGGATAGGCCAGGCCCCAGGCACTGGGGGTTTGGGGGTGGTGGAAGTTATTCACATTTGATTTATATAATCTTCCAGTATATGGCTTGACATTACCTAAATAGAATGAAAATAGTGCCAAACTGTATAGATTTGGAAAGGCTGTATATATTCAATACAGACTAACTGGTTTTTAACCTTTTCCATCCATGCTTTAAGAGGATCAACCTTTGCTATTCCCTACCCAGCAAAATGCAGTTCCCCCCACACCAAAACCCTCAGAAATAACTGTGTTGCTTGTGATGCTGCAAAACCAGTCACAGCTGATTTCATCTAAAGATTTACCCTCCTGAGTGACGGTAAACCTCGCTGGATTCTGCAATTTATTCTATTTATTAAATTTTTTATTTTTATTTTGAAACAAGATCTCACTTTGCAGTCCAACTCGAGACATACAACTCAAGATCTTCCTGCCTCAGTCTTCCAAGTCCTGCAGACGTGAGCTTTTCTTGACAAAATCAGTTTTCCCTTTAATCGAGTGTTTCCCCTTTCCTTTAGGACAAATCATTACGGGAACCAACAAATCAAGGCTGTCTGCATTTAATTGATTACCGAAATTTTCGTGGTTTGTAGATGGCTAAACCGAACAAGAAACTCGTTTCTTTTCTGGTCTCTTCTAGGGCGCTGCCCCCTCTCCAGACAAAAACGAAAAAGAACAACGGCTGCCTCTGACTTAACCACTTAAGCTAGTAGACCATTAAGCAGGCTGCAGGAAATTAAATTCCTCCTCAGCAACATGCTGTATCATTCACATCCAACGTGATACAGTTAGGCAAGTCTCAAGAATAAAGCACGCTCTGCAGGCTTCGGAAGGACGGAGCTAGCCCAGCAGGACACGGCCTGCACGGGTCCTCTGCAGCTCGGCTCTGCTCCCCTCTTCGGATCCTCCAAACCAGGAGGTACCGCCGTCCGGACCCAAAGCACAAGACCAGGGTGCATGGCCCCGGCCTTTCCGGGGACCACAGGAGAGCAAAGTACGTGGGTCGCACCCGGCCTCTCCGCACCGACCAAATCCCAAGCTAAGCGAAGACGACCCTGCCTGCTGCGAGGTCCGCCAGGGAATCAAAGGAGACCGCGCAGGCGCAGGATGGAGGGGGGAGGGGGCAGGGGACAGCGCAGGCGCAGGCCCGCCACGGTCTGCGGGGCGGCCCAGGCCTGGTCGCGCGGGCGGCGCTAAAGAGATGAATTGACCCACGGCGCAGGCGAAGACGACCCTGGCCCAGGCTCTTACCGCGCGGCACCACCTCGCTCACTCGCTGGCTCCGGGCTGAGGCCGGCCGGCGAGCTCGCCCGGTGCGCGGCCCGGATCCGTTGAGTCCGGCCTCAGGGCAGCAGCCAACCCCACCGTGCCGCTCCCCCGGCCCGCCCAGTCTCCCTGTCTGCACCCGCCCTCCACCCGCCCCTTCTCCACCCAGGCCCTCTCGAAGCTGTGCCTTCTGCCGCCTGCGCAGGCGTGACCCCCCCCCCCAACGCCTTGCGCGTGTTCTGGTACTGCGCAAGCGCAGACTCTGGGCCACGCGCTTGCTCAGCTCCAGGCTCAGGGTTGAACAGCCTCTGTACCAGCACATAGTGCCATCTTTAGCTTTGGTAAATTGTCAGGCCTTGGGCTGGACATTTTCCTGACAAAACCTCTGCTGCTGAGTTAGACGTGTAAAGTCTTCTAATCCCAAACGTTTTCTTTCCTCGTTAAATTAGTTCGTTCTTGACAAAAAAAAAAAAAAAAGCATGCATTTACAGTACTAAGAACTGTGCGCTTAAAGCCAGACAATTAGAAAAATAGGCCCTGCCCTCCTAGTACACCCAGAGCATCGGGGTACACAAAATGAGTGAACAGTAACTCTTCCACCCACCCTGGAAAACCGAAAATGAGACTACTACCATTTATAAAGTTAAAGAAGTTCTATTGTGTTCACTAATGGAGCCATTGTAATGTAAGCTTTTCTCTTTAATTAATAGTTTGAATCACAATCTTTTATGTATCATAGGTTTCTAGGTTCTGAATGTGTGTGTGTGTATGCACACACATGTATCAGCTATGTGTGCCTTAGCAGTGTGTTTATGATGGCCAGAACACAGCTCTTGGAAGTCATGTCTTTCCCAGCACCTTTTGATTCATGGGATTGAGGACCTGGCTAGTCCAGCACCCAAGCGCCTCTAACCATTGAGCAATCTCTGAGGCCCCGAAATAGATTTGTAACATGTTGCTGAACTACTGATATTTAATTTAGCATTTCATAATGGTTGTACATACGACAAATTGTCCCATACTTTTGCTCTTTTGTATTGTACTATGTATGATTTAATTGTTAAGCATATCCTGAACTTGCAATGAGCAGAGAAAATTCCTTTTTCTGTTCTATGTGAAATATTGTACATGCATCCTAGGGTAACCTGGAACTCTATATAGTCTAGGATGGCTTTGAACTTCTGATCTTCCTGCCTCCACCTTCCAAGTGCTGGGATTACAGTTGTGTGCTACCATTCCATGTTTTTTATGGTGCTGAGCATCAAGTCTAGACCTTCAAGAGTGCTTGGAATTAAAACCAGGACTTAGCCGGGCATGGTGGTGCACACCTTTAATCCTAGCACTTGGGAGGCAGAGGCAGGCGGATCTTTGTGAGTTCAAGGATAGCCTGGTCTACAGAGTGAGTTCCAGGACAGCCGGGGCTACAGGGAGATCCTGTCTGGAAAAGACCAAAAATAAATAAAACCAGGACTTCATGCATGATAGGCAAGCCCTCTACCAGGGGCTTCCCTAGCCAGTACTTTCTATCCTTCTTAGTTTTACTGTAGTTCCTGTTGTTTTAAGATTGTGCCACAGGCTAGCCTTAAATTCACTATGTAATTGAGGATGACCTGGAAGTCTGGATGCTCCTGACTCCACTTCCAAGTACTAGGATTGCAGGTGTGTCGCCACCATGCCTGACTTATTGCTGTGCTTTTTAACATTTGATGGATTTATTATTTTTTACATCTACTTACTTATTTGAGGTGCACAGGCATGCAAGCAAGTATAGAGAACAAAGGACAATCCATAGGAGTTGGTTCCCTCCTTCTACTAGGTTATCCCAGGGAAGGAATGCAAGTCTTCATGCTTGGTGGCAAGCACGTTTACCCACTGAGCCATCTCCTTGGCCCTGTTTGCCGAGTTTATATAATCATCCAGGCCTGGTGGTTTTCTTTGTTTTCTTAAGGGATGGATACATATTTTAAAGTAGCATTGAATTTCTCCAACAGTGCTAAGTCTAGACAGACTTGCTATTTCTTCCTATGCCATTTATGAATTATGCTTTTGAAGGAAAATTTATTTATTTATTTATTTATTTATTTATTTATTTATTGTTTTTTCGAGACAGGGTCTCCCTGTAGCCCCAGCTGTCCTGGAACTCACTCCGTAGACCAGACTGGCCTTGAACTCACAAAGATCCACCTGCCTCCGCCTCCCGAGTGCTAGGATTAAAGGCGTGCACCACCGCTCCTGGCTGGAAACTTTTATTTTTAAACTCATTGGCATAAAGTTGTTCATGTAATTCCCTAGGGTTTTTTGTTTTGTTTTGTTTATTCTTTGGCATTTTCTTATTAAAAAGTTGTCTCTGAATGCACTTATAATAAATTTAGATGCTTCAAAATTCAGAAAGCACCAGCTCAGCTTTTAATCCACACCCTGCAGTTCCCCAGATGCAACCGTTTTCCACTTCTCAGTATCCTTTGAGATCATTTTTATGAGCACATACATCCCAATTAAGTAATGTTCTTTTGCTCCTTTACTTCTTTACACAAATGACTCTTATGTTTAATTCTGTTTTTTAAACCAGCATAGCCCTGATACCTTAATACATTGAGCCAGACAGCCTGGCATTGAATGCTGGCAGCTTTGATTATTAGCTGTTCTCAGCTTTCTAGTTTCTCATTACAGAATGTGTGTTGTTCGAAATTGTTGTTGGGATTAAATGGGATTAGCACATTAAACAGGCCTTATGGTGTTACCCACTACCCTGGATCTCCATCTGCCTGATAAAGGTAAGTGGGTGTTAAAGCTGCATATGTTAAAGTATTTCTAGTTCAAAAACTATTCAACATATGCTACATCGTTTAGATATTCATATAATCCATTTAGGAATTTTATGTGGTCAAAGTTGAATTTTAAAGAGGTTATTTCACTTGCCCACAACCACCAACTAGCAGATGGAAGAACCAGAAGAAGTCAAAGACACCTGCTGTCACCCCATATTCCTGACAAGTTGTGAATATTCTTTTTTTTATTTTATTTTCGTATGTGTATGAATGTATTGTCTGCATGTAAGTCTGTGAACCCGTGTCGTGCAATGCTGCAGAGGTCAGAAGAGGGTGTTAGATTCCCCTGGAACTGGAGCTAAAGACGGTTTTCATCCACCATGTGGGTGCAGGGGATCGAACCCAGGTCCTATGCAAGAGCAGTCGGTGCTGTTAACCACTAGGCCATCTCTCCAGCCCGTGAATGTTCTTAAAGATACTTTTTAATTATTTTTTACGTGTATGAGTGTACTGTCTGCATGTAGGTTGGTGCACCTGTGTTGTGCAATGCCACGGAGGTCAGAAGAAGGCATCAGATTCCCCTGGAACTGGAGTTAAAGACGGTTCTTAGCCGCCATGTGGGTGCTGGGAATCAAACCCAGGTCCTCTGCAAGAGCAGTTGGTGCTCTTAACTGCTGAGCCATCTCTCCAGCCCCCAAAGACACTTTTTATATTAAAGTACACTTGGGGGACATCTAACAATAAGATCATTAAATAACCAACTCAGGTATGGTTTTTGTATGAACAATTAGCAATTAAAAGTTTTGTGAAACATTTAATAGATTCAGAGACATTGTTTAATAAATTTAAAGATGTCTAGGGTAACCCAAATTTTATAAGGCCATTGAATGTGTTATTAAGATACCCATATTTAAAAGTCTGCATCCATGTATTTTTTTAATTGGGCATGCCAAAAACAAAAATAAAACAATTTTCTGCACAGTAAAGGAATGAAAGAAAAAGTGAAGTGGCCAGTTTGTTTTCCAGAAAAAACAATTATAGACATACATGATTGAATTATACAAAATCTCAACACATGAGAAGACTGGTAGACATATATGACACAATTCATGAAAACTAGGCATACCCAAAATACAATAATCAAGGAATTTGATTAGCATGATCTTTTGCAAGTAAGCATTTTATCTTTAAATCTGGACAGGGGAGAACACTTTCTCCAGAATCTCATAGTTCTAGGGCATTTCTCCACCCTCTTCTGATAATTATGAGGCTGGGTTTTAGGATGCAACCAGCCTCCATCTGGACTCAGGGATTCTTCCCCAGCATGGCCTGATATCCAACCATTTGACTTTACAGAAAGTTCCCAATTTTGATAATGTCCTGCATAGCCTACTTTAAAGTTGCCCAGCATTGGTGGGAAGGAGAAGCCAGGCCCACCTGATGCACAGCAGCTGTTGGGCCCAGACCAGCAGAGCTGCACAGTTCATGCCACATCTGGTAGGGGATTGTGGGAAGGAGAAACCAAGCCTGCCTGGCACACAGCAGCAGCTAGGCCCAGACCAGCTGAGCTGCAGAGTCCACACCACATCTGGTACGGGATTGTGGGAAGGAGAAGCTAGGCCTGCCTGGCACACTGTCCACCAGCCTACTTGGGTCTAAACCCTAAACCCTTGTAGGGTGTGGCTGTCTGGGCAGGGTCACCCTTCCCCCTTGCAGCTGGCAGCGGCTCTGGTGCCATAGTGTGTCTTTGTGCAGGATGCTCAGGTTGGTCCCTTGCTAGCCAAGACCACCTGAAGCACAGGTAAGAGCCGGTGCCACTCCAGACAGGGCTAAGTCAGTCCCCCCCCAAATGGAATTGAGGAAAGAGTATCCAAGTGGATTTTTTTGGAGAACCTTCAGAACAGAAAGGGAAGAGTGACTTAGACTTCCAATAGCCAATATATAAACAAAATTGAAAGCCTGAAACCTAGACAAATCACTCCATAAACAAGGAGAAGAAAAAAAAGCCTCAGAAGGAGGCAAGCAAATCAAGCCTTCAACATAGTGAAAAGACATTTGTTATTGGCATCGGAATACAGGCAACAAAAACAAAAAAAGGGAAACCCTCATGCCAGGGACACGGCGAAGGGATAACATGGGAAAGGTGCAGGATAACTCCGCATCAAGCTCTACCAAACCTGTAGAAGATAGCTAAAGTGGGATCCCCCTGAAGGTGACCCAAGAAACAAAAAGAAGTAGAAATACTAAAGAAATCAGAAGAGGAAATGAAAAAGGAAATCAAACACTCATCCAACCAAGAGGAAAGGAATGGAAAAAGCCTCAGAAGCAGAATGGAGGAAGCAGAACAAAGAATATCAGACCTGGAAGATAACACAGAGCAACTAAAAAGCTCCAATAAAGATTATGAAAAATTTAAAAATACACAAAAGTAGAACAACCAGGAAATATGGGACACTATGAAAAGATCAAACCTCCTCGTCATAGGAATAGAGGAAGGAGAAGAATCCCAAGAGAATAGTATTGATCAGATCTTCAACAGAATAATAGATGAAAAGTTCCCCAAACTAAAATTACACAAACCCATACAAATACAAGAAGCACATAGAACTCCAAATAGAAAAAGAAACTCCGGTGTTTGGTGCATATATATTCATGATTGTGAGATCTTCATCGTCAATCGGTCCTTTAATAAAGATGTAATGGCCCTCTTTGTCTCTTTTGATTTCTTTTGCTTTGAAGTCTATTTTGTCTGATATTAGAATAGCAACACCTGCTTTCTTTTTGTTACCATTTGCTCAGAATACTTTCTTCCATCCCTTCACCTTAAGTTGGTGCCTATACTTGAGATTGAGATGGGTTTCTTGTAGACAGCATATAGATGGATTTTGTTTCTTAGTCGATTCTCCCAGTCTATGTCTTTTGATTGGGGAGTTTTGTCCATTAATATTTAAGGTTATAATTGAAAGATGGATCTTGCTTCCTTTCACCTTATTATCCATTTGGACTTTAGCCTCTGATTCTACTCCTACGGTTATGTTTTTTTTAGTTTCTTTTTCTAGGTGCTTGGGGATAGTTGCTCTTCTCTTCTGCCCTTTGAATTGCTTCAAGTATTTTCTGAAGAGTTGGTTTTCCGGATATGTATGCTATCATCTTGTTTATGTCATGGAATATTTTTCTCTCTCCTTCAACTATAATCGACATTTTTGCTGGGTATAGTATTCTGGGTAGGCATCCATAGTCCTTTAGCACTGGGCATGCTTTGCTCCATGTTCTTCTTGCTTTCGTGGTTTGTGCAGAGAAGTCAGTTGTAATTCTGATGGGTTTCCCTTTGTATGTGACTTGTTTTTCTTTTGTAGCCTTCAGACCAGAAGAAATAACAAAAATCACAGCAGAGATCAATGAAATAGAAACAAAACCATACAAAAAAATCAGTTAATCCAAAAGTTGGTTCTTTGAGAGAATAAACAAGATAGACAGACCTCTAGCCCAGTTAACCAAAAGAAAGAAGGAACAGCTCCAAATCAATACAATCCATGATGAAAAGGGAAATATCACAACAGACAATGAAAAGATCCAGACAATCATACAGGATTACTTCAAAAACCTATAGTCTACCAAGTTTGAAAACCTAGAAGAAATGGATGAGTATCTGAAATCCTGAGAATCACCAAAGCTCAACCAAAAGAGATCGACAGCCTAAATAGGCCAATAACATATGAAGAAATTGAAGATGTAATAAGAAGCCTCCCAACCAAAAAATGCCCAGGCCCAGATGGTTTCACAGCAGAATTCTATAAAATATTTCAAAAAGACTTACAACCATTACTACTCAAGTTGTTTAGAAGGATACAAACAGAGGGAGTTCTCCCATATTCCCTCTATGAAACCAGCATCATGCTATTGCCAAAACCAGGCAAAGATACAACCAAAAAGGAGAACTAATGACCCATTTCCTTAATGAACAAAGATGCAAAAATTCTAAATAAAATACTTGCAAATCGCATACAGACCCACATCAAGAAGATCATCCACCATGACCAAGTTGGATTCATACCAGAAATGCAGGGATGGTTTAACATACAAAAATCAATAAATATCATCAAACATATAAGTGGACTGAAGGACAAAAACCACACCATCATCTCAATTGACATAGAAAAAGCCTTTGACAAAAACCAGCATCCTGCTGTCAGGTGTGGTGTTTTTTAATCACTCATGACTGCCTTCCACATGCTGTCCTTCCCTTCTTGGCTCAGCTCCAGGACTTGCCTTCTGCCTGCAGGCCAGCAGTCTCTGGGCTCTGCTCCCGCAAGAAGGGGGGGAAGGAATACCGTCGGAGATTACCCGTGGAACGAACTCACACACACACACACACACACACACACACACACACACACACACGAGTGGAGAGCTGGGGAGGATAGGAACTCTGTTTATTTACTATCAGTGAGGTCTATATATTCAAGACTACTATGCTTTGGGCAAGGAGGTGAGGAGCAGGTGGAAGGGAGGGGTGAGCCAACTTGGTTCTAATAGGGGGGCGGCAGAGCTCTGGTTTGTGCAACAGATAACTAGAGGTGTGACATTCTGCTCAATGCCTCAAGAGAAGGGGCCTGGAACTTTGTAGAGATAGAGTGAAGCAAGAATCTTTGTAATATCCCAAATCTTCCAACTACAGATAACTCTGGAAGCCCACAGAGATAACAGATAACTGCAGATCTCCCGGGACAGGTCTTACAATTTCTCGATTCAAGCCACACACAAAGTTCCATTCCCACAACCTGCTATATTTTAATAATATTTTGTGTATTTGAACATTTTGTATATTTTGTACACAATTTTTCATTCACTCTTAATCCTCTTTATATCCACTTCCACATTGGCACCCTCCCACAANGGTTTTTTTTTTTTTTTTTTTGTCTTTTCGAGACAGGGTCTCCCTGTAGCCTTAGCTATCCTGGAACTCACTCTGTAGACCAGGCTGGGCTTGAACTCACAAAGATCCATCTGCCTCTGCCTCCCAAGTGCTAGGATTAAAGGCATGCGCCACCATGTCCGGCTACTGATTCGGTTTTTGGATAAACTGGAGGACACAGGGTGCGATAGTCAGGAGAATTCCTAGGGTGACAATGGGTCCCAGCAAGGGAAGTAACCAGGTGGTCAGGGGGTTGGAAAACCATGGGACAGAAACTTGTGGGGAGTATCTATCATGGAGTTCTTTCCTGAGGTTTTTTAGGGTTTTAACATTTTGCTCAGCAATACCAGAGTCATTTAAATAGAAAACAGCATTCATCCCCCAGGAACATGCAGGTTCCCCCATTTTCTGCAGTCAGTAGGTCCAGGGCTTGCCGGTTCTGCATCACCACCTCAGCCAGAGAAGTTATCTGCCTCTGGAGCGATTTGAGGCTGTTCGTTGTGGACGCCATTGCTTCATCAAGCTTAGTTTAGAGTTCCGCTTCCACTCCGTTAAACCTTCGCTAGGGCTCCACCCACAGTTCCCATCACTGCCATGGAGAGGGCAATGCCTAGGCTGATCAGAACTGGGATGAAAATCTCTCTCTTTTGATGGTCTGGGTCTGGCCACAGCATCCAAGCGACTTCCTCCTTTTCATAAAGGAAGAGCTGAGGAGTGATAATTATGGGCAAAAAATTCCAGAACCAGAGCATTTGCACAGAGGGATGCAGTGCCATCACACCAGAGAAAGAATGGTGATTTGACACACAGTGTCCTGTGGAGAGGGACACTTCGAGGAACCTAGGGTCTGGGGCTGCTGCAGCTCTTACTAAACAAATAGGAAGTGTAGTGAGTAGATTGAAGAGAGGAATGCCGTGAAACACTGGCTCTGTCTCCATGGAGGCAGATTCCCGTAAAGAGGTGTTAGAGGGGATGGCAGTGAAAAGAGGGCATGTGAGGGATGCACAGAAAAAACATTGGGAGACATTAGAGTGGGTGGTGTAATTGAGGAGATCTCTGGCGCATTCAATGTACTGAGGCCATGTTACAGTGAACTGCAGCTTTCCTTCCATTTGGATTCCTATAACAGAATGTGGGATCGAGTGAGGATGGGTTGAGGAGCTAGAACAAGCTGGCGAGAGATACGGTTATCTGCTGTAGAGTACCAGGCGTTGCTGTAAGGGTAGAGTTTTCCCTGTACTCCAGCTCTCCAGTACTCACTCCAGGGGTCCTGTATATTAATTTTAAACTGGTTATTTTGGATTTGAAATGGGCTTCTTGGGCTGCGAACACTCTCCAACCTGCAAGATCAGAATCTGCAACCACCATAAGTATCAGCTTCCTGCAAACACAGTTCTTTGTTAAGAAGGAGGAAACAGATAAAGGGTGCCTGGAGAGGTGGTGGTGGAATTGAGAAACACAGTAATTGTGATTGCCTAGCTGCAGCCTTCCAAAAGACAGTTGCTGTTTTCAATTACCTGATTTCCTCCTTCCCAAGTTTCTCTGACAAAAATCACCAGACATGGGTCCAGGTCAGAGGTCTGTTCTCAGGCTGGGAAGAGAGAGTTAGTTTGAACTATTATCAGAGCAGCTAAAAGGATGGCAGACAGGGGTGCAGAAGGGGACACATGGATTTTGCAGAAGTGAGGAGTTGTTCAAGTTTCTTCCAGAGTGACAGACATGCCATCTTTTTGGTCGGCAGAGATGAATCTGACATTTCTATCCAGAATCCAAATGGGTCTTGGTCAATCCTGTGGGAAGATGCAAGCAAAGCCCCTCCCAGTTGTTAACAGTGGATCAGGTCCTTTCCATTGATTGTCTAGCGCGTCTTTCCATCTGACAAGTATTTGAGGAACAGTGCTGGGTGTCTGCCAATGTTTGATACCACTCTCTGGTATCAAATAACTGTATTAGTCACTTTTCTGTTGCTGTGATAAACCACCATGACCAAGGGAACTAATAAAAGGAAGAGTTTATTTGAGCTTATGATTTATGGTTCCAGGGAATTAGAGTCCATTGTGGCATGAAGCATGGTGGCCAGGGCTGGAGCAGCAAGCCAAGGGTCACATCTCACAATGAGCACAGGAAGCAGAGAGAGAGAGACTGGAGACTGCAAGGCTTGTTAAACTCACTAAGCCTGCCCCCAGTGACATACTTCCTCCAGCATGGCCACACCTCCAAGAACAGTGCCACCAACTGGAGACAAAATGCCTTCAGAGAGAGGTCCTCCAGGAAGCTGTGGGCATGAATGTGCTGTATGAAGAGGGGGTGACTCCTATTCTGTAATGAGAAGTGGGGAGAGGGGATTTTTGTCTAATTGGACAAAGGATCTGGATAGCCAGGACAGCAGGTCGATCACATAAGATACTGTTCTGAGAAGAGATTAAGAGGTCTGTTGGTTTCTTTGAGAGCTAAATAAACAGCATAGAGTTCTCTGTACTGTGAGGAATGGTCAGGGAGTGGGTGAAACAGGATCTGAGGGGCTTGGTCCAGGTTGTCATAAATAATGGCTTCAGCCCCTCACTTCCCTCCGTCTGTGAAAACAGATGCGTCCTGCCTTATAGGCGCATCTTGGAAAAGACAGGGAGAAAGCCAGTTTAGCAATGGGAGTCGGAGACCCACCTGTCATTAGGGTAGTGATTTTCTATCTGTCCTGGAAATCCCATGAGGCTTACAGCTATATGAACATGATTTTGTATCAGCCACTGTATATCCAGGAGGGAGAAGGGAGTCACTATGACATCAGACTCCTTCCCCAGTGTCTGCAGGGAATGTTCCTTCCCATTTCTTATCATAGCAGCTAAAGAATCCATTTCAGTTAAACAGTCAGGGAGTTCCCCCTATGGGCATGTGCAGCCACTCTAGTACTCCCCTGGATTGGTAAAGGGCCCCTATGAGCATGGGGATAGTGTTAAAAATAAGCAACTGCACAGGAAGGGAGGGTGTGAAATGTGCTAAAGCCATGCTCTGGAGAGCTTGGTTGACTTCATCCAGAGCTTCTGAGGCTTCTGTTGTGAGCTTTTGCCTGGAAGCTGTGTTCCTGTCTTCTGCAAGGTGATGTGGTGGGGATGGACAGCTGTGGGTGAAGCCAGTTAAGATTTCCTAGTAAGGTCTGAAGAGATGCTAGCGTGAGCTTGGGAGGAAGGTTTGAGAGGTCTCACTGCAGTGAGAGAGATTTCAGTGCCTAGGAAATGAATTGGGGAAATCATTTGAAACTTAGCATGGGCTATTTTAAATCCCAAAGCTTCTAAGGATTGTACAACCCTGACCTTTAAAGTTGCTGGGCCAAACTAAAATGTCATCCATAAAATGGAATACTTGCAGACCTTGTTTCATATGGTGTTTAAGAGCCACTGCTACCACCTCTTGGCAGAGAGTTGGGCTGTTGGCCATGCCTTATGGCAGGACAGTCCACTCATAACAAGTTGCTGGACCTGAGTTTTTAATTGCAGGAACTGAGAAAGTGAACCGCTTGCAATCCTCAGCATAGAGGAGGATGGAAAAAAACAGTCTTTTATATATAAGGCTAGCAGAGGGGTGTTAGCTGGAATAGCAGAGGCAAGGGGGAGACCTTTCTGTGGAGGTCCCCATGTATGCATAGTTCTGTTAATGGCTCACAGATCTTATAAAAGATGCCAACCTCCTGTTGCCTTTTTTGTGACAAACACAGGGGTGTTCCAGGGACTGCCAGATGGACGATGCGTCCCAATGAAAATTGTTCCTTGACTAAGTCTTGGAGAGCTTGTAATTTCTCCCCTGGTAAGGGCCACTGCTCAATCCAGACTGGATCATCTGACTTCCAGTCCAGATGAGGGGGAGAATACTCTTCAGTGACCCTCAGGATTGGGGGTGCTTCTTGCTGAGATGATGGAGGCATTTTCCCCCAGTTTGGGCATGGTTGTTCCCATTTGGAGTGGCAATAACCACATCCAAAACCTCTAAAATATCTCACCCTAGCAGATTGATATTAGTGGGTGCTATTAATGGGTGAATCTGACCCGTGTTTCCATCAGTGTCTTCCCAGGTGTAAACATTCTTAGTTATGTAAGACTATGAGGGCCCGCCTATTCATAGAAGTTTAGGTCCTGGGAGCAAGGGCCAGTCAGGGGGTATTTCTTGCTGCTTTATAATGGTTCTATCTGCCCCTGTATCTATCAAACATTTAAAAGACCTCCCCCCAATTTTAATCGTCAGTGCAGGATGTGAGCCTTCTGAAATAGGTGCTGCCCAGAGGTGCTGCACTGACTCTTTTCCCCCCCTTTTTTCCCTGGGCTAGGGGCTGCCCATCTAGGAGTTTAAAGGTGGCAATTTTTCCCCATCTTTATCATAGTTTGAGTGGCAATCTTTCCTCCAATGATATCCTTTTTTACACCGGGGGCAGAGAACACATGGGGGGGCATTCAGGAGGCCCTCTGGGAGAGGCCAGTGCTTCCAGGCACTGTCTTTTCCAATGACCTCTGTCTCCACAGTTAAAACATTTTTCATTTGTGGTGACAGCAGCCACAAAGGCTTGAGCTAGGTAATTAGCTTTGTGGGAGGCTGTGCCCACATCCTGAGTTGCCACTATCCATCTGTCATAATGGTCATCTTGTAAGCCTTGGCACACTTGTTTGCACTCAGAATTCATTCCCTCAAAAAAAATATTTTTGAGGAGTATCTTTCTGGCTGTACAATTGGGGATCTTCCTCTGTAGGCAGCTTTTAGTTCTTAAGATAAAGTCAGATAGAGGTTCCTCAGGAAATAATTATGAACTGGCCTGGGATTCAGTGGGTGGTGTAATTCTATCCCAGGCCTATAGGGCACAAAGGCAGATGTGGTCAAAGTACCCTGGGGCCAGTCCAGCCTGTTGTGTCCCTGTGCTAAAATCTCCTTCTCCAAAGAACTGCTCGTAACCCCAGTCTATGTTAGGTCTCCCTTGATTTCTCCAAACCTGTTGGAGACATTTGTCTCCGTATAGTGCTTCCCATTGTAAAAAATAGCGGACCTGGGAGTGCAGATCTACAGGTATCTCTCCAGTCCTGAGGAGTGCAAAGAGAAGCGCAAAAGCTCTGGAGAATGGATTTTGTCCACGGTGCCTGAACGTCATCCTCTCTGCTTGCCTGAGTTCTTTCAACTCACTTGCCTGGTATGGGTACCAGTTTAGAGGGTGACCCAGAGTTGGAACTAAATTAACAGGGTATGCCTGTAATTGAAGATCTGGGTTACCCCGAATCTGGCACAGTTTTTCTGTAGCAGAGAGGGAAGAAGCTGAAGGTGTTTCTGGCTCCTTGACAGGGAGTGGCTGTTAACTAGGGGAAAAGTTAAGGCTAGCCGCTTGGATGTTTTTATTATCCTGTTCTATTTTTACTGGATCTGAAGCTTGGAGGCTTTCAGAGGGAATTTTATTGGGGTTCTCAAGGGGAGTTTTAGCAGGATCTTGGGAGGAGGGTGTCTGTGAGTTAATTTTCTTGTTTTCCTTTCCTGGCGTGGTTTGGTGAGAAGGCCCTAAGCATTGTCTCACCGAAGCTAGTAGTGGCAAGAACGTGAGAGATGCTAGAGCATTTTCTCGCTGCCTAGCATTCTGTGTCACATGCATCCAGGATTCTGAACTCCATAAGTCTGCAGGGGACATCCACGGGGCAATATTGAGTCTCACTCCAAAAGGAGGCAGCTTCCCGCGTGGAAATTTTAACTCCTCAACTCTTAAGCATTTTTATTTTCTTAGCCTGTGGGTCTTTTTGGTGTGTTTGTTTGTTACCCATGATAAAGAGAGATAGGAAGTTCTAGTGGTTAGGGAATGAGACAGTTCAAAAGAGTGGTTAGGAAAAGAGACAGTTTAAAAGACTAACCTCGCGGGAAGAGAGAATTTTCCGGAGATGTGCCAACGCTGGCCATATAGAGGACAGAGACTTAAAGCATATTCAAAGATAATCGAGTTAAATTCCACGGAGATATACTATACCTGGTCATGACTACCCTGGTTGGGGGGTATCTCCTTGTCTCTATGGTAAATCCCTCCAAGATTTCCCTCGAGTGGGGGAAATCAGAGCTAAGAGAGACAGCCCAATAAATACCTTTTTATCTTCTTCCTTTGGTGGAAAGTCGAGCTGCACGTTCTGGGCACCAGTTATCGGGTGTGGTGTCTTTGAGTCACGTGTAAGTCACGTGTTACCACCTTCCACATGCTGTCCTTCGCTTCTTGGCTCAGCTCCAGGACTTGCATCTTGCCTGCAGGCCGGCAGTCTCTGGGCTCTGCTCCCGCAAGAAGGGGGGGAGGGAATACCGTCGGAGATCACTTGTGGAACGAACACACACACACACACACACACACACACACACACACACACACACACGAGTGGAGAGCTGGGGAGGATAGGAACTCCGTTTATTTACTGTCAGTGAGGTCTATATATTCAAGACTACTATGCTTTGGGCAAGGAAGTGAGGAGCAGGTGGAAGGGAGGGGTGAGCCAACTTGGTTCTAATGGGGGCGCTGCAGAGCTCTGGTTTGTGCAACAGATAACTAGAGGTGTGACATTCTGCTCAATGCCTCAAGAGAAGGGGCCTGGAACTTTGTAGAGATAGAGTGAAGCAAGAATCTTTGTAATATCCCAAATCTTCCAACTACAGATAACTCTAGAAGCCCACAGAGATAACAGATAACTGCAGATCTCCTGGGACAGGTCTTACAATTTCTCGATTCAAGCCACACACAAAGTTCCATTCCCACAACCTGCTATATTTTAATAATATTTTGTGTATTTGAACATTTTGTATATTTTGTACACAATTTTTCATTCACTCTTAATCCTCTTTATATCCACTTCCACATTGGCACCCTCCCACAACACCCTCCCCTGGAGTTCATATATTCTGTCATTTGTGTTAGAGTCTATTGTGCCAAATTACTCTTCTCTACCATTCTTCAGGGCCAGTTCACTCTCTGAGCTCTAGTCAGCCTATCTGGAGACCGTTTCTTAAAGAAGGCCAGTTCTTTCAGCTAACATTGGGTTCTGTTACTCAGTTCTGCAGTTCTGCGCTAGATTTTCATCTGGTTGAGCTTGCATGGGTAGTGTGTATGTTGACACCAGTGATGTAGGTTCATATGAACAGGGTCCCAGGATCTTGTAGGATTCATTTCCATTTGGTCTTACACCACCTCCCTGACTCTTACAATCCTTATGCCCCCTGTTCTGCAATATTCCCTGAGCCCTGGGTGGGTGAAGGTGAATTTAGGCATGTCCATGGAACCACACTCTGTAGTCTCCTGGTCTCCATGGTCTGGCCATTCATACCCTTTCGAGTTCTTGGTCTCCTGTTCCATGGGGAGCTTCCTTAATGAAACATAAAAGTTAATGTCTTTTTGGCTCCTTGCATGGGCCTTAGGTATAGAGGCTGCATTGTAGATGTGTCATTTAGGAATGAGCAATTCACAGACCATGTCTGTGTGTGTCTAGTTGTGGAACTCTGTACTATTCTTTATCTGGTGCAAAAAAAGCTTGTTTTTTTGAGTGGTGTTTGTGATATTTGTCTGTAAATATAAGGATACCTATTTTGCAGTTAATAAGATGTTAACTCAGCCTAGGGATGTATCAACCTTGGAGATTTCTCTAAGCTCTATGACCTCTTCAGTTGTGTGCATCTGGCTCTGTTTACAGTACCACACATGAATTTTCTCCCACTTAGCTGGCTTTAAGTCCAATAATTAACCATTGATTGCCTCCAAGATAAAAGTGCTATTACTATACCAATGTCATATGCTGTGCTGGTCATTAATGTGGATATTTGTTCTTAGAGTTGGTATTGGACCATTAATTGATGTTCTCCCTTAGTGGCTTACATAGTGCTCTCCAAAGCTATGGGACCTAGCCTTTGGGGAATTGGCTTCCAGGTCAGTTCCAGCTCCATTGCTCAAGATCCGGTCTCTGAAATATGTCCTGTCTTCAGCAATAGGGTCTTACCTTCAGGTTCTGGGAGGCAGTCAAGGGCCATGGCAATAGCCTACATAATATTGGGAGTCTCTTGGACTACCTTGGCCAACAACTCAAAGGAAGGTTTCTCCTATGTGGTACTGTTTAATGTCAACTTTGCACATGGACTCATGTAGAGACACTGTATGTGTAATTGTTATATATTGTTAGACTAATATGATTCCCTCAGGTCTTTTACCCCAGCTAGGTATTTACCTCTCCTCTCTCCCTTTACCTGTCTAGCCCTCCCTCCATGTCTTCTCCATTTAAAGTATACTCATTTTTCCCGTTTCCCCCTTGATACTGCCAGTCTCCTATGGCCCTACACTTCTTGGGCTCCTTCTTTTCTTTTTCCCCCACATTTCCTTCTCCATTTGAAATTTTATATGTGCCTGGGACTTATGTAATGTGTTCATAGGATGGGGTGAAGAGTTCTAGTCTCTCCCTCATTCAGAAGTTTTCCTGACTGGCCACCTCTCAGTGACTTAAGAGGTCTTACCTTAGGGGCATACATATAATCCCTGTGCTTAGTCACCCAAAGGTGACTACCCATTTAGGTTATACAACCTCAGCAGAACCACAGAGTGAGGCCCATTCTGATTCCATGACCACACAGAGCTGTGGAACCATTACTCTCATTCTCATATTCATGCACAATTATTCAAAGTTTAAGACAGTTCCACTAAATTCTTGTTCTGCCTAGATGGGGCCAAATTCTGGAATCACATGGTCCCCTTTCCTTCCTGACTAGAGCCAGTGCCATTTTGGGAAATATCAAGACTTTGTATGCCACCTCCTCTGGGGATCAGTCCATGCCGGCTTCTCCCTTCTGTCTAAACTGTGAGGGTCCTTACCTGGTCTGGACATCGATTTCGCATCTCCATCTTGGTTCACTTGGTAATTGGCTCCAGTTCAGGGGTCCACAGCTGTCTCACACTCCAGAAACACAAATCTACCAGACAAAAACAAGGAACACAAAGAAACAAAAAACCACACAGATCTTTCACTCACACACCTGATACTTCCTGACCAGGGAGAAAAGAGAACGTCTTTTCCATCTCTGGATGCTAGGTTAGCTATCATGCCTGTTTGCCCATAGAGCCTCCTCAGATATCCAGACTTCCAACCAATTCACCAATCAGTCCTGTCTCAAGCATGTGTCAGCTGGAACTTCTTTTGATTTGCTTCTAATTTGCAGAATTTGCAGTGGCCACAGTCTTGGGCTCCTTTGGGCTTCCAAGTCCAAAGCTCACCCCGATTTTTGAACAGTGGTCCTGGGTCTAGGGTCTCTGGGCTAGCTCTTTGGGGCCTCCAAATGTTACAGAGTTTGAGACTGCTGGAAAAGACCAATTCAGATTTAAATCAGCCAAATTTATTGAAGCAGGGCTGATTGGCAGAAACAGTTTCATTTTCCAATATGAAATGGTTGCCTGGAATAAGGAGGGGAGGAGAAATTTAAAGGCAAAAACCACAAGGCAAAACAACTACAGCAACAACAACAACAAAACAAACAAACAACCCAGTAGAACATCACCTAGGTAATGTCAGAGTCCCTTTAAGCATGATAAGCAGTTACAGACACCAAAACCAGCAGTTAATCATGTCAATGTTTTATCCAATTTAGCAGCAGAAGCATATTTCAGGGAAAGGGGAAGGAGTCAGAGTTGCCTGGAATTTGCTTTGCAGCCTTCAGCTAAGAATGAGTTTTAAAATAGTTACTTTGTACAAAGTGGAGTCCCTTGGTGGGTGGGTGGGGGGGATTCCACAATGCAGATTTGCAAAGTAGCAAGAACATTTTATTAAAAAACAATAGTATAGGTTATAGAATGATTTGGAAATGTTGTATGAAATGCACAAAGCTTCAATTTAAAAAATTGGCTTTGAAAAAACAACAACAAAACAATATTACAGGTTAGAATGCGTTGTCATGTCTGTAGGGAATCATCTTAAAATAAAAAAAAGAAAGCTGGGTGTGGTGGCACACACCTTTAATCCTAGCACTTGGGAGGCAGAGGCAGGCCGATCTTTGTGAGTTCAAGGCCAGCCTGGTCTACAGAGTGAGTTCCAGGACAGCTGGGGCTACAGGAATTATCTTGATTGTTGATTGATGTGGGAGAGCCTGGCCCACTGTTGGGGGTGTTCCTCTGGGAAGGTGGTCCTGGGTTGTAAGTGGCTGAGCAGGAGCTAGAGAAAGGAACACAGTAAGCAGAATTCCTTCTTGGGTTCTACTCCAAATTCTTGCTTTGGGTTCCTGCCCTGACTTCCCTCAGTTATCTGGAAGTATAAGGTGAAATAAACCCTTTCCTCCCCCAAGTTGGTTGGTCTGGTTTTTTTCACAGCAATAATAATAAGAAATCAGAATAGTCCCAAGTAAATTTCAACTTCTCCAGGAAAAAGGAAGGACTGAAACTTGGTGCCAGCCAAACTCATCTCCCAGGAAGAGATTTCAAACAGTTCTGACAGCATTTAAGAACACCTTACAGGAAAGACTGGAACCAGAAGACTAAGTTATTGATGGGCGGGCCCACACTCTGACCAGAACTGCTTAATTCAATCTAAACATAACATCAGGGGGCTGGAGATATGGCCTAGTGGTTAAGAGCACCATCTGCTCTGGCAGAGGACCTGGGTTCGATCCCCAGCACCCACATGGTGGCTGAAAACCGCCTTTGACTCCAGTCTCAGGGGAATCTGACGCCCTCTTCTGACCTCCGCGGCATTGCACGACACGGGTGCACAGACCTACATGCAGACAGTACATTCATACACATACAAAAAATAAATAAATAAAAATAAACATAACATCAGGACCTTGGGAAGGTCCAGGTCCTTATTTGTTTCTCTTCCCAATATGACTACTTTGAATAAATCTTTCTTTGCTTGTCACCATTACCTCTTTAATTGGCCTATTGAGTATAAGTGCCTGAGCTTGGCTTGTTAGGGCTACCATGATCCAGGCCTTGAACCTCAATACTCCAGTAACAATTTTGGCAAGCCTAGCCAGGAAGAAATAAAAGATTATTTTGTGGGTGGCAGCCACTTGCAGGAAGTTCATTCCCCATGGAGAGGAAAGATTAAATGGTCCCCACACAGCTGCCTGAGGCACTTTATTCAGGGACTTTTCTATCCGTCCATTTCACCTGGTGTCAGATGTTTTCTACTTCTATCTGGTGAAGCAGAGAGATGAATATTTGGACTTTAGTTTTGATTCTTGGAAACATCAGTAAGTGTTAGCCATGACCTTGCCATTTTGTGAGGATCCTCCATTTGATTGAACAATGACAATTCCTAAAACTAAAGTAATTTGATTTCAAGAACTAAAGTAAGTTGTTTTTCTATATTCTTGCCCTCCCAACCCTAGTGACCATCAGGAATGGTGGCCATGAGAGATGTTTAATAATCAAGCACCTGACTTTCTTTAACCTGCCACTCATTGGTTACCCTTAGCAATGCCCAACTACAGGCCAAAAAAGGAAAAATAATTTCAATTTCATTCCCCCTTCCTGTTTGCTGCACTTTAACTACCTCAGCCTGTAAATGGATGGTGGGTTCTCTGGTTTCTTGAACTGGAAATCCTCCCTCTGAAAGCCTTTCCCAAATAAAACTGCACTGTTCTCTAGTGCATATCCTCTCCTTTTCAACCAACCTTACATTTGGTGGTCCATGTGGGAAGTTAGGGTGAGCACTCCAGTAGTGGTACCTCTCTACTCCTTTCTGCCTCTGATGCCTTCCCCCATTTCTCATACACTCCCCTCTCACATCACCATTACTTTCCTCAGATCCACCGCCAGCTGATTTGACCTTGGGTATGTTTTCTCTCCTCTAAAAACCTTCCTTTCTGACAATTTATTGTGTAGATTTCTCAAAGACCTTGGCATTAGGTAGACGGTTTTCCTTGGATGGTCAGTCTCCCAAAGAGAACCTATGAAGATGCCCTTATTCCTCTCAGGGTCACCCCTCACTAAGCAGAGCCATGCAGAAATAAGGATGTCCCTTCCTTTGAATTTGCTTTCTGTTGGGAAAAAAATCTCCTTTCTCACTCCTCCTTGCAGCCAGAGGTCCTCTGAAGTCCCTGGAGATTCTCCTTTGCATGTCTCCTCAAAAAAATGTATTGACCCTATGATTAAACCACTCTATACAAGCCAAAATGTCTCATGTGCTACCAGAATTCAGCCTGGCCACAGCACCCCTTCAACAATGGCCACCTTTCACCATAGGGCATACATTTGACTTCCAAATTCAAGGAGACCTTGAATGTAAATGTAAAGTGGGCCAGGGTTCCCTATGCTCAGCCTCTGTCTATCTCCACTACCTCCCTTTGCTCATCTTGCTTCACTTTTTCAGGTTCTCCTCCATGAAAATCCTCCTCACCAACCTCCTAAATTGAATCCCTTTCTCCCCAATCTGACCCCCCCAATTCCTGATTTACCTTCTTCCTTGGATGATAACCCTTATTGCTCCCCTCCCACTTCTGTATCCAGGCAGATCTACTCTGGGGATGCCACTTGACCTTAAAACTCAAAAACTCAAACAAGATCAGGCTAAATATCAAGTGCTAGTGAAACCTTATTCCAGGGTTCATCACAAGGTACCTCAAACAAGGAGACAACACTCCCCACTCATGTATGGCCCACCTGAGACCTTCTTTAAATGTAGCCAAATGAGTCACTGGGTAAGAGCATGCCCAAGCCATGGCCACCACTTGCCTCTCCTACATCCTGTGAGGAAAAAAGGACACTGAAACTGGGGCTGTGCTAGGTGGGATACCAGTTCCCTCCCAACCACTTTTGTCCCTGCTTGGTCCCAGTCACTGCACTCCCAAATGATGGGGCCCAGAGGTTGCTGCCATCACTCTCATCAGCCCCAGGATAAGGTTGTGACTAGCTGCTAAGATCATCTCTTTAAATCCACACAGGGCAACTTTTGCAGTTTTACCAGAATTTGCTGGACTCCTACAGGAGTTCCTTCTCTCTGCTGTGGAAATGGAAGGCACTCCAACCAAACATAAACAGACTAGTTCATACTTTGCAATATGTCTGGGCATTCCTTTCCACAGTCCTTTGAGGCTATTCCCAGTTGCCTGGACCCTCCCTGGAATGTGACATTCTGGAGAAGCTCCATATTGTCTTTCCATTACAAAGCCCCTGTGCTGGAGAACTTGACACATCTGGGTTGAGGGAGCCTCAATTGGGGAATTGCTTCCATTGGACTGGCCTGTGGCCACATCTGTGGAGTATTGTCTTGATTGTTGAGTGATATGGCAGGGCCTAGCCCACTATGGGGTGCCACCCCTGGGCAGGTTGTTATGTACAGTATAAGAAAGCAGGCTGGGCATGGGCCAGGAGAGCAAGCCAGTAAGAAGCTGTGCTTCAGCTCCTGCTTCCAGGTTCCTGACCTGAGCTCCTACCTTGGTCTCTCCTGAGTGATGAACTGTGACCTGGGAGATGTAAGATGAATAAACCTTTTCCTCCTCAAGTTGGTATTGGTCAGAGTGAAAACACTCAAGCAATGGAAAAGCGAACTAGAACAGCCCCTATGAAACAACATCTTCCTACCACTTTGTCATCTAGACTCACTCCCTTCCTGAGACTCTATTACCACTTATTGCCATCCATTCATCCTTGAGTCTGGAATACCCTCTCTCCCATAATGTTGCTACATACCCTACAGAGAAAATTATAGGACCTTTCTACTCTGGTGCATCAGGCTCAATATCCACTTGCTTAATAGGGACTAGAGGATGTAAACCAGTAATTATCAGATTCTTCAAAGCCTAAATTTTACAGCCTACTAACTATCCCCACATCACTCAAAAAGTTATGTATAATTAGTCAAGTTGTAATTCCTGTCCACCTGGTGGCCCAAACTCTTATAACCCTTCTATCCCATATTCCTTCTTCCATTTCTCATTGCTCAGTCATGCAGTACATAGCACTTTCTTTAAAAAAAATTTTTTTATGTGTATGAATGTACTGTCTGGATATAGGTTGGTGCACCCTTGTCATGCAATGCCATGGAGGTCAGAAGAGGGTGTCAGATTCCCCTGGAACTGGAGTCAAAGATGGTTCTTAGCCGCCATGTGGGTACTAGGAAACAAACCCGGGTCCTCTGCAAGAGCATTCGATCCTCTTAACCACTGGGCCATCTCTCTAGCCCCTCAAAGCACTTTCTTTACTATTTTCCTTAACCTGTCTTTTTTGCATTTATCTGGACCCTGATTTCCAAATGTTTACCCAGGTTTCTGGACAGTCCTTCCCCAGGCCATTTTGTGATAGCTCTTATCTATTTAGCCAAGCCTTTGATCACACCTTGTTCCCAACACTCTGCTTCAATATATAGATGAGCTCTTTCTCTGCAGCCCATGTTATGATCTGCCTCTGCAACACACCTCTACCCTCCTTAATTTTCTTGCCGACCAGGAATACTAGGTGTCTCCCTCAAAGACCTAGATAGCCTCTCCCTGCAAGTAACTTACTGTGATGGTTAATCCTGGGTGTCAACTTGACTGGACTAAGGAACAAATAAGAGAAAAAGGATCTTCAAATTGGACTACCTCAACCCCATGGCCCACCCCAAACGTGGGCATTACCTTCTGCCGGTAGGCAGTATTAAAGGCCATGGCAGAGGGAGCTGGTCCCTTTTTTCCTGCAGCTTGCCTCTCTCTCACTGGTGAGTTTGTCTTGCTGCTGTGATCAACCCTTCGGATCCCAGCGTGCACTGAGACCAGCAGATCTCCTGGAATCCTTCGGGCCTTCAGCACCAGATTGGGACTACTGAGACATCCAGCCTTGCGGACTGAGCAGTTCCCTGGATTCTCAGCCTCTCCAGTGTGGCATGGCTACTGTTGGACTCCTTGAACTCTGTCACATGAGCAAATCAATAAATTGCATATAGCTATATATTCGTCCTGTTGCTTCTGTTTCTTTAGAGAACCCTGATTAATACACTTACTTTGGCCTCATCCTAACCCCCACTTCCTGTAGCATATGTCACAGTTGTAAATATCTATAATCCAGAACCCCCCCAAAACCCCAACCTTCCCTCCTTGCCAGACTTAGCAGGTTACTTTCATATCTGGCCCCCCAACTTCAGAGTCTTACCTAAACCTCTTTATTAAGCTACTCATGGCTTGCTTACAGCAACCCCAGGCCTCTCTCAACTTATCCAACCCTTATTTCCAAGTTTAAAGAAGCCCTTCTGGCCCCTATTACTTTAAGGCTCCCAGATTTCTCCAAAACCTTCACCCTGTTTTTACTCACATTTCATAACAGCCTGCAGTCTCTACTAATTTTATTGGAGCTACACCCCAAGCAGTAACGTGCCTATTTAAACAGTTAGACTCATTGATGCAGGGTTAGCCTTGTTGCTTAAAGACCTTTGGAGCTGCCTCCATCTTAATGTTATAAGCCTTCAAAATCATACTTTATGAAACCAATTACTGCCTATGCCTACCACAATCTCCCTGATTTCATAAGTCACTGGTTCTCTCTCTCTCTCTCTCTCTCTCTCTCTCTCTCTCTCTCTCTCATTCAGTAGATGCATACACTGGTTTATACAAAATCCCTCTCTCTCTCTCTCATTCAGTAGATGCATACACTGGTTTATACAAAATCCCTGAGCACCTTCCAATGCTATAAAACTATTTTTTTGACGGAAAGGGGAGACAAGGTCTCCCAGTTGGTATAGAACTTGCTATGTAGAATTATATTACTCTAAGGTCAAAAGGCCTCCAGACCCTGTCTCTAAAACTCCTAGTCTTTCTGGTGCCCCTACCCTCATTATAACTCTGCTCTTACAGGTTGGGCTTCTCTACACATAACACACACAACATGAAACTGCCCTGAGTTATTAGCCACATCGGAACTAAGAAAGCTTCAGGACCTCACTTGTGAATCCTCAGGACTCACTTTCCTGATCCCCCTGCCACAGCTGTGCACTCCCAAAGAGCCATGATTTTCCCCTGGGTCCTCTGTTTCTTCCTTTTACCTTATTCATCTACCTACTATAATGGCTGGATACACCTGATAAATTTTTCTATCCTATGTGATACTAACAATTCCTTTTTTTCCAACTGCTGAGTCTGATTGTCCACCCAAGTCCAATGACCTCTAGCAGCCCCTCTATTTACATGGACAGATTCACCCATGAAACTTTACCTTACATTCTCAGTGAAACCCCTCCGAAGATACCAAATGAAAGAATTCCTCCTGATTTCTGGACTCCTATCCCTAACATTCTCAGAGCCCTTTTACTATCCTTGTCAACAGATACCAAATATTTTCATACTTCTCAAGCCACTCCCTGGATACTCTGTTCTCTATCCCTCTTCTTCTGGCACCAGCTATAAGCTTACTATATTCAAACCAGACAACATAGCCTATCCATTACCATGACAGTGGATCTTAGATACTTCAAGATTAAACTTTAAAGATAATAGGGCCCCTATTTGTGCCATTTCTAAGCTACATTACAATTATGCTTGAATTAAGAAAGAGTATAAATCAATATTCATTTTAAGACCAAGAGTAGACCCAAACTGCTCTGTACTCATTCCTTTAGATGTCTCATGGAACTGTGCTACTGAGTCAGGGCCTTGGTCATTCTTTCTTTAAAAATTATTCATTTCAAAAACAACAACAAAGACAACAACTACAACAACAACAATAACAAGAAGACTTCTGATTTTGTAGGGCATGGCAACACATGCTTTTAATCCCAGCACATGGAAGGCAGAGGCAGGCAAATCCCTCCAGTCCAATTTTCTCTAGGGCTTAAACGATGAAGGGATGCTGGATTTTGTCAAAGGCTTTTTCTTCATCAATTGAGATGATTGTGTGGTTTTTGCCTTTGATTCCATTTTTTTCAGCCAATATTTATTTATTATAATTAATTCATTTATTATTTTTTAATCAAATCTAGACCCGTGTCCCCCCCATCCTCCCACCCCATCAGAGCTCATGCATTCTGCCAAACATGCTTTTCATCTCTTTCTCAGTCTTTCTCAATATTCTCCATGAGGAAGTTGACTGTTTTGAGCAGAACTTCACTGTTTCAGTTAGTTCTTCAATGCAGTCCTTTCTGTGGTTGTTGTAGTTTCCAATATGCACCACTCCCAGCTGCTTTGGACAAAAGCTCAAGGGGCCATGCATAAGAAATACTTACAACTAGGTAATTGGCAGTAACATCCACAAATGAGTGATACCATTCATCCTTTGTTTTTCTGGGACTGTGTTACTTCACTCAGCATGATGTCCTCTAGCTCCAGCCATTTTCCTGCAAAGCTCATGATGTCGTCTTTCTTTACTGCTGCATAGAACTCCATTGTGTAGATGTACCACATTTTCTCTATCCACTCATCAGTTGAGGGGCATTTTGGTTGGTTCCAGGTCCTTGCTCTTGTGAAGAGAGCTGAAATAAACATGGCCGTGCATGTATCTCTGCGGTGGGGTGGGTCTTGAGGGTAAATGCCTAGGAGTGGTATGGCTGGGTCAGGTGGCAAGTTCATTCCAAGTCTTCCAAGGGTTCTCCACACTGCTTTCCATAGTGGCTGTACGAGTTTACATTCCCACCAGCAGTGGATGAGTGTTCCCCTTTCCCCACAACCTCTCCAGCACTGGGTATCATTTGTTTTCTTGATCCTAGCCAGTCTTATTGGAGTAAAATGATATCTTAAAGTGGTTTTGATTTGCATTTCCTTAGTGATTAGTGATGTTGAACACTTCTTAAGGTGCTTCTCAGCCATCTCTAATTCCTCACTTGTGAAGTCTCTGCTCAGCTCTTTGCTCCATCTATTGAGTGGGTCATTTGTTTTCTTTCTTCTGTTTTTTGAGTAGTTTATATATTCTGGAAATCAATGCTTTGTCAGATGTTTCTGTGGTGAAGGTTTCCTCCCACTCTGTGGGATTTCTCTTCACTTCCTTGTTT
Organism: Rhizomys pruinosus; assembly: GCA_009823505.1. NCBI lineage: Eukaryota > Metazoa > Chordata > Mammalia > Rodentia > Spalacidae > Rhizomys > Rhizomys pruinosus. The sequence continues at coordinate 463,716 of VZQC01001241.1, forward strand.
CTTTTGATGTACAGAAGCTTTTGAGTTTAATGAGGTCCCATCTGTCAATTGTCGACCTTAATTCTTGCGCAGCTGCTGTCTGATTTAGGAAATCTTTTCCTACGCCTATGTCTTATAGTCTGGTGCCAACTTTTTCTTTTATCACCTTCAGAGTTTGGGGTTTCATGTTGAGGTCTTTGATCCATCTGGAGTTGACTATTGTACAGGGTGAGAGGTAGGGTGCCGCAAACCATCCCAACTGGGTGGGCTCACTCAATTTGCGGGATCCAGGGTCTTGGAAGGACAGCATAGATTAGGCGAATGACAGACAGAGACCACACCAGAGATGGTTTATGAATCTGCTGCGATTTTACTGAGATCAAGTCCAGTTTTTATATCACAAGCAGGGAAAGCGGGCTGGGAAAGCAGGCTGGGGAAGCAGGCTGGGGATTTGCACTTCCCGGAGAACAAAAGGCTCATTACTAAAGGAATTCACACCTGGGTTTACAAGGACAGCAAGTCAGATAAAGTTTACACATCAATGGAAGTTTACTCATAGTATACTGCTCACACTGTCTTGGCAGGGGAGATAAGCAACAAAACAGCAGTCCTAAAATCACAAGCCATAAACAGTTTTTGTTTCTTTGAAGTTCCAATTCGATGTTTCTCATCCTTCCTGGGGCTTGATTTTTCCCAAGACCGCTAGTTATCTCCAGGTTGTGATTCAAGCCAGAAGCCTGAAAAAGCCTCTTAATTAGTTCTGTTTTTCTTAAAGGAGAAAGCCCGCCGTGTGCCTCTAACTAAGTGTTACACTTTAACATGCATAACTGTAACTAAAACTTTATCTTACTAATTCTATTAGATGTAGCTTCCTGCTTAAAGGACGGGGCCTTTATTTTATTAAATTTGGAAGAATACTTTTATTATTTGTAACTGACCTATGATATCACTCAGTGTAATGTTTTTCATTCATAATATCTTTGTGGGGACTTCTAGGACAAAGGAGCCATTACATCCTGTTTCTCTGTATGATTTTGCTCAGGTTCATGAGGCTTCTGTTCGCCTGATTTATTTCCAGACACATTTAACTGTTTCTTGTCTGGGTCTGAGGTTGTGCTGAGCTCAGGAAAAGAGTCAAAAGAGAGTGTACAAAGTCCAACACTCATGAAACATAACATCTTTGTAGTGCATCGTGATCTTGGAAGCTGAGGCCGAGTACTCTGCCAGGGACCACCAGACAGCCTAGCCTCGAAAGGCACGTATCTCCCGTCTGTTATTATGACTTTTGTCATTGCTCACACAGACGACACTGGAGTTGGTGTGGCAGTAGGGGTTTAATTTCATTCTTCTACAAGTGGTGATCCAGTTTTGCCAACACCACTTGCTGAAGATGCTGTCTTTTCTCCATTGTGGCTTCTTGGCCCCCTTGTCAAATATAAGATGGCTGAAATTGTATGTGCTCAGATTTGGATCTTAAGTTTTGTTCCATTGGTCAACAGGTCTGTTTTTGTGCCAGTACCAGGCTTTTTTTTATGACTATATCCCTGTAGTATAGGTTGAAGTCTGTTATAGAGATCCCCCCTGTGTAGCTTTTTTTGCTCAGGGTTGTTTTGGCTATTCGGGGTCTTTTGTTTTTCCAAATGAATTTAAGGACGTTTGTCTCCAAGCCTGTGAGGAAACTCGTGGGGATTTTGATTGGAATTGCGTTAAATCTATACAAGAGTTTCGGTAGAATGGACATTTTTACAATGTTAAATTTCCCAATCCATGAGCATGGGAGGTTTTTCCATCTTCTGATGTCTTCTTCAATTTCTTTCTTTAAAGGTTTAAAATTTTTGTTGTAGAGATCTTCGGTGTCTTTGATTAGGTTTGTTCCTAGGTATTTTGTTGTTTTTGAGGCTATTGTGAGTGGGAAGGTCTCTTTGAATTCTTTCTCCAGTTGCTTGTTCTTGGTGTAAAGAAAGGCCATTGTTTTTTTAAGGTTAATTTTGTATCCTGCCACGTTGCTGAAGCTGTTAATCATTTCTAGGAGTTTTCTGGTGGAGTTTTTAGCATCCCTTAAATAAACAATCATATCATCAGCAAATAGGGATAGCTTGACTTCCTCTTTTCCAATTAGTACACCTTTAATTTCCTTTTCTTGCCGTATTGCTCTAGCAAGTGTTTCAAGCACTATATTGGAGAGGAGTGTTGACAGGGGGCAGCCTTGCCAAGTTCCTACCTTTAAAGGGAATGTTTCTGTCATTTCCCCATTTAGGATGATATTGGCTGTGGGTTTCCTGTATATGGCCTTGATTACATTGAGGAATGATCCCTCCAATCCAATTCCTTCTAGGACTTTAAGCATGAAGGGATGCTGGATTTTGTCAAAGGCTTTTTCAGCATCAATTGAGATGATGGTGTGGTTTTTGTCTTTCACTCCATTTATGTGTTTGATGATGTTTATTGATTTTCGTATGTTGAAACATCCCTGCATCTCCGGTATGAATCCAACTCGGTCATGATGGATGATCTTCTTGATGTGGGTCTGTATGCAATTTGCCAGTATCCTGTTTAGAATTTTGGCATCAGTGTTCATTAGGAAGATGGGTCTATAATTCTCGTTTTTCGTTGTATCTTTGCATGGTTTTGCTAATCGAGTGATGCTAGTTTCATAGAAGGAATTTGGGAGAATTTCCTCTGATTGTATCCTTCTAAATAGTTTCAGTAATAATGGATGTAGGTCTTTTTGAAATGTTTTATAGAATTCAGCTGTGAAACCGTCTGGGCCTGGGCTTTTTTTAGTTGGGAGGTTTCTTATTACATTTTCAATTTCTTCATGTATTATGGGTCTGTTTAAGCTGTCGATCTCTTCTTGGTTGAGGTTTGGTGATTCCCAGGATTTCAGATATTCATCCATTTCTTCTAGATTTTCAAATTTGGTAGAGTATAGGTTCTTGAAATATTCCCGTATGATTTTCTGGATTTTTTCCTTGTCTGTTGTATTTCCCTTTTCATCAAGGATTGTATTGATTTGGAGTTGTTCCTTCTTTCTTTTGGTTAACGGGGCTAGAGGTCTGTCTATCTTGTTTATTCTTTCAAAGAACCAACTTTTGGCTTCATTGATTTTTTTGCATTGTTTTCTTTGTTTCTTTTCATTGATTTCTGCCTCTGATTTTTGTTTATTTCTTCCTGTCTGTTGCCATTTAGGGTTCATCTGTTGTTGCCTCTCAGTGCTTTTAGCGTGTAGTGTAGATCATTCACTTGTGCTCTTTCTGTTTTTCTAATGTAGCACCCAGGCTATAAACTTCCCTCTGAGGACTGCTTTTTAGGTATCCCATAGGTTTTGTTGTGTTGTATTGTCATTGTCCTCTAGTTCCAGGAATGCTTTTATTTCTTCCTTTATCTCTTCCTTGACCCATTCATTATTCAAGAGTGTATTGTTTATTCTCCACGTGTTCTTGTAGATAGTAGGGCTTATCCTGTGTTGATAATGAGTTTTATTGCATTGTGTGTCTGATAGATGCATGAAATTATTTCAATCTTTTTGTATTTGTGGAGGTTCTTCTGTGTCCCCAGTATGTGGTCGATTTGGGAGAAATGTTCCATGGGTGCTGAGTAGAAAGTGTATTCTCTGGTATTAGGGTGGAATATTCAGTAGATCTCTGTTAGGTCCATTTGGTGTATCATATTTTTAGTTCTGATATCTCTCTGTTATTTTTTGTCCTGGTTGACCTATCCAAAGGACTCATGGGGTGAAATCCCTACATGAGTGTACTGGGGTTAGTCAGTGACTTGTGGTCCTGGAGAATTGTCTTTATAAAGTTTGGTGCACCAGCGTTTGGTGCATATATATTCATGATTGTGAAAATCTTCTGGTGAATTGTTCTTTGATAAAAATTAATGGCCTTCTTTGTCTTTCTGATTTCTTTCACTTTGAAGTCTATTTTGTCTGATATTAAAATAACAACACCTGCTTTCTTTTTGGTACCAATTCCTTAGAATATTTTTTCCCATCCTTTCACTTTAAAGTGGTTCATCTCCTTGAAGGTAAGATGCATTCCTTGTAGACAGCATATCAATGGATTCTGTTTCCTAATCCAATCTCCCAGTGTATGTCTTTTGATTGGGGAATTTAGTCCATTAATATTTAAAGTTATGACTGATAGGTTCGTGTGTTGCTTCCTTTTGCCTCGTTATCCATTTTCGGTTTCGGTTTCGGTTTCGGTTTCTACTTCTGCAGTTATCTTTTATTGACTTCTCTTTCATAGGTGCTTGGGATGGTTGCTCCTTTCTCTCTGTCTTTGAATTGGTCAGTATTCTCTGAAGGGTTGGTTTTTTATGTGTATTTTCTTCTGTTTTTTTATGTCATGGAAGGTGTTTTCTCTCTCCTTCAATTATAACGAACATTTTGCTTGGTATAAGTAACCTGGGTTGGCATTATTGTCCTTTAAAATGTGGAATGCTTTGCTCCGTTCTTCTTGCTTGCATAGTCTTACATTGAGAAGTGATTGTAATTCTGGATAGGTTTCCACTTATAGTCACTTCTTGTTTTTTCTCTTGTGGTTTAAGGATTTTGTCATTTGTTTGGGTTTGTCTAGGGGCATTTTAAACTTGATGTGGTGTGGAGAATTCTTTTCGATCTTGTCTGTTTGGGTTCTATGTGCTTCTTGTATTTGATGTTCTCTTTTTTTAGTATTGGGGAAGTTTTTCATCTATTATTCTGTTGGAAGATCTGATCAATACACATTCCTTGTAGATCTCTCATTCCGATATTCCTATGATGAGGGAGGTTTGAGCTTTTCAGTGTTCCCAGGGACTGTGGTATTTTAAATCACACTTTGGTGTATTTGAAATTTCATAATCTTTTTTGAGTTTTAATTGTTCTGTGTTATCTTCCAGGTCCAATATTCTTTGTTCTGCTTCCCCCTTCTCTTTTGAGGCTTTTTCCATCCCTTTCCTCTTGTTGGATGAATGTTTGATTTCCTTTTTCATTTCCTCTTCTGTTCTTTAGTATTTCTCTTCTTTTTGGAGCTTCTCATCTCTTCCTGTAGCTCTTTGCTTTGCTCGTTGGTTTCCTTTATCTTTTTCAGCTGGGATTTTTCAGTGTTTTCGTCCTTCTCGAGTCTGTCATTCTCTCTCTCTAGGTCTTTAGTTCTTCATTCTCTTTTCTAATTCTTTGATTTCTCTTTATAATTTTAGTTCTTTAAATATGTCCCATTGTGTTTCTGATATCTGTGCCTGGCGCCACCCCGGGGGATCCCACTGTAGGAATCTTCCCTAGGGTTGGATAGAGCTTGATGGGATTATTCTGCCCTTTCCTGTGTTGTCTCTTCTTTGTGTTCCTGGCATATGGGCTTTCCTCCTTGCCTGTATTCCATGTGCGTTTCCTATGCCTCTTCACTGTGTTGAATGCTTGCTTTGCTTGCCTCCTACAGATGCCTTCGTAATCCCAGTTGGTGGGGGTTGGAGGGGCTGTGGGCAGGCTCTTTAGCTGGTGCCGGGGCACCTGTGGTTGCCTCAGCTGGACTTAGGAGATCTCAGATCTCAAGACTCAACACCACTTGTCATAGCAGCTGGGAGGATAACTCTGCCCCCACAGCCACAAAAGCCAATTAAGCCAAAAACAACTGGATTAATGGATTAACTAAATTAAATAAATCAGCAATCGGCCTTGCTGAAGCAGCCAGCTGCTACCTACCTACCTGCGCTTGCCTCAGCTGGACTCGGGAGATCTCCTTTGAGTCCATTTATGTGTTTTATGATATTCATTGATTTTCCTAATGTTGTTGCATCTGAAAACTGCACAGAAAAACTCTCAAGCCCAGGACATTCAATCTTTTTTTTTTTTTTTTTTTGGTTTTTTCGAGACAGGGTCTCCCTGTAGCCCCAGCTGTCCTGGAACTCACTCTGTAGACCAGGCTGGCCTTGAACTCACAAAGATCCGCCTGCCTCTGCCTCCCAAGTGCTAGGATTAAAGGCGTGCGCCACCACGCCCGGCTCTTTTTTTTTTTTATGTAGGAGAAATATACTACCACTCAACCTCTACTGTAAGGTTGGCAGCCCTGAGAACTCCTTTTTCACTGTAGCATGTAGGCAGGATTCAATCTTTAATACAAAATTTATTTAATTTGCTGGTGTACCAGAACACAATTCAGAAAACTGATGCATCAGGGGAGACAATTGGTGATGCATCAGGGATGCAACCCACTCCATGCAGGGATGAGTGCAACCCTGTCTGTTACAGAGAGCTTTTAAGGACAAAAACCTCAAAACCCACAAACTAGGGGGAACATTGGTGATTGTTAATGAAATACAATTGCAAAGCTTTAGAAACACAATGCAAGCAGTCGTGCTGATTGGTTGTGTTTTGCCGTGCTGATTGGTTGTGTTTAGCAGTGTGAATTCCCTTGGAAAGGAATGGACTCCTTAGGGTATAGGGAGCACTCCTTCAGGGCTGGGAAAGATCATCCTGACCTCAGGTAGCTGTGGGAACTAGGAACTCAGGGGTGGACTGTATTCTTGCAGTTAAGGTAGTCATGGGAGCCAGGCTTGCTTTAGCTAACTCAATTTTACAGTTAATGCTTTCTTCTGATTAAGTATTTCTGACTTCCCCTAACACTACGTTGAATCATTCCTGCATCTCTGATATGAATCCAGCTTGGTCATGATGGAAGATGTTTTTTATGTGGATCTGTATGCAAGTATTTAGCTGAGAATTTTTGTATCTACGTTCATTAGAGATGAGACTATAGTTTTCTTTTTTGGTTATACCTTTGCTTGGTTTTGGTATTAGGCTGATGCTGGCTTCATATAAGCAATTTCGGAGATTTACTTCTGTTTTTATTCTTCTGAACAGTTTGAGTAATAATGGTTGTAAAACCACTTTAAATGTTTTGTAGAATTCTGCTGTGAAACCACCTGGGCCTGGGATTTTTTAAGTTGGGAGATTTTAATTACATTTTCAATTTCCTCAAATATTATGGGTCTGGTTAAGCTGTCAATGTCTTCTTTGTTAAGCTTCATTGATTTCCAGGATTTCAGATATTCATCCATTTTTCTCTTAGGTTTTCAAAGTTAGTCAAGTATAGGTTTTTGAAGTATTCTCATATGATTGTCTGGATTTTTTCTTTGTCTGTTGTAATGTTTCTTTTCATCACTAATTCTGTAGATTTGGACTTGCTCTTCTTTTCTTTTCTTTAACTGGGCTAGGGGTCTGTCTATCTTGTTTATCCTTTCAAATAACCAACTTTTTGCTGAATTGATTTTTTTTACAGGCACTCACAGTTGAGAAACTTTGGATTTTTTTCAGTATTTCTTTTTTCCATATTTTACTGAATTTTTGGGAATTTCAAACAATTCATATATTTTCTTGTTTGTTTTAGAGACAGGGTCTCCCTATAGTCCTGACTAGCCTGGAATTGACTACATAGGCCAGGCTGGCCTTGAACTCACAGGGTTCAGTCTGCATCTGCCTCATGAATGATGGGAATAAAGGTGTTCATTGCTGTGCCTGGCCTCATGAAATAATTTTATCATATTTAGACTTCCTCTTCTACCTTTCACCCAGACATACCTCAGCCAAATTTCATATTAAAGCTATGGAACCAGGGCTGGAGAGATGGCCTAGCGGTTAAGAGCGCTGACCGCTCTTACAGAGGACCCGGGTTCGATCCCCAGCACCCACATGGCGGCCGAGAGCCGTCTGAAACTCCAATTCCAGGAGAACTCCAGTTCCAGGGGAATCTGAGACCCTCTTCTGACCTCCGCGGCATTGCACGACACGGGTGCACAAACCTACATGCAGACAGTACATTGATACACATACCAAAATAAATAAAATTAAAAAAAAAAAAAAAGCTATGGAACCAACTTGTTTCCCCAAATGCCCTTCAATATGGATCCATCCACTAGATCTCAATCTTAACTAAAGAAATAATGGCTGAGTGTACCTAGCTTAGATCAGGGATTTCCCAGGACCACCTGAAGCACAGGTAGGTGCTGGGACTTCAGTCAGTGGATTGTTGGATAATTCTATCACTGGGTTGTTGGATAATTGTTTCATTGGTGTATTGGATAATTGATTCATTGTCTTGCGTGGCTGTGGGGGTGGAGAAGTCTTCCTGCTAGCGGGTATAAAAGGTGGGCCTGATACCACTGTGAGACTTGAGCGTACAGAGCATAGATAGGGTATTTCCCAGGACCACCTGAAGCACAGAGTATGGAGCAAGGCATATTCTGTCCCCCCACCCCCCAACTGGAATTTCTGAGGGAGTGTCCAAGTGGATTTTTTGGAGAACCTTCAGAACAGAAAGGGAAGAGTGAGTTAGACTTCCAATATATAAACAAAATTGAAAGCCTAAAACCTAGACAAGTCAACACTCCATAAAAAAAGAAGGGAAAAAATGGCATCTGAAGGAGGCAAGCAAAACGAGCCTTCAACACAGTGAAAAGGCATTTGGGATTCTCATCAGAATACAGGCAAAAGGGAAACCCACATGCCAGGGACATGATGAAGGGACAGCATGGAAAAGGTGCAGGAAAATTCCACACCAAGCTCTACCAACCCTGTGGGAGATTCCTACAGTGGAATTCCCCTGGGGATGGCCCAGGACACAGATCTTAGAGGAACAATTGCAGACATATTCAAAGAAATCAAAGAATATAAAGAACAAGTCAGAGAACTAAGGAAGACAATGAAAAACTCCAAAAGGACCTAGAGGAAGAGAATAACAAACTTCAGAAAGAACTAAAGGGAGACAATGACAACTCCAGAAAGACCTAGAGGGAGAGAATGACAAACTCTGGAAGGAAGTAGAAACACTGAAAAAGGAAACCAACCAGTGAAGCAAGGAGCTACAGGAAGAGATTGAGAAACTACAAAAGGAAGTGGAAATACTAAAGAAATCACAGGATGAAATGAAAAAGGAAATAGAATAGTTATCCAATCAAGAGGAAAGGAATGGAAAAAGCCTCAAAAGTAGAATGGAGGAAGCAGAACAAAGAATAGCAGACCTGGAAGATAATACACAACAACTAAAAACCTCAAGTAAAGATTATGAAAAAATTTAAAATACACAAAACTGGAACAACCAGGAATTGTGGGAAACTATGAAAAGATCAAACCTCTGAATCATAGAAATAGAGGAAGGAGAAGAATCCCAAGAGAATGGTATTGATCAGATCTTCAACAGAATAATAGATGAAAATTTCCCCAAACTCAAAAAAGATAAACCAATACAAATACAAGAAGCACATAGAACTCCAAACAGACAAGATCAGAAAAGAAACTCCCCATGCCAGATCATACTTAAAACACTAGATGCCCAAAACAAAGACAAAATTCTGAAAGCCACAAGAGAGAAACAATTTACATATAAGAGGAAACCTGTCAGAATTACAACTGACTTCTCAGTGCAAACTATGAAAGCAAGAAGAACATGGAGCAAAGCATTCCCAGTGTTAAAGGACTATAGATGCCAAACCAGGTTACTATAACCAGCAAAAAAGTCAATTATAGTTGAGGGAGAGAGAAAAATCTTCCATGACATAAACAAGATGATAGGATCCATGTCCAGAAAACCAACCCATCAGAAAATACTTGAAGCAATTTGAAGGACAGAAGAAAGGAGCAACCATCCCCAGGCACCTAGAAAGCAAAATTAATAAAAACATAACTGCAGAAGTAGAAACTTAGACTAAAATGCAAATGGATAATAAGGGAAAAGGAAGCAACACAAACCTATCAGTCATAACCTTAAATATTAATGGACTAAACTCCCCAATCAAAAGACATAGATGCCAGGCGTGGTGGCACACGGCTTTAATCCTAGCACTTGGGAGGCAGAGGCAGGCGGATCTTTGTGAGTTCAAGGCCAGCCTGGTCTAAAGAGCGAGTTCCAGGACAAGCTTGGGTGGCTACAAGGAGACCCTGTCTTGAAAAGACCAAAAAAAAAAAAATAGACTGGGAGATTGGATTAGGAAACAAAACCTGTGTATATGCTCTCTATCAGAAACCTGTCTCAATCTCATGGAGAGGCACCAACTTAAGGTGAAGAGATGGAAAAAAATATTCCAAGCAAATGGTACCAAAAAGAAAGCAGGTGTTGCTATTTTAATGTCAGAAAAAATAGACTTCAAAGTAAAAGAAATCAGAAGAGACAAAGAAGGCCATTATATCTTTATCAAAGGAACAATCGACCATGAAGTTTTCACAATCATGAATATGCACTCTGGTGCACCAAACTTTATAAAGACAATTCCCCAGAACCTCAAGGCACAGATTAACCCCATCACACTCACAGTAGGGGATTTCAATATCCCACTGAGCCCTTTGGACAGGTCAACCAGACAAAGAATAAACAGAGGGACATCTGAACTGAATGATACAATACACCAAACAGACCTCACAGACATCTACCAAATATTCCACCCAAATACCAGAGAATACCCTTTCTACTCAGCACCCTACAGAACGTACTCCAAAATCAACCACATACTAGGACACAGAATAAAACTCAACAAATACAAAAAGATTGAAATAATTTCATGCATTCTATCAGACCACAATGCAATAAAGCTCAATATCAACACCAGGATAAGCCCTACTATCTACCAGAACACATGGAGACTAAACAACACACTTCTCAATAATGAATGGGTCAAGGAAGAAATAAAGAAAGAAATAAAAGCATTCCTGGAAATGAATGACAATGATAATTGTGGTGGTTTGAATAAGAATGTCCCCCATGGGCTTTAAGTGTTCAGATATTTTGTCCCCAGTTGGTGGCACTGTTCTTGGAGGTCTCAGAAGGTGTGGCCATGCTGGAGGAAGTACGTCATTGGGGGCAGGCTTGGTGAGTTTAACAAGACTTGTGGTCTCCAGTCTCTCTCTCTCTCTGCTTCCTGTGCTCATTGCGAGATGTGACACTTGGCTTGCTGCTCCAGCCCCGGACACCATGCTTCCCACCACAATGGACTCTGATTCCCTGGAACCATCAATCGTAAGCTCAAATAAACTCTTCCTTTTATAAGTTCCCTTGCTCATGGTGGTTTTATCACAGCAACAGAAAAGTGACTAATACAATAATATAACACAATAAAGCCTATGGGATACTTTAAAAGCAGTCTTAAGAGATAAGTTGATAGCCCTGGGTGCCTACATTAGAAAAACAGAAAGAGTACACGTGAATGATCTAACACTGCAGCTAAAAACTCTTGAGAGACAACAACAAATGAACCCTAAATGGAACAGATAGGGAGAAATAACAAAAATCAGAGCAAAAATCAATGAAATAGAAACAAAGAAAACCATACAAAAAAAAAATGAATGAATCCAAAAGTTGGTTCTTTGAGAGAATAAACAAGATAGACAGACCTCTAGCATAGTTAACCAAAAGAAAGAAAGAGCAACTCCAAATCAATAATGATGAAAGGGGAAGTACCACAACAGACAATTAAAAGATGCAGACAATCATACAAAAATACTTCAAAAACTTATACTCTACTAAGTTTGAAAACCTAGGAGAAATGGATGAATATCTGAAATCCTGAGACTCATCAAAGCTTAACCAAGAAGAGATCGACAGCTTAAACAGACCCATAATATATGAAGAAATTGAAGATGTAATAAGAAGCCTTCCAACCAAAAAAAGGCCAGTCCCAGATAGTTTCACAGCAGAATTCTATAAAATATTTCAAAAAGACTTAGAACCATTATTACTCAAGTTGTTCAGAAGGATTCATGCAGAAGGAAATCTCCCAAATTCCTCCTATGAAGCCAGCATCACTTTAAACCAAAACCAGGCAAAGATACAATAAATAAGCAGAAAAATAGACCCAACTCATTAATGAAAACAGATGCAAATATTCTCAACAAGATACTTATAAACAGCATACAGACCCATATCAAAAAGATCGTCCATCATGACCAAGTTGGATTCATAACAGAGATGCAGGGATGGCTCAACATATGAAAATCAATAAATATCATAAAACACATAAATGGACTGAAAGACAAAAACCATATGATCATCTCAGTTGATATAGCAAAAGCCTTTGACAAGATCCAGTATCTCTTCTTGGTTAAAGTCCTAGAGGGAGGCCAGGCGTGGTGGCACCAGCCTTTAATCTTAGCACTTGGGAGGCAGAGGCAGGCGGATATTTGTGAGTTCAAGGCCAGTCTGGTCTACAGAGTGAGTTCCAGAACAGCTGGGGCTACACTGTCTCAAAAAGACCAAAAAAAAAAAAAAAAAAAAACAAAAGTCCTAGAAGGAATTGAATCGGAGGGATTCATTCCTCATGTAATCAAAGCATATACACAGAAACCGACAGTTAACAACATCTTAAATGGAGAAAAGTTAGAAGCATTTCCCTTAAAGGTAGGAACTCGGCAAGGCTGCCCCCGTCACCACTCTGCTTCAATATAGTGCTTGAAACACTTGCTAGGGCAATAAGGCAAGAAAAGGAAATTAAAGGAGTACTAATTGGAAAAGAGGAAGTCAAACTATCCCTTTTTGATGATGATGTGATTGTTTACCTAAAGGATGCTAAAATCTCCATCAGAAAACTCCTAGAAACAATTAAGAGTTTCAGTAAAGTGGCAGGATATAAAATTAACCTAGAAAAATCAGTAGCTTTTCTTTACGCCAACAACAAGCAACTGAAGAAGGAATACAAGGAGAACTTCCCATTTACAGTAGCCTCAAAAACAATAAAATACCTAGGAACAAACCTAACCAAAGACACCAAAGATCTCTACAACAAAAATGTTAAACCCCTGAAGAAGGAAATTGAAAAAGACATAAGAATATGGAAAGACCTCCCATGCTCATGGATTGGAAAAATTAATATAGTAAAAATGTTCATTCTACCCAAATTAATACATAGATTCAATGCAATCCCAATTAAAATCCTCGAGTTTCTTCACAGGCTTGGAAAAAATTCCTTAATTTCATATGGAAAAACAAAAGACCCCAAATAGCCAAAGAAACCCTGAGTGAAAACAGCAATACAGGGGGTATCTCTATACGAGACTTAAAAATATACTACAGGGCTATAGTCATTAAAACAGCTTGATACTGGCACAAAAACAGACCTGTTGAACAATAGACGAAAACCGAAGATCCAATCTTGAGCACATACAGTTTCATCTACCTCATATTTGACAAGGGATCCAAGAAGACACAATGGAGGAAAGACAGCATCTTCAGCAAATGGTATTGGGAAAACTGGATCACCACTTGTAGAAGAATAAAGTTAAACCCCTACCTCTTGCCCTTTACAAAAGTCAACTCCAAAGACCTCAGTGTGAACCCCAAAACTCTGAAGGTGATAGAAGAAAAAGTTGGCAGCAGCCTACAATACATAGGCATAGGAAAATACTTCCTAAATCAGGCAGCAGCTTCACAAGAAATAAGACCAACACTTGACAAATGGGACCTCATTAAACTTAAAAGCTTCTGTACAGCAAAAGAAACAATCAAGGAAGTGAAGAGAAATCCCACAGAGTGGGAGGAAACCTTGGCCACAGATACATCTGACAAAGCATTGATTTCCAGAATATATAAACTACTAAAAAAAATGAAGAAGAAAGAAAACAAATGACTCACTCAAAAGATGGAGCAAAGAAGTGAACAGAGACTTCACAAGTGAGGAATTAGAGATGGCTGAGAAACATCTTAGAAAGTGTTCAGGACTAGAGAGTTGTCCTAGTCATTAAGAGCACTGACTGCTCTTGCAGATTACCCAGGTTTGATCCCCAGCACCTACGTGGCAGCTGACCCAGTCATACCACTCCTGGGTATATACCCAGAAGATTCATCTTACCACAGAGATACATGCACAGCCATGTTTATTGCAGCTCTCTTCATAATAGCAAAAAGCTGGAACCAACCCAAGTGCCCCTCAACCAACAAGTGGATAGAGAAAATGTGGTACATCTACACGATGGAGTTCTATGCAGAGGTAAAGAAAGATGACATCATGAGCTTTGCAGGTAAATGGATGGAACTAGAAGATATCATGTTAAGTAAAGTAACACAGTCCCAGAAAAATAAACATCAACTGATATCCCTCACCTGTGGATGCTAGCACCAATTACCTAGTTGTAAGGCAAACTAAGCAGTGTTAATGAGATCTGAAAGCAACTGTGTTCTTATAATGTGACTCCCTTAACAGGTTCTCAAAGTAAGGTACCATTTATTTTCAGATTTAGGAAGTTTTGGTATATGGATGAAAGATATGTATGTATATTTTAGAGTAATATAAGATCAAAGGAATGCAGAAAAAACTAGTTTGTCATGACATTATGTCTAACCACAGTAATTTATGGGAGTGCTTCTTAGTATTTCTTATACAAGGCTGGTTGAGCTTTTGTCCAAGCATTTTCTAAAATATTACACAGTAGTTAAAAGTATCAGGCTGGTGTAACTTAGCCTTTCTGAATGCTTAATGACCATACTTAATGCCCATACCATTTGGCCGAGGGTCTTAGAGATAACTTTGTTCCTTGCCCTCAGAAGTCAACTAAGTCCCAGGGGACTATGCATGGGGGCATCTCTTGAAATGTCCTGCAAATGTGAGTCATCAGTCTTCCTGTGCAGGGAGTTCTTGGAGCTCCACTAATGGGACTTCAGCGAGTGTCCAGTCTATAAAGAGGAAAGTCTGCTCATGCTTCCAAAAGGGAAGCCTGGTCTAGCAAGACCTGACTTTGTCCTTGAGTGGATGGAACTGGTGATTGAAAAGCAAAAAGAGTGCTAGCTTCGGCAGCACATATACTAAAATTGGAATGATACAGAGAAGATTAGCATGGCCCCTGCGCAAGGATGACATGCAAATTCATGAAGTGTTCCATATTAAAAAAAAAAAAAAGCAAAAAGAGCCAGGGGCTCCCCCCCAAAAAAAAACCCTGAGTGACCCTTGAGGACCAGATCCTCAACTGCCCTTGAGAAATTAAAACCTAGGTTAATCTGGGCTAACTGTGTGGCCTTAAACATCCACAAGGAAAGTATAACCAGAAATAAATAGTAAGGCCTTGGAAATTGTACTTCAGGTATAAAACTTGAGATCTTAGTAAAAAGACAAAAGAGTACAGTTGTCTTGCCTGTCTTACTGGCAAGTGCAGCTACCCTGTGGCTGCCACTGCTTTTGCCATCCTTCAAAGATGTGAGAAGGCACAGCTTTTCAACCTTCCAATATAGACTAAAGACTCATGTCTCTCCAAGTTATCCTCCAAACCTTCAGTGCCAGATGGGGACTGCTGAGACATCCAGCTTTTGGACTGAACTATTACTGGGGTTTTCACTTCTTCAGAGTATAGACTGCCATTGTTGGACTACCCAGGCTGTATCATGGAGACCAGTACAGGAAGATCAGGAGAGGACTCCGTGTTTACTGGACCTCATTTTGTGACCATGGGAAGGGAAAACCCCAGTGTGGAACACAAGGGCAGAACTGATGGTGGCTTAGGCTTGCCAAGGAGGAGACTTCAAACATGACATCTTTCAGCCTAATAAAAAATTCATAAGTTGAAGATGCTAAACGTATGATATAGATGGCATGCATATATGCATATTTTGGAGTGATGCATATTGGAAGGAATAACAACAACAACAACAACAACAGAAAAGACTGAGTCAAAGAACTGACTGAAATGGTGAACTGCTCGAAACAGTACTGCATTGAGAGAGACTGAGAAAAAGATGAAAAACATGTTTGGCAGAATGCATAAACTCTGGTGGGGTGCGGGGCAGGGACCCTATGGGTCTAGATTTGATTTGTAATGTAATTTTTTATGAAATGCACAGAACTTCAGTAAAACATTTGCTTAAAAAAAGAAATAATGGCAGTTGATTATTGCTGGGTAAGGAAGAGACGGTCTTAATGTGATGAACTCTAAATAGGGTTACTAGACCTTAGTAGATGAACTTGCCCTGAGGAACACCTGGCAATACTAACTTGGCACAGTAGGCCTTAACACAAATGACAGAATGTATGAATTCCAGTGGGCAGGCTATGGAAGGGTACCAGTGGGGAAGGGAATATACAGAAATATTTATTGAGATGTTCTGTATGAAATACAGAAACATTCAATTAAAAATCACACCAAAAAACCCTTGGAATAAATCTATCCAGAAAAGTGAAAGACCTGTACAATAAAAACTTAAAATCACTAAAGAAACAAATTGATGAAGACAGTAAATGTTGATGGGGGTAATTTGGACTGAGGGGCGGAGCTATGGATCCAGCAAGCCCTCCCAACCAGGTTACATAGGGGAAGGGACTAAGGGCTCAAAAAGCTGGAAGTACATGGTGCTCTGGTATCCCACCAGCGCCATGTTGTGCTGAAAACAAATCCCCTGGCCCTGGGGACATGAAGGGAGCACCAAACGGGGCCCCTGTAAATGGAGATTTCCCCTCAGTTTGCTCTGTAGAAAAAAAAAAAACACATTAACTTCTCTGGCAATCCCCTATCTAAAGATTCCTGAGACACTATTCCTCAGTCCATCTCTCTGGATCTGAAGCAGAAGCAGGGTGGGAGAGAAGGCTGGGCACCACAATGTGTCCCGTCCCCCCCCCCCACCTGCCCACTGCCACCAACCAAAGTGTGTGCTTGAGTGAGTCTATGGTCTCCGGGAAGGAAAACTTTGCTGTGACAGCTTGTCATAGTTGACAGGTAGATGGAACCTCAGATGGGTCAGAAAGAGCAAGGTGAGCATGGGAAGAGCTGTGTGGCTCCCTCTGTTATGGGAGAAGAGGCCGGTAACCAAAGTGAAGCTGGAAGAGGATGTGGAGGGAATTTTGGCATGGTGGACTGTCTGCATATGTAGGTGATATGGAGTGTAATACCACCTACATGTGGTGGGGTTCACCATGCAAATACAGAGATACTTTGAAAACACCAGAAGGTTTAGAACAAACTTTTCAAACCCTGGGAATAGTGCACCAGGAGCAAAGTTATCAGCAAGCTGCAGTGGGAGCAGCTTGGGCTTTTGCTTTGTGTTATTAAAAACTTATCTCAGGGCTGGAGAGATGGCCTAGCGGTTAAGAGCACCAACTGCTCTTGCAGAGGACCCAGGTTCGATCCCTAGAACCCACATGGCAGCTAAGAACCATCTTTAACTCCAGTTCCAGGGGAATCCGACACCCTCTTCTGAGCTCTGCGGCAATGTACGACACGGGTGCACAGACCTACATGCAACAGTACATTCATACACATAAAAAAATAAAAAAATTATTATTATTTTTTTATAATTTTTTTATTTATTTATTTCTGTATGTGTATGAATGTATTGTCTGCATGCAAGTTTGTGCACCCGTGTCGTGCAATGCCGCGGAGGTCAGAAGAGGGTGTCGGATTCCCCTGGAACTGGAGTTCTCCAGGAATTGGAGTTTCAGACGGTTCTCGGCCACCATGTGGGTGCTGGGGATCGAACCCGGGTCCTCTACAAGAGCAGTCGGCGCTCCTAACCAAAATTAAAAACTTATCTCAAGCCAGGCATGGTGGCACATGCCTTTAATCCTACCACTTGGGAGGCAGCAGCAGGTGCATCTTTGTGAGTTCAAGGCCAGCCTGGTCTACAGAGTGAGTTCCAGGACAGCTGGGGCTACAGGGAGACCCTGTCTCAAAAAGACCAAAAGCAAAAACAAAAACAAAAAAACAGAAAAAAAACAAAAAAACTTATCTCAGCCGGGCGTGGTGGCACACGCCTTTAATCCTAGCACTTGGGAGGCAGGTGGATCTTTGTGAGTTCAAGGCCACCCTGGTCTACAGAGTGAGTTCCAGGACAGCTCAGGCTACAGGGAGACCCTGTCTCGAAAAAACAAAACAAAACAAAAAACTTGTCTCAGAAAGAAGAGGTAGTGCAAAAAGAGATTAATATTGCAAAAAGAGATTAATATTTTAAGGAGATATTAGAGCAAGAAAAGAATAAGACACTGACCTCCTCAGCATTGGCCTCTGACCTTGCAAGTAAATTGTATAAAAGTGAAAAAGAGGGCTGTAGAGATGGCTCAGTGGTTTAGAGCAACGACTCCTCTTGCAGAGGACCTGGGTTCAATTTCCAGCACCCACATGGCAGCTAAGAACCATCTTTAACTCCAGTTCCAGGGGAATCCGACGCCCTCTTCTGACCTCCACAGCATTGCATGGGTGCACCAACCTGCATGCAGACAGTACATCATACACATAAAAATAATAAATTTTTTAAAAATCCTAAAAATAAAAGTGAAAAAGAGGTAGAAGTGTTTTTACAATAAGGGACCAAGCAGAGAAGGCAGATAGTGATGAAGAAGGGAGTGAACTAAGAAAAGTGCAAGATGCTGCTTCGATTTAACCTTTCTTTCTTTCTTTATTATTTTTTAAATACTTTTATTGATGATTTCTTTTTTTTATTTATTTCCGTATGTGTATGAATGTATTGTCTGCATGCAAGTCTGTGCACCCGTGACGTGCAACGCCACAGAGGTCAGAAGAGGGTGTCGGACTCCCCTGGAACTGGAGTTCTCCTGGAATTGGAGTTTCAGATGGCTCTCAGCCACCATGTGGGTGCTGGGGATTGAACCCGGGTCCTCTGCAAGAGCGGTCGGCGCTCTTAACCGCTAGACCATCTCTCCAGCCCTATTGATCATTTCTGTATTTCATACATTATTGATGGTTTCTGTATTTCATACATTATCTTTCAGTCCAATTTAGATACATTCCCTTCTTCCCCCCCCACCCTAGTTCATGCATTCTGCCATACATGTCTTGCATCTTTCTCTCAGTCTTTCCAAAGTTTTTCACTGCAGAGGCTTGTTGTTTGGGGCAGAATTTAACTGCATCAGTCAGTTCTTTGACCCAGTCTTTATGTTGTTGTTGTTCCCTCCCCTTTGTATTGCTCCAACATATGCCTATACAAACAGTACATATGTATCAAAATTATGACCTCTAAGAAGTAAATAAATAATTACATTGGCTTCCTTGCTGAATCTCACTGCTTGACCTACAAAAATTAAGACCATGTCATTGTTGCAGAAAGCCACTACGTTCTCAGTTAATTTGTTAACAAAGCAATAGACTTTGGGGCTGGAGATATGGCCTAGCGGTTAAGAGCGCCGACCACTCTTGCAGAGGACAAGCATGGTGGCTGAGAACTGTCTGTAACTCCAATTCCAGGAGAACTCCAGTTCCAGGGGAATCCGACACCCTCTTCTGACCTCTGCAGCATTGCACGACACAGGTGCACAAACCTACATGCAGACAGTACATTCATACACATAAAAAATAAATAAATAAAACCATATGCAAAGCAATAGACTTCACACATTAAATTTCTGCAGTGTATATAGTTACTTTGTAATGAGAGAAATGAAAAGCTGAAACAATAAGATGATACAGAAAAGGAAGACCCTTCATTCCCAATACCTTAAGGAGGCCATCCATTATGAAACTGATCATCAGTCCTTCAGAGAAAGGTCTGTTCTAAAGGGAGTTCAAACCAGAATTCACTTGCTGATTGTTGGATGAAAAGAGAGAGCACTGCCTCTTAGGCAATGTGAAGCAACAAAATATACTTCAGCAGATTTTTAATAGGAGTGGGAAAAAAATAACATGTGTCATGTAACTGAGTCTCAATGGAAATGCAAAAAAAAAGATGATAGGAAGACTTGTAAATACTCAGCCGTTAGCAGCAAATCAGAATGAAAGCTGTGCTGCATTTGCTTTTTAATCAAGTTCGTCTGTTCTAGAAAGATCATTTTTTTCCAAGACTAAATCAGGACACATGGGACATTAAGAATTTTCACAAAATGATCCTTACCACTGTGACAGTCTTGGCTGAGATTTACTGCTATGATTTGATTCCAATTTCTTTTTTTATTTTTTAATATTATTCCAAAATATGCATGTATACACTCCACACATGAGTCAAAATTAAAAATTCTGAAAATAAACTATAGGTTGATTCCTAAACACATTTAGAGATTCACATTTTAACAGTAAATTTGCATTCAGGTATAAAGTCTTATTTTATAGAATGTGACTACATATCCTCCATCTATATATGGTTATTACAATGTGTGAGTATAAGTGGTAGGACAATTCTGGAGCCCATTTATACATTCACATTGTAATAGCACAGTTGCTTTCAGGTACAATGAAATATAATAATGAAGTTGCTCAGTTTGCCTGCCAACTGGGGATTTAGTGTTAGCATCCACAAATGAGGGACACCATTCATCTTTTTTTTTTTTTTTTTTTTTTCCATGCTAACCCAAATGAATAATACAATGCAATGAATCCCCAATCAAAATCTCCATGAGCGTTTCACAGACTTAGAAAAAGAATCCTGGGGTTGGACAGATGGCCTAGCGGTTGGGGAGCCTGAACCGCTCTTGCATGAGGACCCGGGTTTCGAATCCCCAGCACCACATGGCGGCTGAGAACGTCTGTAACTCCAATCCCCAGGAAAACTCCAGTTCCAGGGGGAATCTGAGACCTCTTCTACCTCCACCATGGCCATTGCACGACCAACCCGGTCAAAACAAACTTAACAATCAGACAAGTACATCAAAAAATAGAAAAAAAAATAAATAAATAAAAAAAAAAGAAAAAGAATCCTTAAAATTCCAGATGGAAAAACAAAAGAACCCCAAATAGCTAAAAGCAACCGCTGAATGAAAAGTGCAATACGGGGGGGATCACCTTACCATAACTTCAAACTATATTACACAGGGCTATAGTCATAAAAAGACACTGGTAAAAAAAAAATGGCAAAAAAAAAAAAAAAACAGAAACAATTTGACCAAGGAACAAAATTTGAAGATCCAAACTTGAGCTCATAGAAATCCGCCACCTCATATTTGACAATAGGGCCAAAAAGTCACAGGCAGGAAAGTAGAACTCTCACGCACAATGGTGTTGTTGGCAAAAACTGGACCCATTTGTAGGAACCCTGAACAAAATTAAACCCCTTTCCTCTCACCCTGTACAAAAATCAAACTCCATGTGGATCAAAGACGTCCTCAACCTAAAACCACTGAAACCTGATAAGGTGATAAAAAAAAAGTCAGCAAGCAATCACAAGACATAGGTGTAGGAAAAGGACCTTTCTTTCTTTTTTTTTTTTTTTTTGTCTTTTCGAAACAGGGGTCTCACTGTAGCCCCAAGGTGTCTGGAATCAGTCTGAGACCAGGGCTGGGGCCTGAACTCACAAAGTTCCGGCCTGCTCCTCCTGCCCAGTGGCTAGGATAAAGGCTTGCGACACCACAACCTGATTGCAGGAAAGACTTTCTATTTTTTTGTTTTTTTTTTTTTTTTTTGGTCTTTTTGAGGACAAGGGTCTCCCTGTAGCCCCAGCTGTCTGAACTCACTCTGTGTAATACCAGCTGGCCTGTTGAACTCACAAAGAATCCGCCTGCCCTCTGCCTCCCGAGTGCTAGGATATTAAAGGCGTGTACCCACCACGCTGCTTTAGGACAAAGACTATTCTAATCAAACCACAGGGCACAGGAAATAAAGGAACATAAACATCTTGACAAGTGGGACCTCATCAAACGCCAAAGCTTGTTGTCATGCAAAAAGAATACAATCAAGGTAAGTGAAAAGAAAACCCACAGAGTGGCGGAAAACTTCAACCATGATAAAATCAGAACAACGATTAATATCCAGAATAAATAGAACCGCACCCCCCATAAAAAACAAAGAAGTAAGAAACCAAATGACCCACTCAAAAGCTGGAGTAAAGAGCTGAACAGGCTTCAAGGACTTCAACCGGTTCAGGAAATAAAGATGGCTGAGAAAATCTTTAAAATGTGTTCACATTATTCATAATTAAGGAAATGCAAATTAAAACCACACTAGGTATCATCGCTCACTCCAATAAGACTAGCCAAGATCAGAAAACAAAAATACCACAAATTGCTGGAGAGGTTTTGTGAGGGAAAGGGGGCACACTCATCCAGGGGAAGGGGAAATCTCATCCATGCTGGTGGGAATGTAAACTGGTACAAGCCTGTGGAAAAGCAGTGTGGAGCAACCTTTAAAAAACTCAAATGAGCCTACCACCTGACCCACCCATAACCAACGTCTTGTAGTATATACCCGACAAGGACGCAGGTCCATACTGCAAGATCCCTGCACAGCTGTTTATTTCGGGCTCTCTTCACAATGAGCAAAATCTGGAATGAACCCAAAATGCCCCTCAATGATGACTGGAAGAAAAAATGTGGTATCATCTTACACAATGGGGTTCTATGCAGCAGTAAAGAAAAGATGACATCAATGAGCTTTCGGATAATGGATGGAAAAAAGCAATTATACTAAGTGAAGTAACATAGTCCGCCAGAAAAAAAAAAAAAAAAAAAAAAAAAAAAGATGAATGGTTGTCCCTCATTGTGGATGCTAACATAAATCAATCCCCAGTCAGGCAAAACTGAGCAACTGCACATTATTATAGTTCATTGTACCTGAAAGCAATGTGCTATTAAATGTGAATGTATGAAATGGGCTCCAGCTTGTCCTTACCACTATACTCACACATGTGTACATAACCCATATAGCATGGAGGATGATGTAGTCACATTCTAAAGAAAAGACTTTGTATACAAAATCCTGAATGCAAATTTACTGGTTAGAATGTGAATCTCTAAATGTGTTAGGAATCACCTATAGTTTATTTTCAATTTGAATTTTGACTCATGTGTGGAGTGTATATACAATGCCTATGTTTGAATAATAATTAAAAAATACAAAAAAAGAAATTGGAATCAAACATAGCAAGTTAAATCTCAGCCAAGACTGTCACGTGGTAAGGATCAGTTTGTGAAAATTCTTAAATGTACCATGTTCCTGGATTTAGTCTTGGAAAAAACATGATCTTTCTAGACACAGACGAACTTGATTCATAAAGCAAATGCAAGCACAAGCTTTCATTCTGATTTGCTGCTGAAGCGAGTTATTTTAACACATCTTCCTATCATTCTTTTTTTTCATTTCATTGGATTATTTTTTTTTTTTTTTTTATTTGTTCTTTTTTTTTCCCACTCCCTATTAAAAAATTGCTGAAATATAATTTGTGTTGCTTCACGAGTTTGCATAAGAGGAGTTGTGCTCCCTCTTCTCATCACATCCACATCGATCAAGTGAAATGTTCTGGTTTGAACTAACGCCCTTTAGAACAGACTTTCTTGAAGGACTGTGGATCATTTTCATAAATGGATGGCCTCCTTAAGGTATTGGGAATGAAGGGTCTTCCTTTTCTTGTTCTTTACATTAAATCGTTCACGTATTGTTTCAATTAGCTTTTCATTTCTCTCATCACAAATAACTATATACACATGCAGAAATTTTAATGTGTGAAGTCTCGAATTGCTATTGGCATATGTGTTCTTTATTTATTTTTTAGTGTATGAATGGTACTGGCTAGCAGTAAGGTTTGTGCACTGTGTCGTGTCAATTGCTGCAGAGAGGGTCGAAGAGGGTGTCGGATTCCCCTGAATGTGAGTTTCTCTGAATGGAGTTATACAGACAGCCTTTCTCAGGGCGGAACCAGCAATTTTCCTCTGCAAGAGTGGTCGGCGCTCTTAACCGCTAGGCACATCTCCACGCCCCCAAAGTCTATTGCTTGGTTAACAAATTGACCTGAAGACGTAGGGCTTTCTCTGCAGAATGACAGGTCGTAATTTTTTGTTAGGTAGCAGTGAGATCAGCAGAGGAGCCAAAGAGGTAGATATTATGGTACTTCTGTAGAGGTCATAATTATACATATGGTACTGTTTGTCATAAGGCATATGTTGGAGCCCAAATACAAGGGGAGGGAAACAACAACCACAACATAGACGCTGGGTCACAAAGAACTTGACTGATTGGCAGTTAATAATCTGCCCCAAACAACAAGCCTTCTGCACGTGAAAAACTTTGGCAAAGACTGAGAGAAAGATGCCAAGACAGTATGGCAGATGCATGAACTAGGGGTGGGGGGGGGGAGAAGAAGGGAAATGTATTAAATGTGGACTGAAAGATAATGATGAAATACAGAAACAGAAACACCATCAAAATGTATGAACAATCAGAAATGATCCAATGTGGCCTTGGAGAGGTGGCTCTAGCGGGTTTAAGAGCGCCGACCGCATCTGCAGAGAGGACCCGGGTTAATCCCCAGCAACCCACATGGGTGGCTGAGAGGCCATCTGACGAACTAAACTACCCAATTCCAGGAAGAACATCCAGTTCCAGGGTGAAGTCCGACACCCTCTTCTGACCTCCTGTTGGCGTTGAACGTCACGGGTGACAGACTTGATGCAGGACAATACATCATTACACTAACGGAAATTAAATATAAAAAAAGAATCCATCAAAAAAGTATTTTTAAAAAAATAATAAAGAAAGAAAGAAAAGGTTTAAAATCGATAGCGACCATTGCACTTTTCTTAGTTCACATCCCTTCTTTCTCTATCACTATCACTCGCCTTCGTGCTGCTTGGTGCCATATTTGTAAAAACCCACCCACCTTCTACTCTTTTTCATTAATTCACTTTTAGTTGATTCTTGTAATAAAAATTTTTATTTATATGGTGTCATGATGTAACACTGTCTGCATTGCAGTTGGTGGGCAACCCAATGAGCAATTGCTGTGGAGGTCAGGAAGAGGGGCTCGGATTCCCCTGGAACTGGAAGTTAAAAGATGGTTCTTAGCTGCCATGTGGGTGCTGGAAATTGAACCCCGCAGTCCCTGCAAGAGGAGGTCGGGCTTCTAAAAAACAAACACTGAGCCATCTTGCCTGTTTTTTTTTTTTCCCTTTTATCAATGTGCTGCAAGTTCAGAGGCCAATGCTGAGGAGGTCAGTGTCTTATTCTTTTCTTGCTCTAATATCTCCTTAAAATATTAATCTCTTTTTGCAATATTAATCTCTTTTTGCACTACTTTCTTTCTTTCTGAGACAGTTTTTTGGTTTTGTTTTGTTTTTTAGTCGAGACAGGGTCTCCTGTAGCCTGAGCTTCTCGGGAACTCACTCTGTTAGACAGGGTGGCCTTGAACCACACAGATCCACCTGCCTCCCAAGTGATGAGATTAAAGGCGTGTTGCCACCACGCCCAGCAAAGAAAAAAGTTTTTTTTTGTTTTTTTTTTTCTGTTTTTTTGTTTTTGTTTTTGCTTTGGGGTCTTTTGTGAGATCAGGGTCTCCCTGTAGCCCAGCTGTCCTGGAACTCACTCTGTAGACCAAGTCTGGGCCGAACTCACAAAGATGCACCTGCTGCCACTGCCTCCCCAAGTGTAAGGGATTAAATGCATGTTGCCACCATGCCTGGCTTGAGATAAGTTTTTTAATTTGGTGGTTAAGACGCCGACTGCTCTTGTAGAGGACCCGGGTTGATCCCCAGCACCCACATGTGGTCCGAGAAAACACGTCTGAAAACTCCAATTCCTGGAGAACTCCTAGTTCTCGAGGGGAATCCGCCACCCTCTTCTGCACCTCCGCGCATTCATGACACGGGTGCCACAACTTGCATGCAGACAATACATTCAAACACATAAGAAATAAATAAATAAAAAAATCTATAAAAAAATAATAATAAGTTTTTTATTTTTTTATGTGTATGAATTTACTGTTAGATGCAGGTCTGTGCAACCCGTGTCGTACATTGCCGCAGAGTCCAGAACGGGTGTCGTATTCCCTGGAACGGAGTTAAAGATGGTCTTAGCTGTCCATGTGGGTTCTAGGGATCGACCTGGGTCCTCTGGCAAGAGACAGTGCTGGTGCTCTTAAACGCTAGGCCATCTCTCCAGCCCTGAGAAAGTGTATTAATAACACAAAGCAAAAGCCCAAGCTGCTCCCACTGCAGCTTGCTGATACACTTGCTCCTGGTGCAACTATTCCCAGGGTTTTGAAAAGTTTGTTCTAACCTTCTGGTGTTTTCCCCAAAGTATCTTCTGTATTTGCATGGTGAACCCCACACATGTAGGGGGTATTTACACTCCATATCACCTACATATCACAGTCCACCATGCCAAAATTCCCTCCCCACATCCTCTTCCAGCTTCACTGTTGGTTACCCGCCTCTTGCTCCCACATAACAAGGGGAGCCACACAGCCTTCCCAGCTCACCGTTGCTTTTCTGAGCCCATCTGAGTTCCATCTACCTGGCAACTATGACAAGCGTGTCCCAACAAGCAAAGAAGTTTTCCTTCCCGGAGACCATAGACTCACTCAAGCACACACTTTGGTTGGTGGCAGTGGGCAGGTGGGGGGGGGTGGATGCCGGGAACACATTTGTGGCCCAGCCGGTGGTCTTCCCAGCGTCTCCCACCCTGCTTTCCTGCCTCAATCCAGAGGATGGACTGAGGAAAGATGTCTCAGGAATTTTAGATAGGGGATTGCCCCAGAGAAGTTAATGTGTTGTTGCTTTTTTTTTTTTTCTTACAGAAGCAAACTGAGGGGGAAATCTCCATTTACAGGGGCCCCGTTTGGTGCTCCCTTCATGTCCCCAGGGCCAGGGGATTTGTTTTCAGCACAACATGGCGCTGGTGGGATACCAGAGCACCATGTACTTCCACGCTTTTTTGAGCCCTTGAGCTTTCCCTTCCCCTATGTAACCTGGTTTGGGAGGGCTTGCTGGATCCATGCTCCGCCCCTCAGTCCAAATTACCCCCATCAACATTTAACTGTTCTCATCAATTTGTTTCTTTAGTGCATTTTTAAGGATTTTTATTATTAGAGGTCTTTCACTTTTCTGGATAGATTTATTCCAAGGGTTTTTTTTTTGGTTTGTGTTTTTTAAATTGAATGTGGTTCTGTATTTCATACAGACATCTTCAATAAATATTCTCTGTATATCCCTTCCCACTGGTTACCTTCCATATGCCTCCACATATGGAATTACACATTCTGTATTTATGTTGCAGTGGCCTCATCTACTGTTGGCCAAGTTAGTTATGCCCAGGTGTTCCTCAGGGCAAGTTCATCTACTAAGGTCTAGTAACCCTATTTAGAGTTCATCACATTAAGACCGTCTCTTTCCTCTCACTTCTCCCTACACACCGCAGCATAATCAACTGCATTATTTCTTTTTTTTAAGCAACTGTTTTACTGAAGTTCTGTGGCATTCTACACAGTATTAATTACAACCAATATTAGGACCCCTCCATAGCCTGACCCCCACACCCACACACCACCCCCCACCCTCGATTTATTGTGCATTCTGCCAAAACATGTTTTTCATCTTTTTTCTCAGTCCTTCTCACTTTGCAGTGGACTGTTACTACTGAGCAGTTCACCATTCTCGTCAGTTCTTTGACTCAGTCCTTTTTCTGTTGTTGTTGTTGTTGTTGTTTTTCTTTCTTTACCTGTTGGCCATCCTGCCAAGCTGTATTTTGGCATTCATAATTTGTATTGCTCCATCTATATCATCGTTTTAGCATCTTCCACCTTATGAATTTTTTTTATTAGGCTGAGATGTCATGTTTGAAGTACCCTCCTTGGCAAGCCTAAGCCACCATCAGTTGTCTCGCCCTTGTGTTCCACACTGTGGTTTCCCTTCCCATGGTCACAACAAATGAGGTCCAGTAAAACACGGAGTACCTCTCCTGATCTTCCTTACTGGTCCTATGCATCACCTGTGTGTATCCAACAATGCAGTTCTATAATCTGACAGAAAGTGGAAACCCCAGCGTATAATAGTTTCAGTCCAAAAGCTGGATGTCTCAAGCAGTCCCCCATTGGCCACTGAAGGTTTGGAGGATAACTTGGAGAGACATGATCTTTAGTCTTATTGGAAGGTTGAAAAGCTGTGCCTTTCACATCTTTGAAGGATGGCAACAAGCAAGTGGAAAGGCAGCCACAGGGTAGCTGCATTGACCAGTAACACCAGGCAACACTGTACTCTTTGTCTTTTTATAAGACTCAAGGTTTTATACCTGAAGTACAATTCCAGGCCCTTACTATTTATTTCATGGTTAACTTTCCTTTGGATTTTAAAGCCACACAGTTAGCACCAGATTAACCCTAGGTTTTAGTTTCTCAAGGGCAGTTGAGGATCTGGTCCATAGGGTCACCTCAGGGTTTTGTTTTTTTGGGGGGGAGCCCCTGCTCTTTTGTCTTTTTTTTTGTTTTTTTTTAAATAGGAACACGACTTCAGAATTTGTGCCATGTAATCCTTGCGCAGGGCCATGCTATCTCTGGTATCATTTCCAATTTGTATATGTGCTGCCAAGACTAGCACACTCTTTTTGCCTTTTCAATTCACACATCAGTTCCATCCACCAAGGACAAAGTCAGGTCGTCTAGACCAGCTTCCCTTTGGGAGCCAGAGCAGACTTTCCTTCGCCACTTTCTCTTTATAGACTGTACACTTGCTGAAGTACCATTAGTGGAGCTCCAAGAACTCCCTGCACAGAAGGACTGGTGACTCACATTTGCAGGACATTTTTCAAGAGATTCCCCCATGCATAGTCCCTGGACTTAGTTGACTTCTGAGGGCAAGGAAAAAAGTTATCTCCTTTAAGACCCTACTGGCCAAAATGGTATGTGTGGCATAAATTAATGGTGCATTAAGCATTCAGAAAGGCTAAGGTAACCAGCCTGATATTTAACTACTGTGATAATATTTAGAAAATGTTGGACAAAAGTGGGGGGGGCTCAACCCAGCCTTGTATAATAAATACTAAGATAAGACGCACTCCCACGCTAGAAATAATAGTGGTTTAGACATAATGTCATGACAAACTGTTTTTTTTCTGCTTCCTTTTGATATTATATTACTTAAAATATAAATACATTACTCTTCATCCCATTACCAAAACTTCCCTAAATTGAAAAAAATGGGTACCTTCCTTAACTTTGAGAACTGTTAAGGGAGTCACATTATAAAGAACACAGTTTGCTTTCAGATGATCAATTAACAATACATTCTCTCGAGTTTGCTTTACAACTAGGTACATTGGTGCTAGCATCCACAGGTGAGGGAACTAATCAGTATGTGAGATTTTTTTTTTTTTCTGGACTCTGTGTTACTTTAACTTTAACATGATATCGTCTTCTAGTTCCATCATTCTACCTGCAAAGCTCATGCATGTCATCTTTCTTACCTCTGCATAGAACTGCCATCGTGTAATGGTACCACATTTTCTCATATCCACGGTTTGGGTTGAGGGCACTGGGTTGGTTCCACACACCACCAGCTTTTTTGTATATGAAGAGAGCTGCACAATAAACCATGGTGTGCATTGTATCTCTGCTGTGTAAGATGACATACTTCTTCGGGTATATACCCAGGAGTTGGTAATGACTGGGTCAGCTCGCCACGAGATTGCTGGGGATCAACCCTGGTCCATCTGACAAGAGCAAGACAATGCCTCTTAATGACTAGGAGGACACAACTCTCTCTAGTCCTGAACACTCCTTTCAGTTTAAGATGTTTCTCAGCCATCTCTAATATCCTCACGTGTGAAGTCCTCTGTTCACTTCTTTCTTTGCTCCAATCTTTTGAGGTGAGTCATTGTGTTTTTCTTCCTTCTTTCTTCTTCATTTTTTTTTATAGTTTATATATTCTGGAAATCAATGTTGTCAGCATGTACTGGGCAAGGTTTCCTCCTACTGTGGGGATATTTTCTTCACTTATCCTCACTTCATTTGAGTTTTCTTTTGCTTGTACAGAAGCTTTTTTTTTTTTTTTTAGTTTATGAGGTTCCACTTTTCAGCTGGTTGTCTTTATTTCTTGTGAATGGCTGCTGATTTAGGAAGTATTTTTCCTATTTCCTATGCCTATTGTTTGTAGGCTGCTGCCAACTTTTATTCTCTTCACTTCTAGTTGAGAGTTTTGGGGTTCACCACTGAGGTGTCTTTGGAGTTGACTTTTTGTAAAGGGCAAGAGGTAGGGTTTTAACTTTATTCTAACTCTACAAGTGGTGATCCAGTTTCCCAATACATTTGCTGAAGAGCGTCTTTCCTCCATTGTGTCTTCTTGGCTCCTTGTCAAATATGAGAGTAAAGATAACGTATGTGCTCAAGATTGGATCTTCGGTTTTGTTCATATTGGTCAACAGGTCTGTTTTTGTAGCCAGTAACATATTGTTTTATGACTATAGGCCCTGTAGTATATTTTTAAGTCTCGTATAGAGATACCCCTGTATTGTAGTCTGTTTCACTCAGGATTGTTTGGCTATTGGGGTCTTTTGTTTTCCATATATGAAATTAAGGAATTTTTACAAGCCTGTGAGAAACTTCGAGGATTTAATTGGGAGGCATTTAATCTATGTATTAAAATTTGGGTAGAATGAACATTTTTACATGATTAATTTTTCCAATCCATGAGCATGGGAGGTTTTTCCATCTTCTTCGTATGCTTTTCAATTTCCTTCTTCAGAGGGGTTTAACATTTGTTGTAGAGATCTTTGGTGTCTTTGGTTAGGTTTGTTCCTAGGTATTTTAGTTTTGTTTTTGAGGCTACTGTAAATGGGAAGTTCTCCTTGTATCCTTCTCAGTTGTTGTTGTTGGGTAAAGAAAAGCTACTGATTTTTTCTAGGTTGAATTTTATATCTGCCACTTTACTAGAAACTCTAATATGTTTTCTAGGAGTTTTTGATGGAGATTTTTAGCTCCGTTTAGGGTAAACAAAATCACAATCAATCAAAAAAAATCAAAAAGGGTAGGAACTTCACTTTTTTTTCCAATAGAAGTATCTTGACTTCGACTGTTTTCTCATTGTACTCCTTTAATAATTTCCTTTTGTTCCTTAAAATTTTTGCTATTAGTTGCCTTAGAAGTGTTTCTCCATCACCAGCACTATTATTGGAAGCAGATGGTGACGGCGGGGGCAGCCTTTCCGATGTGCCTACCTTTAAGGGGAAATTGCGTTCTAAGACTGTTTCTCCACTTTATAGTTGTAAACTGTCCGGTTTCCCTTCTCCTGTATGATGGCTTTGATTACATTGATGAATGAACCCTCCGAATCCACATTCCTTCTAGGGACTTTTTCTTTTTTTTTTTTTTTTTTTGTGGTCTTTGTTGAGAAGTTGTCAGCCCCAGCTGTTCTGGAACTCCCTTGTAGAACAGCTGGCTGCGTGAACTCACAAAATTGATCCGCCGCCTCTGCCTCCCCCAGTGCTAAGATTAAAAGGCTGGGCCTGGGCCACTCACCGCCTGGCCTCCCATATCGAGACTTAAAACAAAACAAGAAGAGAATACGGATCTTGTCCAAAAGGCTTTTGCTATAAAAATCAACTTGAGATGATCATATGGTTTTTGTTTTATTCATTTTTTTTTTTTTTTTTTTTTTTTTTTTTTTTTTTTTATGTGTTTCTATGATATTTATATGACTGCCTCTATGTTGGAGCCAATCCCTGCATCTCTGTGAAGTTGTTTTATGAAGAATCCACTTGGTCATGTGGGAACGATCTTGTTTGGATTGGGTCTTATGCTGTATAGAAGTATACCAGTTGTTGAGAATATTTCATCTGTGTTCATTAGAGAAGTTTGGGTCATTTTCTCTGCTTATTATTGTACTCTTTTATCTGGACCTGGTTTTGGTTTTTAAAGTGATGCTGGGCTGGCTTCATCGGACGGAATTTGGAGGCAGGAAAANACATTTTTACTATATTAATTTTTCCAATCCATGAGCATGGGAGGTCTTTCCATCTTTTGATGTCATTTTCAATCTCCTTCTTCAGGGTTTTAAATTTTTTGTTGTAGAGGTCTTTGGTGTCTTTGGTTAGGTTTATTCCTAGGTATTTTTTGAGGCTATTGTGATTGGGAAGGTCTCCTTGTATTCCTTCTCCAGTTGCTTATTGTTGGTGTAAAGGAAGGCTACTGATTTTTCTAGGTTTGTTTTGTATCCCACAACTTTACTGAAACTTTTGATTGTTTCTAAGAGTTTTCTGGTGGAGTGTTTAGCATCCCTTAGGTAAACTATTATATCATATGCAAAAAGGGATAGTTTTACTTCCTCCTTTCTAATTAGTACTCCTTTAATTTTGCTTTCTTGCCTTATTGCCCTGGTGAGCATTTCAAGCACTATATTGAAGAAGAGTGGTGATAGTGGACAGCCTTGTCCTAGCAGGAGCGTTTAAGGGGAATGCTTCCAAATTTTCTCCATTTAGGATGATGTTGGCTGTGGGTTTCTTGTATATGGCTTTGATTACATTGAAGAGTGATCCCTCCAGTCCAATTCCCTCTAAGACTAAAGGCTTAGAGAGCATAAAGGGATGCTGGATTTTGTCAAAAGCTTTTTCAGCATCAGTTGAGATGATTGTGTGGCTTTTGTCTTTAAGTCCATTTTTGTGTTTTATGATATTTATTGATTTATATATGTGAACCATCCCTGAATCTCTGGTATGAATCCAATCTGGTCATGATGGATGATCTTTTTGATGTGGATCTGTATGTGATTTGAATGTATCCTGTTTAGAATTTTTTCATCTGTGTGCATCAATGATATGGGTCTATAGTTTTCTTTCTTGTGTCTTTGCCTGGTTTTGGTATTAGAGTGATGCTGGCTTCATAGAAGGAATTTGGGATATTTCCTTCTGTCTGTATCCTTCTGAAAAGTTTGAGTCATAATGGTTGTAAGACCTCTTTAAATGTTTTATAGAATTCTGCTGTGAAGCCACCTGGGCCTGGGCTTTTTTTTTAGTTGGGAGGCTTTTTATTACATCTTAATTACCTCAAGTGTTATGGGTCTGTTTAAGCTGTCAATCTCTTCTTGGTTAAGCTTTGGCGAATCCCAGAATTTTAGATATTCATCCATTTCTCTTAGGTTTTATTAGGTTTCAAATTTAGTAGAGTACAGGTTTTTGAAGTATTCTCCTTTCATTGTCTGGATCTTTTCTTTATCTGTTGTGATGTTTCACCTTTCATAGCAAATGGTATTGATTTGGTGTTGCTCTTTCTTTCCCTTGGTTAACTGGTCTAAAGGTCTGTCTATTTTGTTTATCTTTTCAAATAACCAGCTTTTGGATTCATTGATTTTTTTGTATTGTTTTCTTTGTTCCTATTTCATTGATTTCTGGTCTGATTTTTGTTATTTCTTCCTGTTTGTTGGGTTTAGGATTCATTTGTTGTTGTCTTTCAAGTGTTTTTAGCTGCAGTGTTAGATGGTTTACTTGTTCTCTTTCTGTTTTTTTTTTTAATGTGGGCACTTAGGGCTATAAATTTCCCTTTTAGGACTGACTTGAATGTATCCCACAGGTTTTGTTATGTTGTGTTGTCATTTTCATTTAGTTCCAGGAATGCTTTTATTTCATTCTTTATTTCTTCTCTGACCCACTCATTGTTCAGTATTGTGTTGTTTAGTCTCCATGTGTTCTTATAGTTAGTAGGGCTTACCCTGGTGTTAATATTGAGCTTTATTGCACTATGGTCTGATAGAATGTATGGAATATTTTCAATCCTCTTGTATTTGTTGAGGTTTCTTTTGTGTCCCAGTATGTGGTCAATTTTGGAGAATGTTCCATGGGGTGCTGAGTAGAAAGTATATTCTCTGGTGTTTGGATGGAATATTCTGTAGATATCTGTGAGGTCCATTTGGTGTATTGTGTTGTTCAGTTCTGATGTCTCTCTGTTTACTTTTTGTCCAGTTGACCTATCCAGGTGGCTCAGTGGGGTATTGAAGTTCCTCACTATTAGCATACTAGGATTAATCTGTCTTGAGGTCCTGAAGGATTGTGTTTATAAAGTTCACTGCACCAGAGTTTGGTGCATAAATATTTAAAAGTGTGAGATCTTCTTGGTTAATTGTTCCATTGATAAGGATATAATGGTTCTCTTTGTCTTTTCTGATTAATTTTACTCTGAGGTCTATTTTGTCTGATATTAGAACAGCCACTCCTGCTTGCTTTTTGGTACCATTTGCTTGGAATATTTTTTCCATCCTTTCACTCTAAGGTGCTGTCTGTCCTTGAGGGTGATATGGGTTTCTTGGAGGCAGCATAAATATGGATTCTTTTTCCTAATCAATTCTTCCAGTCTACATCTTTTGATTGGGGAGTTTAGACCATTAATATTTAAGGTTATTATTGAGAGATGTGTGTTGCTTCCTTTCAAATTATTTTTTGTTTGCATTCTTGTTCTAGGTATTTATTTACTCTGTCATGCTTTTGGTAATTTCTCTCTTGGGTTGCTTAAGAATAGTTGCTCCTTTCCTCTGTTCTTTGAATTGCTTCAAGTATTTTCTGAAGTGTTGATTTTTTTGACATGTGTTCTTTCAGGACATGAAAGATTTTTCTTTCTCCTTCAACTATGATTGACATTTTTGCTGGGTATAGTAATCTGGATTGGCATCTAAAGTCAATTTGTACTGGGAATACTTTGGTCCATGTTCATCTGGCTTTCATGGTTTGTACTGAGAAGTCAGGTGTGATTCTGATGGGTTTCCCTTATATGTAACTTGTTTTTCTCTTGTGGCTTTCAGTGTTTTGTTCTTGTTTTGAGCATCTAGTGTTTTAACTAAGATATGACATGGGGAATTTCTTTTCTGGTCTTGTCTATTTGGTGTTCTATGTGCTTCTTGTATTTCTATGGGTTTGTCTTTTTTCAGTTTGGGGAAGTTTTCTTCTATTATTCTGTTGAAAATCTGATCAATACTACTCTCATGGGATTCTTCTCCTTCCTCTATCCCTATGATGTGGAGGTTTGATCTTTTCATGGTGTCCCACATTTCCTGGTTGTTCCACTCTTGTGTTTTTTTTTTTAATTTTTCATAATCTTTCTTGAGGTTTCTAGTTGTGCTGTGTTATCCTGTAGGTCTAATATTATTTTTTCTGCTTCTAAGACTTTTTCCCATCCTTTCCTGCTGATTGGATGAATGTTCAAGTTCCTTTTATATTTCATCCTGTGATTGCGTCAGTATTTCACTTCCTTTTGGAGCTTTTCTTTTTCTTTTTCTTTTTTTTAAACATTTCTTTTTATTTATTTATTTATTTATTTATTATGTGTATGAATGTACTGTCTGCATGTAGGTTTGTGCACCTGTGTCGTGCAATGCCACGGAGGTCAGAAGAGGGATTCCCCTGGAACTGGAGTTAAAGACGGTTCTCAGCCACCAGGTGGGTGCTGGGGATCAATCCCGGGTCCTCTGCAAGAGCAGTCAGTGCTCTTAACTGCTAGGCCATCTCTCCAGCCCAGAGACCCTTTTTAAAAATAAATTATATGCACATACATGTATTACCTTGCCTTGGGCTCCCTAAGTGATGAACTGTGACCCAGGAGATGTAAGCTGAATAAACCCTTTCCTCCCCATGTTGGTGTCAGTCAGAGTGTTTTGTTACAGCAATGGAAGACAAACTAGAACAGTTGGTCACTCAGTTTGCTTCCTGTTGGTTTCTTCCTCAGTTTTGGCTGTGGAGCCTCCAATCACTGACACTGCTGTATCCTCCCAACAGCTTTAAACTGCAGCACCAGCAGTTTACACTTTCTACCTCAGTATCAGTAGCTTGGGCCTGGGGGGGGAGGTGTTGAATCCTTTGGCCCACGCACCGGTCCCCACCTGGGCAGCTGGGCACAGGTAGTGGGTGCCCGTGGCTGACCTTCTATCCATGCATGCAGTTCCTCTCTATGGTCCTAGTGTTGGGTGCTGCCTGCCGAGGTTGGCCTCCAGCCTACCGCCTGCACAACACAGACCAGCCTTCGCGGCTGGGCACAGGTAGTGTATGCCCCTGGCTGACCATCTCGGGTTCAACCTTTAATACAAAGAAAGGGAAAAATCCATGTTTCATCATGCTGATGGTGGTCTTAATAATGGCCCAGTAGGGGAAACTAAGGCAATCAGAGAACACTCAGCACTGGAGTTGTGGAAAGACTTGCAAACAGGCAATGAAGGAGCCCCTTGTGCTGGATAGCTTTAGTGTCAACTTGATACATCTGGGTTGAGGGAGCCTCAGCTGAGGAATTGGTTCCATTGGATTGGCCTGTGGCCACATCTGTGGAGTATTGTCTTGATTGTTGAGCAATGGGGGAGGGCCCAGCCCACTATGGGTGCTGCAACCTCTGGGCAGTTTGTTGCATACTGTATAAGTGGGCAGGCTGGGCATGGGCCAGGGAAGCAAGCCAGTAAACAGCATTCCTCCATGGCCTGTGCTTCAGCTCCTGCCTCCAGGTTCCTGCCCTGAGTTCCTGCCTTGGGCTCCCTAAGTGATTAACTGTGACCCAGGAGATGTAAGCTGAATAAACCCTTTCCTCCCCAAGTTGGTGTCAGTCAGAGTGTTTTGTCACAGCAATGGAAGACAAACTAGAACACTCCTTACTCGCTGGCTTGTGAGGCTGTAGGACATGAGGGCAGATGGATTTATTTTAAGAGCTGCAGAAGCCAAAAAGCTGAGGAATATATTTACCCATCCCTCCTATTTGAGACATAGGCAGCACAGGAGAAATCAATCTCTAATGGACTGGCTTTTATGATGCATTAGAGATGTTTGCCCACCCCAAATGGAGGTTCCCATGAATACTAGGAGGTAGGAGAGAGGCAAGCATTACTGAGGACACTAGGTATGAGGAAATCAACATATAGTGCCCAGTTCATTGGGCCAGATAGGACTGTGTTTACCAATGATTTAAGGAAAAACTTGACTGAACAATGACCTTATTATTAGTATGGAACTTTAGTGACTGTTCTGAGTCCCTTGATGGGACAGAATCTGTATAAAGTAGGATAGGCTTTGTCAGATCTACATGACTTAGACCAGCATGTAATGTATGTTTGTAAAAAAGTAAAACAACCTAAAGATGATATAAAAAGGACAAAGCAGAATAAGAAATCTACTTGGGCAAATGTGGCAAGATTTGTGTCAAGGCCAAGATCCTAAAGAAATAATTGATAAAAAGCCAAATTCCATGCTAACAAGTCTCTGGGAGGCTTTAAAACCAGAGTAACAGTTCACAAAAGACATAAGGAGGATAAAAACTACCTGGGGTGGATAATGATGCCCCTCCCCAGATTAAACAGAGTACCTTTCTCTGCTGAGAAAAGTTATGCTGGGGGTGGAGGCAGTTCACCTAGCCAGGACTTCCTCCAACAGTCAGATGGGGTCAGTGAAAAGACCACTGGTATGACTATAGCCAGGAGTCAGGCCCAGGGCCTGCTTGACCAGAAATCCAGCAAATACAGCAGGGGTGAAAGAAGACCTATTCCTCCTTGGCCCTGTGCAGGGCTAGGCAGCTTGAGCCAGGGCAATGACTCTATCAAAGCTAAAGAAGTGCTGGGAGGCTGCATGTAAAAACCCCTGATACCGAATGGATTCAAGAAAATGACTACAGATACTGAAGAGCTAGCAAAATTGATGCTTCTTATCCATGATATTGTATGCAACATGGGTCTTTTGAGACAACAATTGGTACAAATAGATAAAATCTTCCTGTGCTATGTTAGACCTGGTTTATGTTTGATTTAATATATAACATTAACGTCTGAGTGTTTTACAGATGTGCGACTCATTGGCAAGGTTTCAAGTACACCTGAAGAAAGAAAGATAAAAAGTAAATGCACTAAGGGGTAACAGGGTTAGGTATAACTGAAATCCTTGGCAAATTTATGGTTGGATAAGACATAAGTGATATTCACCCAAATGATAGAGGAAATTCTGCAATGGCCTGGGCCTACAGGTGCCAAAGCATAAACATATATTTTATAAAAATAAAAAATAGCACCCCACAGAACATACTCCAAAATTGGCCACATACTGGGACACAGAAGAAACCTCCACAAATACAAAAAGATTGAAATAATTTCAGGCATTCTATCAGAACACAGTGCAATAAAGCTCAATACAAACACCAGGATAAACCCTACTGCCTACAAGAATACATGGAGACTAAACAACACACTCTTGAATAATGAATGGGTCAAGGAAGAGATAAAGAAAGAAATGAAAGCATTCCTGGAACTGAATGACAGTGACAATACAACACAACAAAACGTATGGGATACCTTAAAAAGCAGTCCTAAGAAGGAAGTTTATAGCCCTGGGTGCCTATATTAGAAAAACAGAAAGAGCATAAGTGAATGATTTAACATTGCAGCTAAAAGCACTTGAGAGGCAACAACAGATGAACCCTAAATGCAACAGACAGGAAGAAATAACAAAAATCAGAGCAGAAATCAATGAAATAGAAACAAAGAAAACAATACAAAAAAAAAATCAATGAATCCAAAAGTTGGTTTTTTGAAAGAATAAACGAGATAGACAGACCTCTAGCCCAGATAACCAAAAGAAAGAAGGAACAACTCCAAATCAATACAATCCTTGATGAAAAGGGAAATATCACAACAGTCAAGGATAAGATCCAGAAAATCATATGGGAATATTTCAAAAACCTACACGCTACCAAGTTTGAAAACCTAGAAGAAATGGATGAATATCTGAAATCCTGGGAATCACCAAAGCTCAACCAAGAAGAGATCGACAGCTTGAACAGACCCATAATATATGAAGAAATTGAAGATGTAATAAGAAACCTCCCAACTATAAAAAGCCCAGGCCCAGATGGTTTCACGGCAGAATTCTATAAAACATTTCAAAAAGACCTACAACCATTATTTCTGAAACTGTTTAGAAGTATACAATCAGAGGGAATTCTCCCAAATTCCTTCTATGAAGCCAACATCACTCTATTACCAAAACCAGGCAAAGATCCAACTAAAAAGGAGAATTATAGACCCATCTCCCTCATGAACACAGATGCCAAAATTCTAAACAGAATACTGGCAAATCGCATACAGACCCACATCAAGAAGATCATCCATCATGACCAAGTTGGATTCATACCAGAGATGCAGGGATGGTTCAACATACGAAAATCAATAAACATCATCAAACACATAAACGGAATCAAAGACAAAAACCACACCATCATCTCAATTGATGCTGAAAAAGCCTTTGACAAAATCCAGCATCCCTTCATGCTTAAAGTCCTAGAAGGAATTGGATTGGAGGGATCATTCCTCAATGTAATCAAAGCCATATACAGGAAACCCACAGCCAATATCATCCTAAATGGGGAAATGACGGAAACATTCCCTTTAAAGGTAGGAACTCGGCAAGGCTGCCCCCTATCACCACTCCTCTTCAATATAGTGCTTGAAACACTTGCTAGAGCAATAAGGCAAGAAAAGGATATTAAAGGAGTACTAATTGGAAAAGAGGAAGTCAAACTATCCCTATTTGCTGATGATATGATTGTTTACTTAAGGGATGCAAAAAACTCCACCAGAAAACTCCTAGAAACGATTAACAGCTTCAGCAAAGTGGCAGGATACAAAATTAACCTTAGAAAATCAATGGCCTTTCTTTACACCAAGAACAAGCAACTGGAGAAAGAATTCAAAGAGACCTTCCCACTCACAATAGCCTCAAAAACAATAAGATACCTAGGAACAAACCTAACCAAAGACACCAAAGACCTCTACAACAAAAATTTTAAACCCTTAAAGAAAGAAATTGAAGAAGACCTCAGAAGATGGAAAAACCTCCCATGCTCATGGATTGGGAAAATTAACATTGTAAAAATGTCCATTTTACCAAAACTCTTGTATAGATTTAATGCAATCCCAATCAAAATCCCCAAGAGTTTCTTCACAGGCTTGGAAACAAAAGTTCTTAAATTCATTTGGAGAAACAAAAGACCCCGAATAGCCAAATCAATCCTGAGTGAAAAGAGCTACACAGGAGGGATCTCTATACCAGATTTCAAACTATACTACAGGGCTATAGTCATAAAAACAGCCTGGTACTGGCACAAAAACAGACCTGTTGACCAATGGAACAAAACCGAAGATCCAAATCTGAGCACATACAATTTCAGCCATCTCATATTTGACAAGGGGGCCAAGAAGCCACAATGGAGAAAAGACAGCATCTTCAGCAAGTGGTGTTGGCAAAACTGGATCACCACTTGTAGAAGAATGAAATTAAACCCCTACCTCTCGCCCTGTACAAAAGTCAACTCCAGATGGATTAAAGACCTCAACGTGAAACCCCAAACTCTGAAGGTGATAGAAGAAAAAGTTGGCAGCAGACTACAAGACATAGGTGTAGGAAAAGACTTCCTAAATCAGACAGCAGCTGCACAAGAATTAAGGTTGACAATTGACAAATGGGACCTCATTAAACTCAAAAGCTTCTGTACATCAAAAGAAACAATCAAGGAAGTGAAGAGAAATCCCACAGAGTGGGAGGAAACCTTCACCACAGAAACATCTGACAAAGCATTGATTTCCAGAATATATAAACTACTCAAAAAACAAAGAAGAAAGAAAACAAATGACCCACTCAATAGATGGAGCAAAGAGCTGAACAGCGACTTCACAAGTGAGGAATTAGAGATGGCTGAGAAACACCTTAAGAAGTGTTCAGCATCACTAACCATTAAGGAAATGCAAATCAAATCCAATTTAAGATATCATCTTACTCCAACAAGACTGGCTAGGATCAAGAAAACAAATGATACCAAGTGCTGGAGAGGTTGTGGGGAAAGGGGAACACTCATCCACTGCTGGTGGGAATGTAAACTGGTACAGCCACTATGGAAAACAGTGTGGAGAACCGTTGGAAGACTTGGAATGAACTTGCCACCCGACCCAGCCATACCACTCCTAGGCATGTACCCTCAAGACTCACCCCACCGCAGAGATACATGCACGGCCAAGTTTATTTCAGCTCTCTTCACCGTAGCAAGGAGCTGGAACCAACCCAAATGCCCCTCAACTGACGAGTGGATACAGAAAATGTGGTACATCTACACAATGGAGTTCTATGCAGCAGTAAAGAAAGATGACATCATGATCTTTGCAGGAAAATGGCTGGAGCTAGAGGACATCATGCTGAGTGAAGTAACACAGTCCCAGAAAAACAAAGGATGAATGGTATCACTTATCTGTGGATGTTAGTGCCAATTACCTAGTTGTATGTATTTTTTGTGCATGGCCCCTTGAGCTTTTGTCCAAGCAGTTGGGAGTGATGCATATTGGAAACAACAACAACAACCACCACCACAACAACAGAAAGGACTGCATCAAAGAACTGACTGAAATAGCAAACTGCTCAAAACAGTCAACTTCCTCAGGGAGAATATTGAGAAAGACTGAGAAAGAGATGAAAAGCATGTTTGATGGGGCTGGAGAGATAGCCTAGTGGTTAAGAGCACCAACTGCTCTTGCAGAGGACCTGGGTTCGATCCCCAGCACCCACATGGCGGCTGAGAACCGTCTTTAACTCCAGTCCCAGGGGAATCTGAGACCCTCTTCTGACCTCCGCGGCATTGCACGACACGGGTGCACAGACCTACATGCAGACAGCACATTCATACACAAAGAAAATAAGAAAATTAAAAACATATTAAAAAAAAAAGAAAAGCATGTTTGACAGAATACATGAGCTCTGGTGGGGTGGGAGGATAGTGTGGGGGACATGGGTTTAGATTGATAATCTTGTACAAAATATATATTAAAAAAATAAAAATAAATAAAAAATAGATTCTCCCCCCAAATTGTACAATTCGTAAGTAAACCAAAGTGTAAACAGATATCTTATAAAAATAAAAAATAGAGGCTCCCCCAAATTGTACAACTGGTAAATAAAGACTTCAGTACCTGGGTGGGCTGCACCCCCTAGGAGGTGTTGGCCAGGGAGGCTCTGGAGGCCTCCCAAACAAAGGCTATTGCCTCTAATGTTGGTTGCACACAGGAAGCAGAGGTTAAGACCCCATTGCTGAAGATGTGGCATGATGTGAGCATGGGAAAGGGAAGTCATGTTGAGACCTAGCTAAGGACTCCCTGCTAGCTGACCTTCATAGTGTTGGAAAGTGATATGCAGATCACTAGGGAGAAATGGTCCCCAAAGTTCTACTACCCACCTCGTGTGCTGCACTATCACATGCCAAATAAGGTGTTCCTGCTGGTGCAATGGCCATAGTCTGGTATATGTACAACCATCAAAATTCCAATTAGATTTATGGCCCACTCCCTGGGAAGGAATGCACAACCTTAAGCTGGTTGACCCCTACTGGCAGGGGTGGTTATAGACCCCAATAGAAAAGCCACTGCCATTATTTTGTTAAAGGGCCATGATGTTCCTGCTAAGATATCATCCAAGAATTTGTATTTGTTCCCATAGCATGGCTTGTTATAATGGTCAATATTTGTTTAGATGTTCATTCTTCTTTCTATTTGTGTTTGTGTTTTATTAGTAGGAACAATACCCCTGAAATGAGCCAGCAGTCTATTGGAAATGGAACATGGACCTACCCAAGATCTTGATGTCTCACTTCAGAGAAAAATTAGATCATCCTACCTCTCTCTCACTGCCCCCAAGGCCCAGGGACTCTTTCAGAAGAGGCTGGCACAGGGAGGTTGTA
Source organism: Rhizomys pruinosus (assembly GCA_009823505.1). Taxonomy (NCBI): domain Eukaryota; kingdom Metazoa; phylum Chordata; class Mammalia; order Rodentia; family Spalacidae; genus Rhizomys; species Rhizomys pruinosus. Next base: position 505,988 of record VZQC01001241.1, read on the forward strand.
AGAGCAAAAAAGGAAAAGGGTGGGGTGTGGGATAATTTAGACTTTCTTTCAAACAGACTGTTCTTGGACATCAAATGCTTCCACAGAGGGTGTTAAACTGAAGGAGAGACTGAGCTATGGGTCCAGTGACCCCTCCCAATCAGCTTACTTAGGGGAAGGGATCAAGGGCTTGAAAAGCCAGAAGCATTGGTACACTTTGCACCAGTGCTATGTTGTGTGGAAAATCCCAAGTGTCCTGGCCTAGGGAAATGAAGGGACCACCAAAGGGACCGGTAAGTGGAGATTACCACCCCACCCCACCCCATTCGCTCTGCAGGAGAAAAAAAAACATTAAATTTGCTGGCAATCCCCTAACTAAATATTCCTAAGACTCTGTTTCTTGGTCATCTCTCTGAGTCCAAAGTTGGGCAGGGGAGGAAGTGCGGCACCAAAACGGCTGCTAAATCGAAGCTTGAATGAGCACACACTGCTCTCCAAGGAAAGATAACTTTGCTGCAACAGGTAGAAGACCTCCCATGCTCCTGGATTGGCACAATTAAAATCAGGAATTTGGCATTTTACCAAGAGTGATCTAAATTCAAAATCCTAACAATAGCCTTCACAGAACTAGTAAAAATTCCTAAAGTTCACATGAAACACAAAAGATCTAAACAGCAAAAGCTAACTTTAACAGGAAAAGCAATGATAGGGTATCATAATACATGATCTCAAATTATATTACAAATCCATAGTAACAAAACAGCCTGATCTTAAATTATATTACAGATCCATAGTAACAAAACAGCTGGTACTGGCTAAAGAGTATTCATATAGACCAAGGGAGAGAAAAATAAATTCATACAGCTGTAGTTCATCTAATTTTAAATTTTCTATTATCCATCTATGTATCCATGTATCTATGTATCATCTATCTTTCTATCTATCTATCTATCTATCTATCTATCTATCTATCTATCTATCTATGAATGAGTGTTTTTCCTGCATGCATGTATGTGAACTCATGGCCTGCAATGTCCTTGGAGTCCAGAAGAGGAAGGACATCAGATCTCCTAGAACTGGAGTGACAGATGGTTGTTAGTCACATACATGTTCTGGGGAATTGAACTCATATCCTGCAAAATCAGCCAGTGCTCTTAACTGCTGGGCCAAATCCCTAGCCCCTAGTCCATCTAATTCTTAAAAAAAAAAATTTTTGTCTCAAAAAAAACCTGATTTATTTTTTATTGTTTTTAGTGTGTGTGTGTGTGTGTGTGTGTGTGTGTGTGTGTGAGTGTGAGTGTGTGTGTGTGCTGCACATGAGTACAGGTGCCCACAGAGGCCAGAAGAGGGCATCAGAACCCCTGGAACAGGAGTTACAGGATATTGCAAGCCACCCAATGTGGGTTCTGGGAACTGAACTTAGGTCCTTTGCAAGTAGAGCTAGTGCTCTTAAGTGCTGAGCCATAGCTCTAGCCCCAGACCACACAATTTCTGACAAAAGCATCAAAAGCACACCCTGGAGAAAAGATAGTCTTTTCAACAAATCATGCTGGAAAATATGGGTTTCTACCTATACAAGAATGAAACTATGTTTATATCTCTCATTTTGTACAAAAATTAATTCAAACTAATCAAAGATCTTAATGATAGAACTGAAACTGTGAAACCGATAGAGGAAAACAGGAAAAAAAAAAACCACCAGGATATTGGCATAGGAAAAGATATTCTGAAAAGGACCCTGATGGTATAGGAAATTGAGATAGAGGATTATTGAGATAGAGGATTATAAAAACTCAGGGATAGCGTTCTCCATTTTCCCTGGGTTTTCCTAGGAATGACTAATTTGCTTGCTTCACATGCTTTCCCTTGATTGATAACTTTAACTGTGGTGTTTGGCTGGTGTACTTGATTGGAAACTTTAACTGTGATGCTAAACTCTGATTGGCTGTTGTACTTATTAAAAAAAAAAAAAACCTGTAACCTGCAGCTCCTGGCCACATTCCTCCTGAGTTGAGTGTTAGTGAGGCATCGTAATTAAATGAAACCTTCCTTTAAAACTCCACGTGGTTAAGTAAGTGGTCTCTTTGCTGCAACTTTACAACATTTGGAGGTCCCACTGACATTTAGAGACAACCCCAAGAGGGTACTCATCAGAGACCCTCATTACCGGTAAGTAAGTGACTAGGAAGAGTGCTATGGGAGCATTTCCTCATCTCCAGTCACTCTGAGTGCACACTCATCCAGACAGGCCCATTTCTGTAACAGAGCTCTAAACTGGTTAAAGCCCCATTCAGGGGACTAGATGAGACCTGAACTCTTTGGGGCACTGAAAAAAGATGTCTTTCTCAGTCTGGTTGTTTTTATTTTTGGTTAACTGGTGCATGGGTGTGTGTGTGTGTGAGAGAGAGAGTAAGGATCAATCCCTACATGTATCTGGTGCCTGAGTCTGTATGGTCCTACCTGTCCATTTTTTTGTATGTGTTTTGTTTGTTTATTCCTATCTCCTTCATTTTCTGGACTATACTTTTCCTTAAAGGCTCTTAATGCTGGAAATATGGGGCAGGGAACATCCCTAACTTCCATCTCTCCATTGGATCTAATGCTCTTTCCTTATCCAGAGTCTAAAGCAAAAGCAAAAGTAAAGCCCTTGTAGCCTCAGAACTTTACAGGATCTGGAATGGTGGTGGCCCCTTGGCTGAGCCTCTTGGTCCAATCTCCCCTTTGGCTCAGGGGTCCTCAGCTGCCAATGAACCTGACCCCCTGCTCTGCTGGAAAAATTTAGAGACTCCCCTGGGGTCCTGCCCCACCCAAAGCCACTGGAGCCTCTGTATCTCCTATTTCACAATACAGAAAAAGAAAGGGATCCACGTTTTTCCGGAGGATGTGCGTGGTGGCTCACACCTGTAATCCCAGCACTCAGGAGGCAGAGGCAGGTGGATATCTGTGAGTTCAAGGCCAGCCTGGTCTACAATAGTGAGTTCCAGGACAACTGGAGCTACAGGGAGACCCTGTCTCAAAAAGACCAAAAATAAACAAACAAATAAAATAAAGGAGGTAACTATGTGTTGTGTTTATGGTAACGGTTCTTCTGTGTATTTAAGATTCATGTAGCCTTGCTCGTCATGTGTCTAAGTTTTCTTGTGTGTTTGTAATTCAGTCATTGTAATTGTCTCATGTTGGTTCTGTCAAACAAAGTGGTCACTTCAAGTTTCTTTCCATCCTTTATGTGCACAGAATCATTCATTTTGTTTTGGCAGCCAGACTAAATGCATACATGTGTACTTTATTTTTTTTTAATTTTATTTATTTCTGTATGTGTATCAATGTACTGTCTGAATGCAGGTTTGTGCACCTGTGTTGTGCAATGCTGCGGAGGTCGGAAGAGTGTGTCGGATTCCCCTGGAACTGGAGTTCTCCTGGAATTGGAGTTTCAGATGGTTCTCGGCCGCCATGTGGGTGCTGGGGATCGAACCCGGGTCCTCTGTAAGAGCGGTCGGCGCTCTTAACTATTAGGCCATCTCTCCAGCCCCACATGTGTACTTTAAATGTAAATTTTTTTTTTTTTTTTGGTCTTTTTGAGACAGGGTCTCCCTGTAGCTCTGGCTGTCCTGGAACTCACTCTGAGGACCCTCTGGCTGTCCTGGAACTCACTCTGTAGACCAGGCTGGCCTCGAACTCACAGAGATCCACGTGCCTCTGCCTCCCGAGTGCTAGGATTAAAGGCGTGCGCCACCACGCCCGGCATTTATTTATTTCTGTATGTGTATCAATGTACTGTCTGCATGCAAGTTTGTGCACCCGTGTCGTGCAATGCCATGGGGGTCAGAAGAGGGTGTTGGATTCCCCTGGAACTGGAGTTCTCCTGGAATTGGAGTTTCAGACGGTTCTCGGCCGCCATGTGGGTGCTGGGGATCGAACCCGGGTCCTCTGCAAGAGCAGCCGGTGCACTTAACCGCTAGGCCATCTCTTCAGCCCCTTAAATGTAAAATTTTAAAAAATTTTTTATTTATTTCTGTATGTGTATGAATGTACTGTCTGCATGCAGGTCTGTGCACCTGTGTGGTGCAATGTTGCGGAGGTCAGAAGAGGGTGTCGGATTCCCCTGGAACTGGAGTTCTCCTGAGATTGGAGTTTCAGACGGTTCTCAGCCGCCATGTGGGTGCTGGGGATTGAACCCGGGTCCTCTGCAAGAGCAGTAGGCACTCTTAACCGCTAGGCCATCTCTCCAGCCCAAATGTAAATATTTTTAAAAAGAAAAGAATAATACATTCAGAGGCCTCAAATTTGGATACCCTGGGTGTCTTTACATTTATTTTCTTTGAGTCAATTAAATGCTTTTAACTTTTAAATGGTTATTATTATTGGAAAATAGTACCTGAGCTGGTTGTTTAAGGATCTTATTGTTGAAATGACTTTGGGGATGTGTTTGCTTTCAAGATGGTGGTGTAAGATAACTTTTGTTTGCTTTGGAAATATTTTGCTTTGAATGTTCAGTCTGATTTGTGTTTCCTTGAGGCCTCTGTGGGCCTGACAACAGGTTTAAGAAAGTTGAATTTTGGCTGTATGTAGCCTTTATTTAACATGTAAACTTGCCTTCAGTGCTGGGAATGAATTCTGGGACTGGTCTTTGTTCTATCTTTCCAAGTTTGTCTTAAGTCCCTTTCCTGCAGCCCTACTCTGATTGGTTGGGGGTTGGGCATTTTTCTGCTAAACTTAAACTGCCTCTTGGGCCAGGCATGGTGGCCTCACCTTTAATCCAAGTATAATTTTAGTCCCACCACACCTTTAATCCCAGCCCTTGGGAGGCAGAGGCAGGCAGTTCTCTGTGAGCTCAAGGTCAGCACATTTGGTTTGCTTGGCGAGTTCCCAGCCAGCTGCTACAGGGATAGCCTGTCTCAAAGACCAGAAATAAACTGCCTTTTGCTATTAGCAAAATTCTCATCAGCAATTAAACCCAGAAATCTTGTTCTGGCTTGGGAGGAGGGAATTCCTAGGCTCCTGGAGTGCCCAAGTGAAAACTGCGCTTCCATTTCTCTAGCTGAGGAAACATTGGGGGTCTGGCACCTACTGCATGGCTTCTCCATAGAGGCTAATTTCCAGGATGGTCTGGGCCACTCTGGTCTCTTGCCTCAAAGGGATGAGGAAGGGCAGCCTGGGACAGCTTTTGGGCTCTGTTGTGTTTCTGAAGGAATTTTTGAGCCTGTTTCCCTTACTCCTTCCTCATGAGAGGCAAAGGGACCTCCCTGGACCTATGCCCTCCTTACTGATCTGGCAGGCAGTCCCTTCTGTGTGCTGTGTGCTTGTGTTTATGGAAGAGTTGGTTGCAGAGAACTGGGTGAATAGAACTCATGATAACTGTTTGTACTTCACGTTTTTGATATTTTTAATCTTTAAATCATCTTTAATAATGGACTAATGTCTATCACTGTATTAAGACTAAATATTTCTTGTCATCCTATCTTTACTCTGTCTTTAAAAGACATTGTCTGTAAATAAAACTTTCAATTATTAGCTCATTTTGATCATACTGTGATCTTTAGTTATGGTTGGCTTTGAGTATGAATGGGATGTATAATTGTGTTTTCTGTCACCTTTTGAATTTGAAACCCAGTTAGAGATATTTGCTATATTGAAATAATGTAAATAACATCTCTGAGGATGCTTTATTCAAGTGAAAGCCTTTATGTTCAGTAGCAATGTATATGACTCTGTTCAGTAGAAACACTAAGATAAAAAGCTCATGTGTGAATGTGTGTATGCAAATGTGTATATATATATATGTATGAAGTACTCTTGGCTTTTAAAAATTCTGTAATGTAGTTATAAAATATTAAAGATCTATCAGACAGTATAATCTTATAAAGTACCATCATTATAGGGGTTGTTTGGGCATTCTCCTTTGTAAAATACTAGGTGTTTAGATGAAAGAGGGCAAAGAGGACACTAAGATTACTGGGGAATATTAGAGAAGATATTAATACCAAAGGCAGATAGACAACAGCATGTGTGTGTGTGTGGAGGTGGTGGTGGTGGGATGTCTGAAATAAGCTCAGGCCCCAGCACCTGAGTCAGACAACATGGCAGTCTCTGAATGCTCCTCCCAGTTTGACCCCCACCCTGTGGCAGAGGAAGGAGCCTCTTATTCTTTTGAGAGTAGGGAAGACTCTGGAGGGGAGCAGGATCTGTGGTAGTGCCTCTAGGTCTGGTAGCTGGGGACTCACAGGTAATGACCCAGGAGGGTGCCTGTCAGTAGCTGTGAGAAGTAGGCTGCTTCATGCACAGCAGCTGGATTAGAACATGTGCTTACAAAAATCTACCCAGATGGTTTTAAAATGTAAAGATCATTACTACTGTAGAATTTCTGAATCAGAAACAAATAACTAACCCAAGAATCCAATTAATCTTAAATTAAAAATAGGAAAATTTGCCCCATAGCTAGAAGACCTCAGTACTGTATAAACTGTGAACTTTAAATGTTATTATTTTTACTGTTTTAAGCTTAGAGTCATATTTTACTCTGATTAAGAGTTTTTATCAGGTGTTAAAGTTTTGGGTTTGAAACTAGTTTGTGTCTAACCACAGTACTTATTTTATGGGACTGTTTAAATGTATAGAGTCATGTCTAATGCTAATGACTTACTTGATATCAAATTGATTTATAAGTAAGTTGTCATGTAAGCTAAAACTGTTAAATTACACTATGGTCCTTGGTTCTTAAGAATATTAGTTCATGGGGCTGGAGAGATAGCCTAGCGTTTAAGAGAACTGACTGCTCTTTCAGAGGACCCAGGTTCAATCCCCAGCACCCACATGGCAGCTGAGAACCATCTGTAACTCCAATTACAGAAGAACTCCAGTTCCAGGGGAATCCGAGACCCTCTTCTGACCTCTGCAGCATTGTGCGACATGGGTGCACAAACCTACATGCAGACAGTACATTCATACACATACAAAAAAATTTTTTTAAAAAAGAATATTAGTTCATTTTAAGGAATGATTACTTCTGTTCTTGGGTATAATTTATTTCTATGTTTGAAAGTGTTATACATGTGGGGACATTTGCCAGGCCTACATAAAACACCTCTAAGAATTCTTTGTTTTTTGAGCTGTTCATATATTCTCGAAGTTAATGCTCTATCAGATGTATCAGCAGTGAAGGTTTCTCCCCACACTGTGGCTTTTCTGTTCACTTCTCTTTTACTTCTTTTACTGTGTGGAAGCATTGAGTTTAATATTTCCTGTGCAGCTGTTGTCTTATTTAGAAAGTGTTTTCTATTTTTTTTTCTTTTTCTTTTTTTAGACAGGGTCTCCCATAGCCCCAGCTGGTCTGGAACTCACTCACTCTGTAGACCAGGCTGTCTTGAACTCACAGAGATCCACCTGCCTCCACCTCCTGAGTATTAGGATTAAAGGCATGTGCCACCACGCCCAGCTTAAAGACCATTTTTAGCCACCATGTGGGTAATAGGAATCAACCCCAGTCCTCTGCTAGAGCAGTTGGTGCTCCTAACCACTGAGCCATCTCTCCAGACCCAGAAAGTCTTTTCCTATGCCTATGTCTTGTGGTTTTAGATGTCACATTGAGGTCTTTGATCCGTTTAGAGTTGATTTTTGTACAGGGTAAGAGGTAGGGGTTTAACTTTATTCTTCTACAAGTGGTGATCCAGTTTTGCCAACACCATCTGCTGAAAATGCTATCTTTCCTCCATTGTGTCTTCTTGCCCTCTTTGTCAAATATGAGGTGGCTGAAACTATATGCTCAAGTTTAGATCCTCAATTTTGTTCCATTGATCTACATGTCTTTTTTTTGTGCCAGTACCAGGCTGTTTTATGACTATAGCCCTGTAATATACTTTGAAGTCTGGTATAATGATTCCCCCTGTCTTGCTCTTTTCACTCGGGTTTACTTTGGCTATTCAGGGACTTTTGTTTTTCCATATGAAATTAAGGACTTTTTTCCAAGCCTGCAAAGAAATTCATGGGATTTTAATTGGGATTGCATGGAATCTGTATATTAATTTGGGTAGAATGGACATTTTTACTATACTAATTTTTCCAATCCATGAGCATGGGAGGTTTTTCCATATTCTGATGTCTTCTTCGATTTCCTTCTTCAGGGGTTTAAAATTTTTGTTGTAGAGATCTTTGGTGTCTTTGGTTAGGTTTGTTCCTAGGTATTTCATTGTTTTTGAGGCTATTGTGAGTGGGAAGGTCTCCTTGAATTCCTTCTTCAGTTGCTTGTTGTTGGTATAAAGAAAGGCTACTGATTTTTCTAGGTTAATTTTGTATCCTGCCACTTTACTGAAGCTCTTAATCATTAATAGGAGTTTTCTGGTAGAGGTTTTAGCATCCCTAAAGTAAACAATCATATAATCAGCAAAAAGGGATAGCTTGACTTCCTCTTTTTCAATTAGTACTCCTTTAATTTCCTTTTTTTGCCTTATTGCCCTAGCAAGTGCTTCAAGCACTATTTTGAAGAGGAGTGGTGACAGGGGGCAGCCTTGCTGAGTTCCTACCTTTAAAGGGAATGCTTCTGTCGATTATAGTTGAAGGTGAGAGAAAAATCTTCCATGAGATAAACAATATGAAAGAATAGATTTCTGGAAAACCAAGCCTTCAGAGAATACTGGAAGCAATTCAAAGGACAGAAGAAAGGAGCAACTATCCCCAGACATCTAGAAAGAGAAATTAATACAAGTATAACTGCAGAAGTAGAAACCTAGACCAAAAATGCAAATGGATAATAAGGTGAAAGAAAGCAACACACACCTATCAGTTATAACCTTAAATATTAATGGACTAAACTCCCCAATCAAAAGACATAGACTGGGAGATTGGACTAGGAAACAGAATCCATCAATATGCTGTCTACAAGAAACGCATCTTACCTTCAAGGATAGGCACCACCTTAAAGTGAAAGGATGGGAAAAATATTCCAAGCAAATGGTATAAAAAAGAAAGCAGGTGTTGCTATTTTAATATCAGACAAAATAGACTTCAAAGTAAAAGAATTCAGAAGAGACAAAGAAGGCCATTACATTTTTATCAAAGGAACAATTCACCATGAAGATTTCACAATCATGAATATATATGCACCAAACTCTGGTGCACCAAACTTTATAAAGATAATTCTCCAGGACCGCAAGCACAGATTAACCCCAGTACACTCATAGTAGGGGACTTCAATACCCACTGAACCCTTTGGACAGGTCAACTGGACAAATAATAAACAGAGAGACATCTGAACTGAATGATATGATACACCAAATGGACCTCACAGACATCTACCGAATATTCCACCCTAAAACCAGAGAATACAGTTTCTCCTCAACACCCCATGGAACAGTCTCTAAAATCGACCACATACTGGGACACAGAAAAAACTTCCACAAATACAAAAAGATTGAAATAATTTCATGCATTCTATCAGACCACAACGCAATAAAACTCATTATCAACACCAGGACAAGCCCTCCTGTCTACAAGAACACATGGAGACTAAACAACACACTCTTGAATAATGAATGGGTCAAGGAAGAGATAAAGAAAGAAATAAAAACCTTCTTGGAACTGAATGACAGTGATAATACAACACAACAAAACCTATGGGATAGTTTAAAAGCAGTCCTAAGGGGGAAGTTTATAGCCCTGGGTGCCTACATTAGAAAAACAGAAAGAGCACAAGTGAACGATCTAACACTAAAAACACTTGAGAGATAACAACAGATGAACCCTAAATGCAGGAAGAAATAACAAAAATCAGATCAGAAATCGATGAAATAGAAACAAAGAAACACATTAAAAAATCAATGAATCCAAAAGTTGGTTCTTTGAGAGACTAAACAGGATAGACAGACCTCTAGCTCAGTTAACCAAAAGAAAGAAGGAACAACTCCAAATCAATTGAATCCATGATGAAAGAGGAACTATCACAATAGAAAATGAAAAGATCTAGATAGTCATATGGTAATACTTCAAAAACTTAAAATCTACTAAGTTTGAAACCTAGAAGAAATGGATGAATATCTGAAATCCTGGGAATCACCACAACTCAACCAAGAAGAGATCAACAGCCTAAACAGACCCGTAATATATGAAGAAATTGAAGATGTAATAAGAAACCTCCCAACTAAAAAAAGCCCAGCCCCAGATGGTTTCACAGCAGAATTCTATAAAACATTTCAAAAAGACTTACAACCATTATTACTCAAATTGTTTAGGATACAGAGGGAATTCTCCCAAATTCCTTCTATGAAGCCAGCATCACTTTATTACCAAAACCAGGCAAAAATACAACCAAAAAGGAGAACTATAGACCCATCTCATTAATGAACACAGATGCAAAAATTCTAAACAGGATACTTCAAATTGCATACATACCCACATCAAAAAGATCATCCATCACGACCAAGTTTGATTCATACCAGAGATGCAGGGATGGTTCAACATATGAAAATCAATAAATATCATCAAACATATAAATGGACTGAAAGACAAAAACCACACCATCATCTGAATTGACACAGAAAAAGTCTTTGACAAAATCCAGCATCCCTTCATGCTTAAAGTCCTAGAGGGAATTGGATTGGAGGGATCATTCCTCAATGTAATCAAAGCCATATACAGGAAACCCACAGCTAATATCATCCTAAATGGGGAAACGATAGAAGCTTTCCCTTTAAAGGTAGGAACTTGGCAAGGCTGTCCCTGTCACCCAATCCTCTTCAGTATAGTGTTTGAAACTAGTGCTAGGGCAATAAGGCAAGAAAAGGAAATTAAATGAGTACTAATTGGAAAAGAGGAGGTCAAGCTATTCCTTTTTGCTGCTATGATTGTTTACTTAAGGGATGATAAGAACTCCACCAGAAAACTCCTAGAAATGATTAAGAGCTTCAGTAAAGTGGCAAGATATAAAAATTAACCTAGAAAAATCAGTAGCCTTTCTTTATACCAACAACAAGCAACTGAAGAAGGAATACAAGGAGACCTTGCCACTCACAATAGCCTCAAAAACAATAAAATACCTAGGAACAAAACTAACCAAAGACACCAAAGATCTCTACAACAAAAAATTTAAACCCCTGAAGAAGGAAATTGAAGAAGACATCAGAAGATGGAAAAACCTCCCATGCTTATGGATTGGGAAAATTAATATAGTAAAAATGTGCATTCTACTCAAATTAATATACAGATTCCATGCAATCCCAATTAAAATCCTCAAGAGTTTCTTCCCAGGCTTGGAGAAAAAAAAGTCCTTAATTTCATATGGAAAAACAAAAGACCCTGAATAGCCAAAGCAACCCTGAGTGAAAAGAGAAATACAGGGGGGATGTCTATACCAGTCTTCAAACTATACTACAGGGCTATAGTCATAAAAACAGCTTGGTATTGGCACAAAAACAGACCTGTTGTCCAATGGAACAAAACTGAAGATCCAAACTTGAGCACATACAATTTCAGCCATGCTGTATTTGACAAGCGGGGCAAGAAGACATGATGGAAGAAAGACAGCATCTCCAGCAAGTGGTGTTGGCAAAACTGGATCACCACTTGTAGAAGAATGAAATTAAACCCATACCTCTCGCCCTGTACAAAAGTCAACTCCAGATGGATTAAATGTGAAACCCCAAACTCTGAAGGCAATAGAAGAAAAAGTTGGCAGCACACTACAAGATATAGGCATAGGAAAAGACTTCCTAAATCAGACAGCAGCTGTGCAAGAATTAAGGTCAACAATTGACAAGTGGGACCTCATTAAACTCAAAAGCTTCTGTACATCAAAAGAAACAATCAAGGAAGTGAAGAGAAAACACAGAGTGGGAGGAAGCCTTCACCACAGATACATCTGACAAAGCATTGATTTCCAGAATATATAAACCACTCAAAAAACAAAGAAGAAAGAAAACAAATGACCCACTCAAAAGGTGGAGCAAAAGGCTGAACAGAGACTTCACAAGTGAGGAATTAGAGATGGCTGAGAAACATCTTAAGTGTTCAATGTTGCTAATAATTAAGGAAATGCAAATTTAAGCCACTTTAAGATATCATCTCACTGCAGTAAGACTGGCTAAGATCAAGAAAAAAAATGATACCAAATGCTAGAGAGGTTGTGGGGAAAGGGAACATCATCCACTGCTGGTGGGAATGTAAACTTGTACAGCCACTATGGAAAGCAGTGTGCGGAACCATTGGAAGACTTGGAATGAACTTGCCACCTGACCCAGCCACACCTCTCCTGGTTATTTACCCACTAGACTCATCTTACCACAGAGATACATGCACAGCCATGTTTATTGCAGCTCTCTTCACAATAGCAAGGAGCTGGAACCAAAACCAACTGTCCCTCAACTGATGAGTGGATAGAGAAAATGTGGTACATCTATACAATGGAGTTCTCTGCAATAGTAAAGAAAGATGACATCATGAACTTTGGAGGTAAATGGTTGGAGCTAGAAGATATCATGCTGAGTGAAGTAACACAGTCCCAGAAAAACAAATGATGAATGGTATCCCTCATCTGTGGATGCTAGCACCAATTACCTAATTGTATGGCAAACTGAGCAATGTTAATGTGATCTGAAAACAACTGTGCTCTTATATTATACGATCCCTTAAAAAAATAAAGAAAAAGAAAAAAGAAAAAAAAAAAACTCCACATGGTTAAATGAGTGGTCTCTCTGCTGAGACTTTACAATAGAAATAATCTTAAGAATTACCTAATACAATTATATAAAATTAAAACATTTCTACATAGCAAATGAAACCATAACAAGAGTGGAAAATACAGAACTGCAAAAAACAAACATATAAAGAACTTCATAATCAATCACTCAAAGCCAGATCATTTGATCATTAAATCAGCTAGTGAACTGAATAGGCAGTTCTCAAATGAAAAATTAATATGGCTGATAAATAATTGAAAAAGTGTTCAACATCCCTACTCGCAGAGAAATGCAAATTAAAATTGCTTTCAGATTCCATTTCACCCAGTTAGAATGGCTACCATCAAGAAAACGAACAGCAAATATTGACAAATTTATGGCAGAAAAGGAACTGCTCTTCACTGCTAATATGAGTGTAAACTGGGAAAAACCACAATGAAAATCAGTAAGAAGATTTCTAAACTGCCAGTAGTTCCTGGGGTAAGGTTGGGGCCTCCTGCCTATTTTCCCAGTCCTATCCTGGGTTTTTGTCAGGTTTGAGCTTGAATGGTCTTCTGCATGTTGCTACCCTTTACTGCAAATTCATATGAGGAAGTTCCCAGAAGCCTGGAAAACTGTTTCCTGGTTTTTCTCCACCTCCCCTGGCTCTTACAATCTTTCAACCCCTCTTCCACAATGATCTCACATGTAAGTGAAAACATGTAGTATTTTTCTTTCTGAGTCTGGCTTATTTTAATGTAATGCTTTCCAGTTCCATTCATTTTCTGCACATGTCAGCTTTTTATCTTTCTTCCTGTCCCTTTAAAAAGAGATCCTATTTTTATTTACTTTTTTTCAGTATTGTTCTGGGGATTGAATCTTGCATGTGTGGCAAGTGCTGTGGCAATTAGCTCTAGCCTTTGACCTTTCTTTTTTTTTTTCTTTTTTTCGAGACAGATTCCCATGTAGCCTAGGTTAGTCTTGAACTCACTAGCTGAGAATGACCTTGAATTCCTGATCCTCCTGCCTCTACCTCCTAAGTGCTAAGATTACAGATGTGTGCTACCATGGCCAGTTTATGTTTTCATTTTTCTTTCTTTTATTCTTTCTTTTTTAATTTGTTTGTTTAGACAGCTTTTCCCTGTAACCCCAGCTGGCTTGGAACTTGCTATGTAAACCAGGTATTAAAGGCATTTGCCACCAAACCCTGGTGTTTTCTTTTTTCTGTGTGGCTGCATAAAATTCCACTGAGTATATGTGTCATATTTTCTTTACTTATTCATCAGTTGATGGACATCTAAGTGATTGTATTTTCTGGCAGCAATAAACATAAAATTTGCAAACTTCAAAAAAAACAAGGTTTGCAAATTTCAGGATCTGAGGAAATGGCTCAGTGGGTAAATTGGTTACCTTATAAGAAAGGACTTGAGTTTGAATCCTCAAAGCCCACATCAAGCTGGGCATGGCAGCATGTCTGTAATCCCAGTGCTCCTATGGGGAGATGGGAGCCAAAAACAGGTGCATCCCAGAAGCTCACAGGGGAAAGTAGCATGGTGTACACAGTAGTGAATGAAACAAGGTGGAAGATGAGGACCAACACTTGGGGATGGCACTTCCACATTGTCCTATGGCACACACACTCCTATATTCACATGCACACACACACACAAATGCTTATGTGCACACACAGGCACACACACAACACAAAGTACATGAGCATAAAGATTTTTTATATTTAGTAATTCTAAGTAATTCTGTGGTATGTTAAGATTGAGTCCTTCAGATATACACACAAGAATGGTATAGCTGTCTTATAGCAGTTCTGAGGCAGGATGGAAAAAAATGCAGATATGTGAATTGAAAGGATCCCCTTACCCAGGAATGTGGTTGAAGCCGCTTGCCAGCACTGAAGAAATTCCAGCATAATTAATGACTGCTAAAGGTCTTTCTCTCTTTCTAGCTATAAACTTACATTTTTCTCAGAGTCTCACCACAAGCCTCACTTACTAGAAAAGGACTTAAACTAAACCCCTTGTGTGCCCCTAATAGCTTCTGGTTTTGCCTTTTCAAGTTCTAACTCCATTCAATGCACCCCTGTTTTCACCTCACTCAATCTCACTGTGACAAGAGAGAAAAGGGAAGAAAGGTTTCTTGGCAATTTCTTGAGGTTTTAACTTGAGAGCCATCAAAATGTATATAACTAATGCTAACAAGATAATTAATTACACCAGGGCATGGTGGCATACACCTTTAATCCCAACACTCAGGAGGCAGAGGCAGGCAGATCTCTGTGAGTTCAAGGCCAGCCTGGTCTACAAAGCAAGTTACAAGCCAGCTGGGGCTACAGGGAGACCTTGTCTCAAAAACACCAAAAAAAAAAAAAAAAAAAGGATAATTAATTACAGTCTCTCATGTGTGTGTTTCACTGTCCTCTGCTCTCCCTTGGGAAACACCTAGCCACGTTTGGTGTGTCATGCTCTATTTCTGATTACATCTCTTTCTCTTAACCTTCGTGCTTAAGCCTGTATTAAAATGTCTTTAATATCGCCAATTCCTGTTTCAAATAATCTATGCCTGAAATCCTTTTCTGCACTGAAACTATTACTCTCAGTTTGGTTTGAGTCTAAGTCTCTAAGAGATTAGGGTGCACCTCAGGAGCCTGAGGGTGATAGTGTGTTACTGCTGACAGTTTTAAGGTTTGTTTGTTTTATTGCTGGGAGAAGGAGAGTTGGAGCTCTTTAAAGGAATGAAACTAGATATGCTGAATAAGCTCCAGTAGATGAATTCACATGGAGGAACATCTGGAAACAAACTTGACTTGATAGGCCTTAACATATGTAACAGAATGCATGAAATCCAGTGGGTAGGCTATGGGGATACAGAAAGGAAGGAGTTTAAATATGAGTAAGATCCATTGTATGACATCACAAAAATTCAATAATTATACATTGAAAAATTCATATGAACACACTTTTACTTATCAAGTATCTTTGTTTTGCTGGGTATCATACCCAGAACTTTATATATGCTAAGCAAAAGTTTTTTGAGCATTTATTTCCTGAACAGTAGCCAGTTTAGAACTGAGTGCCAGACCCTGTTCCCTGAACTGGGAGAGAGAAGGCTCTGATGGCTTTGACTAAGTCCCCAGGCTCTAAGGACTTCTTTGCCTGAGCCAGGAGCAAGACCTGGTCTTAACCAGGAGAGACTGATGCTAATTCATAACCAGTGGCATTCTGGAGGAGGACTGTCTAATAAGAGAGAGCACATCAGGTGCAAAGGATGCCATGGAGAAGAGCAAGGAAGAGAAGACAAATTGGTTAGAGAGGTTGGGAAGTCTCTGAATTATGATGAGATCAAGGGGGTTGAGTGATATGAGAGTGGGGCAGACAACCATCCAAATTCAACACCATTCTGAGGCTGGACCTCATTGCTAGATCCCAGAGGTCTAATCAGCCTCACCTCACTCCCCAGTCCTTGTTCATCCTTCTCAGCTTCCAATAGCTAGAGGAACAGCAAGCAATTAGGGAACATATGAACCATGAGCCAGGAGGAATCCTGCACAAGAACCCAGTCTTAGGGAAGCAGGTGGCTCACTACCTGAGCAACAGCCATCTATTGATGTGTGAGCCCCTTCCAGGGCTCAGCATGCAAACATCAGGGTTTGGGATACTGCCATGTCTCCACTCAGACTGAGAACACTCCAGCCTCAGGAGTTGACCTCTCCTCTCCCATCAGGCCCTGCTCACTCTATCCTACCTCTCACCCCTGAAATGGACCAAGATCTGCAGCACCTCTCACTCTGAGTAGCATACCTTCAGGTCCACCCCATTGCTGAATGAGGCTCTTGGGCCCAGTTGCTTCTAATTCCACTCATGGGTGGAGGTGCTAGAACCAGTAGGGGCTGCAGGCCAAGTTTTAATCAGAAAACAACTGTTCCAAATCATTAGCAAGACATTACATCTGAGTGTCAGGACACTGGGTTTGGGATTCCAGACATGCTTTCCCAGGAGACAGTGGAGCTTTGGGTTCTGGGAAATATACAACCTACAATCAAAAAAGGAGGTGTCTATGTATGTTGTTTGCCTTCTAAAATCCACTTGGCCCATGAAACCAGCAACCATGACCTGAAAGTGGGGTGGCTCATTGGGATGCCCAGTTAGAGCTGAATGATGTCTAGAGGAAGCCCAAAGAGGAAAACTCAGTCCAGTACATTCACCCTTCTTCATGGCAATCCATTATTTTCCCACCAGTTTTGTTGTGTGGAAAACACTTTTGACCCAGCTAAGAGTTGCCTCAGGTAAATTTCAGGGGCCTAAAAACTGCTGTGGCTGCAGGTGCAGCTGCAGTAGCTTAGGTATCTAAAGACTTCACCTTTTTACCACATGCTCATGTTTCTGAGCACCTGAAACCCCTTAGGTAAGATCATGATCACCTATTAACCTATCCTTGGAAACAAATGTAGGCCAGCTTCTCCCTTTGTTCTGCAGCCTTGTCTGTCAGTACTAACTTCTTTCAGCTGGGGAGCTGATGCCCCATTAAAGCCTCACCAATATTCCCCAAATACTTTGCTCAGTCTCATTTCTAGTGCTTTGGTGCCAAAGGTCCCTAGCCTCTGATAATAGCCAGACATTATCATCTCACAGTTAAGGAAACAGAGGCCAAAGAGGAAGGAAATGTTGAGTCATTGTGCATCTGTTATTCCCCAGAGTTCAAATCCCCACTCAGAGCATCACTAGCTGTGCAATGTTGAGTATGCTCTTTGACTTTTGTGTAACTGTGGTTCTTCCAGTAAGAAACATTGAATATTAGTCTTTCCTTTCAAACCTTATAAAATTTGGTACTTGCTTTTTGACAAGGAATTCTAATCTTTTAATTCCATCACACCCTGTAAGACTTTTGTTTAAGGAAAGGCCCTGGTGCATTCCTGAGCCTGATAGCCTGGGGCAGTGGAGCTCTTCTCCCTTTACACTGATTCTTTTAAACTAGCCAACCAGGACAGACTGTGAGGTCTGACCCCAGCCAATGGGTAAAAGACTCAATACTCTTGTGTTAGGGATAAAAACCTACCAAGCTTCCAAGTCCTGTGTACTTGCTAGGTTTGACTGACCATGCAACTCACTACTTGCAAAAGTAAAATCTGTCTTACTGAGTTACTTTGTCTACATGTTCTTTATATGGTATGGATGGAGTCCTTGGACCTTGGATTTTATTTCTAACATTTATGTAAACAATGATAACACTCCTAGACCTGTGGAGGGTAATGGGAGACCAAACAGTATCTATTCTATTATGCACTCCTTATGTATGCCTACATGGACATTGTCAGCATCTTGAAGGTAGAGCCTCATGGAAAAGGTCAGGAAACAAGACCTTTTTTCCTTTCTTTCTGTCTGGGTCCCCATCTATAAAAAGCAACAATCCTTTCTAGTTCCTGATTGCACTGCACTCAACACTGGTGTGATATTGAAACATGTAATATAATATATATAAATGTATCTTCATTCCAATTCCTGGGGACAATCAACACTGGTTAGCTGGGGCTAAAAAAAATCAGCTGTGAGTAACAAGAGACCAGTATTACTGTGGCAAAATCTTCTGGAAGTATTTCCTCAGGGCCAGGACACATAAAGTACAACCCAGAGGGGGCTTAAGCTTCCATTTC
Source organism: Rhizomys pruinosus (assembly GCA_009823505.1). NCBI lineage: Eukaryota > Metazoa > Chordata > Mammalia > Rodentia > Spalacidae > Rhizomys > Rhizomys pruinosus. The sequence goes on from VZQC01001241.1 coordinate 524,270, forward strand.
AAGCTGGAAACAGGACATGGTAATATGAAAGAATCTCCTGCATGGTTCTGGCATTGAAAATGTAAAGAAGTCACAGACAGCAGCTGAGGCTTGGCACCCTGAGAGGTCAGGAAAGGCCACCAGTGAAAGTACAGCTTTAGTTGCAGTGAAGACACCCAGGATTAAAGGGGTCATGGAGAGTGCTGTGGTTTGAATGAGTGTGTCCTTCATAGGCTTTGAGTATTCAGACATTTTGTCCCCAGTTGGTGGCACTGTTTTAGGAGGTCTTAGAAGGTGTGGCCATGCTGGAGGAAGTACATCACTTGGGGTGGGCTTAGTGACTTTAACAAGCATTGCTAGTCTCCAGAGGCTCTCTTGACTTCCTGTGCTCATTGCAAGGTGTGAACATCGGCTTTCTGCTCCAGCACTGGCTACCATGCCTTCTGCCACAATGGACTCTAATTCCCTGGAACCATTGATCAGAAGCTCATATAAACTCTTCCTTTTATAAGTTCCCTTGGTCCTGGTGGTTTTATCACAGCAACAGAAAAGTGACTAATACAGTATTTGGTACCAGAGAGTGGGCTGATGGCTGTGAAGAATCTGACCATGTGGGTGTTTGGAAAAATGTGGAAGACTTTGGAACTTTGGGCTAGAAAAGCTGTTGACTGCCGTAAGCAGAGCTTAATGGGCCATTCTAGTAGAAGCCTAGAAGAAAGCATTGCTGCTGAGAAAATCTATTTCCAAAGGAAAATAAAGACTTAGGCAGCAACTGGGATATTTTGGCAAAGAGTCTGGCCGCAGTTTGCCCACAGCGCAAATGCTTGCCTGATGCTAAGTTGAAAAGCAATGGACTAATGTCTTTGGCAGAGGATATTTCAAGACAGCTTAATGTAGAAATGGTGGCATGGCTATTAATGGTGAATATTGTGGAGATCTACAGTGAAAAAGAGCAGATGGGGCAGAAAGAAATGCAGAATGTACAGTTTGGATCTGAAAAGTGCACTAGGAAGATTAATGGTGGAGCCAAGGCATGTCCTGAAGGAGAGGCTCCCTTTGATAAAGAGATTAAAGTGATTAAGGAGAGACCTAGATATTTACAAGTAAACAATAGAAAAAGTGAGATTAAAGTGATTAAGGAAAGGCCTGAGATTTAAAAGTAAACAACAGAAACAGTACCTTCAGGGCAAGACCACACCCAGCTAAGCCTGCAGCTTTTGAAAGGAAAATACTGAAAGAGCAGAGAAAAGTTGTGAATGTGGTTGAAGTAGGCCAGGGTCCATCCCAAACTTGCAGCCAAACTTGGCAGTTTCATTCACATGGTGCTGGCTTTAGAGGCATGAAGGATGCAAGAGTGAAGGTGTCATCTGTTCTTCCTCTGCAGTTTCAGAGAGCTGCCGAGGCCAGGCAGAGTGCAGCAGGAGTGTCCCTGCATAAAGAAGGTCCTGATAGGCCATTGCATGAAGCTGTGAATGTGAAGCCTGATTGGAAGTGGAGACCCCAAGAAGACAATCGAGATGAGCTGTGAGATATTTGCCAAGGAGAGCTGCATACAAGGAGTAGTACCAGCCTAAGGAAGAGATGTATGTTGCATGAAATGCTGGAAGAGCTGAGCCGTCTCAGCCCTTTGGAAGTCAAGTCCCAGAAGTTGCACTTGGAGCTACTGGACTTGGTGTTTGCCCTGCAGGTTTTTGGTCTTGTTTTGGTCCAGTATTTCCTCACTATGCCTCTATTCCTCCCTTTTGGAATGGGAATGTGTATTCGGTTCCACTGTATGTTGGGAGTATGTAATTTGTCTTTTGATTTTATAAGAGCTTACAGTTAAGAGATTGGCCTGTGTCTCAGAAGAGACTTTGGACTATAGACTTTTGAATAGAATTGAGACTGGTAAAGACTATGAGGACTTTTAAGGTTGGACTAAATGCATTTTGCATTTTATATGGTCAGGAGCCTATGGGGGCCAGGGAGTGGAATGTTATGGTTTGAATGAGTGTGTCCCCCCCATAGGGTTCAAGTATTCAGATATTTTGTCCCCAGTTGGTGGCACTGTTTTAGAAGGTCTTAGAAGGTGTTGCCATGCTGGAGGAAGAATGACACTGGGGGTGGGCTTAGTGAGTTTAACAAGCCTTGCTAGTCTCCAGAGGCTCTCATTGTGAGATTTGAACCTCAGCTTTCTGCTCCAGCCCTGGCCACCATCCTCCTTCCACAATGGACTCTAATTCCCTGGAACCATTGATCATAATCTCAAATAAACTCTTCCTTTTATAAGTTCCCTTGGTCATAGTGGTTTTATCACAGCAACAGAAAAGTGACTAATACAGAGAGAATATGAGGGTTTGGACTCCAAGAGGCCAGAAGAGTCCATTGGTGAAGATGCAGCCTCAGTTTCAGTAGAGACCCCAGCATATTGGCAATACCAGAACCATGGGATGACCACCAATGGCAGTAGCAGGTCTGGAGTGGAGCTGGCCTGAGCCTACCAGACAAACTGTGTGTCAGATTCAGAGAAGTGGTGCTGCCAAGACTTCTGGAGCCCAGATTGTGTGGAATCCCAGATGTCCAGCCTTGAGCTCTTTTGCTGGGCTTTGGTTTTGCTTAGGTGTGCCTGATTCTTCCCTTTCAAAATAAAACTTCACTTGTTTTTTATTTTGTAGGAGCCCACAGTTGACAGACTTTTATGCCAGAGTCCAGCTCCTGCAGGTTTCAGGTCCTGAAGTGAGTGATTGCAAGGGTGGCGAAGAAATCAGACGAGACACAAGAATGTCTTTATTTTTGTCGTCTGAGGGTTACAGAGAGCTTTTTTGGGGGGGGTCTTGCTACTCTGTTAGTTCTCTTTGCATCTGTTGCAGAGAGATTTTCAGGTTTGCCACTCTGCTCATTCTCTCTAACTCTCTCCTCATCTGTTCTCAGGCCCTGATGTTTATTTTTTATACCCTAAGACAGGTTATGCAGGCCTAAGCTAATGAAAAAAAAATCTCAACTTCCCCATAAATATTTTTCACAAAATTTACACCCACAATCATTCTTAACATCAAAAAAAGTACAACCCTTCAGCTGAGACATCAAAAAAAGTTAAACAATAATAGTATGGCCACTAGGCTAAGCTCAGCAATTTAGCAAGTTTGCAGCAAAGTGAAGTTAATATTAACTTTTAACTCTATGGACTTCATTCTTTATGCCTTGCTGTTACACAGGTGCTAGACAGTGTAAAAAGTGAGCTTTAAAGCTTTAACAATAGAGAGCTTTTCTTTTTTTTTTTTTTGCTTTAGTTCCTTGTTTGCTGAACCTGTAAACCATTTTGTGGCTGATATGGTTTTGATTCATACTTGGTTTTATTCTGGTCTTTGTTTTCCTCAATTTTTCCTCTTTAAATCTCCTGCTGAAGTCTTTTCCTAAAGGATACCAATCTTTGAGTCAGAATATTAGAATCTGCAGCCTCACTCTACTTAGTTTCACTTTGTCCTAAAATCCTTTTTTTTAGCTTAAACCTGACCATGAAATCAAAATTCTTTTCATTACTTGGGCAATCTGTGCATGATACAGTTTCTGTAGAATTCTTAAGTACTACTGTATCATACTTTTGAGTTGTATACACAGTGTCATTATTTCTCACAGAGGACCCATTTCTAGAAAAGGCACAAGTGTTAGTACCATTCCTTGAGGCAGAAGCAGGTGCTTTAATTGCTAGAAAGCCAAAAGTGAAGCAGGTTATAAAAACAAGAATTAATATGCCAAAAGGAAGTATTAAAAACCAAAGTCAGCTGGAGGCAGACTTCAACCAGACGAGCCAGGTCACTGGAGTTTTGTCAAGCAGTGATACTTTCATGAATGGCTCATCCACTTTTATTTGTACTGTTTTATATTGTGCTATTAACACCATACATAAGGATAAGAAATAGAAAGCTTGGGGCTGGAGAGATGGCCTAGCAGTTAAGAGTGCTGACTGCTCTTGCAGAGGACCTGGGTTTGAACCCCAGCATCCACATGGAGGCTGAGAACCATCTTTAACTCCAGTTCCAGTTCCAGGGGAATCTGACACCCTCTTCTGACCTCCACAGCATTGCAAGACACGGGTTCACAAACCTACATGCAGATACTACATTCATACACATTAAAAAAATAAAATTTAAAAAAGGAAATAGAAAGCTTGTGGTTTAATAGTGATGTGTTTGTGTGTCAAATAGACAAGGTGTCAATTGTGGTAGATAGCTTCAGTTGTCAATTTAACAGACCTGGGTAGAGGGAGCTTCAATTGTACTGGCCTGTGGCCATTTCTGTGGGGCATTTTCTTGATTGTTGAGTGATATGAGAGGGTCCAGCCAACTGTGGGTGGTGCAACCCCTAGGCAGGCAACCCTGTGTTGAACAAGAAAGCAGACTGAGCACTGCCCAGGGGAGCAAGCCAGTAAGCAGCATTCATCTGTGGCCTGTGCTCCAATTCCTGTCTCCAGGTTCCTGCCCTGTGTTCCTACCTTGGGCTCCCTCAGTGATGAACCTGGGAGATGTGAGCTGAATAAACCCTTTCTTCCCCAAGTTGGTATTGGTCAGAATGTTTTGTCACAGAAATTGAAAGCAAACTAGAACAAGGAATTTCCTCCATCAGATTGGCCTGTGACCACCTCTGTGAGGCATTTTCTTAATCACTAATTGATGTAGAAGGGCCCAGCCTCTTATAGGGGGTATCATCCCTAGTCAGGTGGGCCTGGGCTGTATATGAAAGGTAGCTAAAAAAAATAGAAAGGTAGGTGAGCAATTGAGGGGAAGCAAATCAGTAAGCAGCATTCCTCCATGGTCTCAGTGGGTTTTTTTTTGTTGTTGTTTTTTTTTTTTTTTTGTCTTTTCCGGGAAATAAATACCCACCCCACCACACCTCTAATAAGAAAAAAAATTAAAAAAAAAGTTTATTTGAAAGGTTGGCTGAGTATTTATTAAAACATGGCCTACTAACAGCGAGTTAAAGATGCCTATATTCCTTGGCTTAGTATAATGAAGGGATTGTGAGAGGTCAGTGCAGATGGCGCATGCTCAAGGGATTTTGAAGTGTTAAAACCACATCTCCACATATCGAGGACCCAAGGACACGTGCGCATTCACTGAGTTTTATAAGATGAAAGTACTGAAGAGACACCAGAACATTTGAAGAGGTTTGTTTGTTGCTCTATTTCTTATGCCAGATCTACAGTTAGAGAAGTTGTTGCTCACTTACATAAATTACAATGTTAAACCTATAAACAGGACCTCAGGGTAGGCATCAGGTGGCAGCACTGAATAGCAGAAGGCCAGATGAGCATAGTTATCATAATTATCATAATGGGGCGGCAAAAGCAAAACAAATGCCTATAATGGCATGACCCGAAATGATCTTTGGAACGGGCTATTAATCATGGCGTTCCCGGAACCAAATCACATAAGAAGCTACTAGTTTTTATTTGATCTGTATAAGCAGTAAAAGCTCTAGAACAAATGACAGGAAGTCAACATTGGATTTCAGCATAGCAAATCCCATCTCAGTTAAACCAGTTTCCACTACTTGAGACAGTTCACAGAACCAGAACCCCTTGAATGAAGGGTAGGCTGGGTTTCATGAGGAAGGACCTTGTACACATACCAAAGAGTTATGCTGTTTGCCTTCTCCTGTCCTTCCCCAGAGGGACCTGAGCCCTTTTACTAGGGTAACTATACACTGGGAAGAAAGAATATCGGAGACTTTTTGAGGCCTATTGGACAGTGGTTCTGAGTGACACTGATCCCAGGAGACCCTAAAACATTGCTGGCCCTCCAGTTGAAGTAGGGGCCTATGGAGGTCAGGTGATAAATGGAGTTTTGGCTTGAAGTCCGACTATGGTGGGCCCAGTGGTCCCAGAACTACATCCTGTGGTTATATTCCCCATTCCCAGAATGTATACAGTGGGAAGATATAATTAGAAATTGGCAGAATCCCCACATTGGTTCCCTGACCTGTGGAGTGAGGGCATTATGGTTGGAAAGGCCAAATGGAAACCCATTGGTTTTGCCTCTACAGGGAAAATAGTGAACCACAAAACAGCATCGTATCCCTGGAGGGATTGCAAAGATTAGTGCCACATCAAGGTTTTGAAAGAGCAGGGTGGTATCTAACACATCTCCATTTAACTCTCTAATTTGGCCTGTGCAAAAAGACAGATGGATCAGGAAGAATGACAGTTGACTATTGAAAACTCAACCCAGTAGTGACACCAGTTGCAGCCCCTGTACCAGATGGGGTGTCCTTACTGACAGATTAATATTCTCCGTGGTACCTGGTATCAGCTATTGACTGGCCAATGCTTTCTTTCTCACCGGTTCATAAGGACCACCAGAAGCATTGCTTTCAGCTGGCAAGGCCAACAGTATACTTTACTGTCTTACCTCAAGGCTATGTTAACTCTACCAGTGCTTGTGCATTAATTAGTTAGAAGGGATCTTGATTGCCTGACTCTTCCACAAAACATCACACTGGTCCACTATATGATGATGTTATGCTGATTGGACCCAGAAACAGGAGGTAGCAGATAGTTAGACTGTTGGTAAAGCATATGCACATGAGAGGCTGGGAAATAATCCAACTAAAATTCAAGGGCCATCACCTCGGTGAAGTTTCTAGGATTTCAGTGGTGTGAAGCATGCAGAAACATTCCTTTAACGGTAAAGAATAAGGTTGTGCACCTGGCCCCCCTCTACCAAGAAAGAGCACAATTTTAGTTGGCCTTTTTGGATTCTGGAGGCAGCACATTCCTCATCTGAGTGTGTTACTACACCCATAATCAGAGGGCCATATGATCCAGAGACCAATGGTGCTGAGGTATCAGTGGCAGATAGAGATGCGGTCTGGAGTCTGTGGCAGGCTCCCATAGGGGAATCACAGCAGAAGCCCTTGCGGATTTTGGAATAAGCTCTACTTCATCTGCAAACAACTACTCCCCTTTTGAGAGACAGCTCTTACCTTATTTTGGGCCTTAGTGGAAATGAGTGTTGACATGGGCCACCAATCACCATGCACCTGAGCTGCCCATCAGGAACTGGGTGTTATTGACCCACCAAGACCATAAATTAGGACATGCACAGCAACAGCGTCCAATCAAAGGGAAGTGGTCACACAGTATTGACAGGATCCAGGCATAGGCCCTGAGGGACAAGCAAGTACATGAAGAATTTGCCCAAATGGCCTGTGGTTCCCCGCCTGTTACAATGCCTCCTGCTTAAGCATGCACCTATGGCTTCATGAGGTTTGCCCTTGATCATTTGACTGAGGAAGAGAAACACTAGGCTGGTTTACTGATGGTTCTGCCACACTATGCAGGCACCACCAAGAGGTGGACAGTGCAGAATTCAGCCTTTTTCTGAAACAACCCTAAAGACACTGGTGAAGGAAAGTCTTCACAGTGGGCAGAACTTCGGGCAGTGCACATGGTTGTGCACATTTTGCCTGGAAGGAGAAATGGCCAGAGGTTCGATATATACTGATTTCATGGGCTGTAGCCATATTTGGCTGGATGGTCAGGGACTTGGAAGGAGCATGACTGGAAAATTGATGAGAAAGACATTTGGGGAAGAAGTATGTGGATAGAGCTCTTGAATGGTCAAAGGATGTGGATGTGAAGATATTTGTGTTCATGTAAATGCTATCAAAATGTGATCTCAGCAGAGTTGAGTTTAATAATCAAGTAGATCGGATGACTCGTTCTGTGGATAGTCCAGCTCTTTCTCCAGTATCCCTGTTTTGTCAATGGGCCATGAACAAGTGGTCATGGTGGCAGAGATGGAGGTTATGCATGGGCTCGACAGCATGGACTACCACTCACTAAAGGCGGATCTGGCTACAGCTGCTGCTGAGTGCCAGATTTGCCAACAGCAGAGACCAACATTGAGCCCCAATATGGTGCTATTCCCTGGGGTGACCAGCCACAACCCGGTGGCAGGTTGACTACATTGGCCATTTCCATCATGAGGGGACAGGTGTTTGTCCTACATGGATAGATACTTATCTGGCTATGATTTGCCTTTCCTGCATGTAATGCTTCTGCCAAAACTACCATCCAGGGACTTACAGAATGCCTTATCCACAGTCATGGTACCCCTCACAGCATCACTTCTGACCAAGGAACCCTCTTCACAGCCAAAGAATGCAACAGTGGGCCCATGATCATGGAATCCACTATCTTAATGTTCCCCACCACCCGAAACAGCATTGGCTTGAAGAACAATGGAATCGGCCACCTCCCTGAAGACACAGTTACAGTGCCAATTAGAGTAGCAATACGGATGGGGACAGATTCTCCAGCAGCAGTAAATGTTTTGAATAGCACCCAATTATTGGTACTGTTTCCCCTATAGCCAGAATTCATGGGTACAGGAACCAAGGGGTGGAAGTGGGACGTGATTCCACCCACTATCATACCCCTAGTTACCCAGTAGGAAAATTTTTGCTTCCTGTACCACACCTTGGTTCTGTTGGCTAGAAGTTTGGTTCCAAGGAGGGAGTGCTTTTGCCTGGAGACTACAGCAAACGCTCCATTGAACTGGAAGATAAGACTTCCCCCTAGACACTTTGGACTTCTCTACTTCCTTTAAGCCAAAGGCTAGGAAGGAATAAGGAAATAACTGTAGGAGAGTGATTGATCAGACTACACAGGAGGAAATTTGACTTTTTTTCACATAACAGGGGCAAGAAAGATATATGTCTGGGGCAGTAGATGTTGTAGGTGCCTTCTGGTGCTACCATGTCCTATGATTAATTCAATGGGAAACTCCACAACCCAAACCAGACAGGACATTAAATGGCCCAGACCCTTCATGGATAGGATGGTCATTCCTCCATGGAAAGAGCCAAGACCTGCAGAGTTGCTTGCTGATGGTGGAAGAAATACAGAATGGGTATAGAAGAAGGTAGTCAATAAATATCAGCTTAGGCCATGATCCAGTTGCAGAATGTGGATTATATAATAAAAGATATTAACTTTTGCCTATTTGGCTTAAAAATGTGCTTATATAATATTGTAAGTATATATATAAATATAACATAAGAGTATAAAATGAGGCCGAGGTATATTTATTAGATATGATTACATATTAGAGATAACGTTTGTTCCCTTTTGAATGTGCTAACTGAGATAATGTTAAGTGTTGTCATATTTAGAGTTATTAGATACTGAACAGGACTAAGTGTTCCTCAAATGACATTACCACCTACTCTAAGATAAAATGCATTTGCTATTGCACTGAGACACTTATAACATGTGGTGGAATTATATGACCTTGCCATTGTCCGAATGATATTTAAGCATAACATAGAGGAAAGAAGGCCCTATTTATAGGTGTGTCAAGTTGTGACACAGGGGTTGGTTCCTGTTGATGGTTAATCCTGGGTGTCAACTTAGGACTAAGGAACAAATAAGAGAAAAAGGAAGGATCGGTTGATTACCTCAACCTGGATGCCTGCCCCAATATGTGGGGTTTACCTTGCCTGCCTGCAGGAAGTTTAAAGGCCACGTGCAGAGGGAACTTGTCCCCTTTTTTTCCTTGGCGCTGCTTCGCTCTCTCACCTGGTGAGTTTGTCTTGCTGCTGTGACAGCCCTAATCGGATCCCAGTGTGTAACTGAGACTTGGCAGATCTCCTGGAATCCATTTGCGCTTTCAGCAACACCTGATTGGGACTAATAGACATCCCAGCCTTGCGGACTGAGCAGTTCCTGGAATTCCAGCCTCTCCAGTGGGAGCAGGCAGCTACTGTTGGACGTCCTTGAATCTGTCACATGAGCAAATCAATAAATTGTATATAGCTACATATTCATTCTGTTGCTTCTGTTTCTTTTAGAGAACCCTGACTAATACACCCTCTGAGGTCCATCTTTGGGGGGTCCTCATATGAAGTTTATGCTTAAATCAATGGTGTCCTAGTTTGCTTGTGATAAACACCATGATCAAACATAACTTGGGGAAGAAAGGATTTATTTGGCTTACAGCTTATAGTTCATCATCAAGGAAGTCAAGGCAGGAGCTCAAGGGAGGAGCCTCAAGGCAGGAATTAAAACAGAGACCATGGCTGGGCGTGGTGGTGCACGCCTTTAATCCTAGCACTTGGGAGGCAGAGGCAGGCAGATCTTTGTGAGTTCGAGGCCAGCCTGGTCTACAGAGTGAGTTTCAGGACAGCTAGGGCTACAGGGAGACCCTGTCTCGAAAAGACAAAAAAAAAAAAAAAACAACAACAAAAAAAAAACCCACTGAGACCATGGAGGAATGCTGCTTACTGATTATCTTGCTTCCCCTCTAATTGCTCACTCCTCGTGCTATCTCTCTTATCTTGCTTCTTTATTATAGCTACACTTTCATTACAAGCCAGCGCCCACCCTGACTAGGGATGGCCATAACCTCCGGCCCTATAAGAGCATCGGGCCCTTCTACATCAATTAGTGATTAAGAAAATGCCTCACAGAGGGGGGTCACGGGCCAAATCTGATGGAGGAAATTCCTTGTTCTAGTTTGCTTTCAATTCTGGTACAAAACATTCTGACCAATCCAACTTGGGAAGAAAGGGTTTATTCTGAGCTAGCTACACATCTCCCAGGTTCATCACTGAGGAGCCCAAGGTAGGAACACAGGGCAGGAACCTGGAGACAGGAATTGGAGCACAGGCCACAGATGAATGCTGCTTACTGGCTTGCTCCCCTGGGCAGTGCCTTCAGTCTGCTTTCTTGTTCAACACAGGGTTGCCTGCCTAGGGTTGACCACCCACCGTTGGCTGGACCGTCTCATGAGGTCACACAAAAGAAATCCCAAAAATGCACCAGAAGGGCCACTCCATACATTAGAAGAATCGACTCAATCCCCTCTACCCAGGGGCTTTAAAGTCGTGACAAAACCTGAAGCTATCTACCACAAATTGACACACTGATTAGTACGCACTTCCCACATGACATTGTCTATTTGACACACAAACACACAATAGTTAAACCACAAGCTTCTATTTCCTTTTTTTTAAATTTTTTTTTAATGTGTATGTAGAATATGTAGTATATGCGCATGTAGGTTTGTGAACCGTGGTCTGTGCAATGCTGTGGATGGAGTACACGAGAGAGGTAGGGTGTCAGATTCCCCTGGAACTGAACTGGAGTTAAAGAGGGTTCTCAGCCTCCATGTGGATGCTGGGGTTCAAACCCAGGTCCCTCTGCAAGAGCAGTTCAGCACTCTTAACTGCTAGGCCATCTCTCCAGCCCCAAGCTTTCTATTTCTTATATCCTTAGTATGGGTTAATAGGCACAATATAAAACAGTAAAAATAAAGTGGATGAGCCATTCATGAAAGTATCACTGCTTGACAAAACTCCAGTGACCTGGCTCGTCTGGTTGAAGTCTGCCTCCAGCTGACTTTGGTTTTTAATACTTCCTTTTGGCATATTAATTCTTGTTTTTATAACCTGCTTCACTTTTGGCTTTCTAGCAATTAAAGCACCTGCTTCTGCCCTCAAGGAATGGAACTAACATCTTGTGCCTTTTCTAGAAATGGGTCCTCTGTGAGAAATAATGACACTGAGTACACAACTAAAAGTATGAAACAGTAGTAATTAAGAATTCTACAGAAACTGTAGTCATTGCACAGATTGCCCAAGTAATGAAAAGAATTTTGATTTCATGGTCAGGTTTAAGCTAAAAAAAAGGATTTTAGACAAAGTGAAACTAAGTAGAGTGAGGCTGCAGATTCTAATATTCTGACTCAAAGATTGGTATCCTTTAGGAAAAGACTTCAGCAGGAGATTTAAAGAGGAAAATTGAGGAAAAACAAAGACCAGAATAAAACAAGTATGAATCAAAACCATATCAGCCACAAAATGGTTTACAGGTTCAGCAAACAAGGAACATAAACAAAAAAAAAAAAAAGAAAAGCTCTCTATTGTTAAAGCTTTAAAGCTCACTTTTACACTGTCTAGCACCTGTGTAACACAAGGCATAAAGAATGAAGTCCATAGAGTTAAAAGTTATATTAACTTCACTTTTGCTGCAAACTTGCGAAATTGCTGAGCTTAGCCTAGTGGCCATACTTTATTGTTTAACTTTTTTTTGATGTCTACAGCTGAAGGGTTGTACTTTTTTTGATGTTAAGAATGATTGTGGGTGTAAATTTTGTGAAAAAATATTTATGGGGAAGTTGAGATTTTTTTTTCATTAGCTTGGCCTGCATAACCTGTCTTAGGGTATAAAAAATAAACATCAGGCCTGAGAACAATAGGAGAGAGTTAGAGAGAATGGAGGCAGAGTGGCAAACCTGAAAATCTCTCTGCAACAGATGCAAAGAGAAACTAACAGAAGTAGCAAGACCCCCCCCCAAAAAAGCTCTCTGTAACCCTCAGACGACAAAAATAAAGACATTCTTGTGTCCTCGTCTGATTTCTTCGCCACCCTTGCAAATCACTCACTTCAGGACCTGAAACTAGCAGGAGCTGGACTCTGGCATAAAGATCTGTCAACTGTGGCTCCTACAAAATAAAAACAAGTTAAGTTTTATTTTTGAAAGGGGAAAGATCAAGCGAACACCTAGCAAAACCAAAGCCCAGCAAAGAGCTCAAGGCTGGACACTCTGGGATTCCCACAATCTGGGCTCCAGAGTCTTGGCAGCACCACTTCTCTGAATCTGACACACAGTTTGTCTGGTAGGCTCAGGCCAAGCTCCACTCCAGACCTGCTACTGCCATTGGTGGTCATCCCATGGTTCTGGTATTGCCAAATAGCTGGGTCTCTACTGAAACTGAGGCTGCACTTCACCAATGGACTCTTCTGGCCTCTTGGAGTCCAAACACTCATATTTCTCTCTGTATTAGTCACTTTTCTGTTGCTGTGATAAAACCACTATGACCAAGGGAAACTTATAAAAGAAGAGTTATATTGAGATTATGATCAATGGTTCCAGGGAATTAGAGTCATTGTGAAAGAGGATGGTGGCGAGCTGGAGCAGAAAGCTGAGGTTCAAATCTCACAATGAGAGCCTCTGGAGACTAGCAAGGCTTGTTAAACTCTCTAAGCCCACCCCTAGTGCACTTCCTTCCATGGTCCAGCCTCCTCCTAAGCTTCCACAACTTCAAAACGTGCCACCAACGTGGGACAAATATCTGAATACTTAAGCCTAGGGGGGGAACACACTCATTCACACATACATTCCACTCCCTGGCCCCCATAAGGCCTCCTGACCATATAAAATGCAAAATGCATTTTAGTCCAACCTTAAAAGTCCTCAATCTTTACCAGTCTCTCTATCAAAAGTCTATAGTCCAAAGTCTCTTCTGAGACCAGGCCAATCTCTTAACTGTAAGCTCTTATAAAATCAAAACACAATTACATCTCCCAACATACAGTGGAAACCGAAATACACATTCCAATTCCAAAAGGAGGAATAGAGCATAGTGAGGAAATACTGGACCAAAAAAGACCAAAAACCTGCAGGCAAACCCAAGTCCTAGCTCCACAGATGCAAACTTCTGGACTTGACTTCCAAAGGGCTGAGACGGCTCAGCTCTTCCAGCATTATCTGCAACATACATCTCTTCTTAGGCTGGTACACTACCTATATGCAGCTCTCCTTGGCAAATATTCACAGCTCATGCTCGATGGTCTTCTTGGGGTCTCTTCTCCAACAGGCTTCACATCACAGCTTCATGCAATGGCCTATCAGGAGCCTCTTTATGCAGGGACACCCTGCTGCACTCTGCCCTGGCCTCGGCAGTTCTCTGAAACTTGGAGGAAGAACTGTGACCCTTCTTACTCTTGCATCCTTCATGCTCTAAAGCCAGCACCATGTGAATGAAACTGCCGAGTTTGGCTTCTAGTTTGGGATGGACCTGGCCTACTTCAACCCCATCACAACTTTTCTCTGCTTTCTTTCAGTATTTCCTTTAAAAGCTGCAGCTAGCTTAGCTGGGTGTGGTCTTGCCCTGAAGGTACGTTTTCTGTTGTTTACTTTTAAATCTCAGGCCTTTCCTTAATCACTTTTAATCTCACTTTTTCTATGGTTACTGTAATATCTAGTCGTTCTCCTTAATCACTTTAAATCTCTTTATCAAAGGGAGCCTCTCCTTCAGGACTTGCCTTGGCTCCACCATTAATCTTCCTAGATGCACTTTTCAGATCCAAACTGTACATTCTGCATTTCTTCTGCCCATCTGCTCTTTCTTCACTGTAGACTTCCACAATATTCACCAGTAAAGCCATGCCAAGAACCCATTTCTACAGTTAAGCTGTCTTGAAATATCCTCTGCCAAAGACATTAGTCATTGCTTTTCAACTTAGCATCAAGGCAAGCATTTGGCTGTGGCAAACTCTGCGGCCAACTCTTTGCCAAAAATATCCCAGTTGCTGTTAAGTTTTTATTTTCCTTGAATTTTCTCAGCAGATTTTTCTTCTAGGCTTCTACTAGAATGGCCATTAAGCTCTGCTTAGAGTAACAGCTTTTCTAGCCCAAAGTTCCAAAGTCTTCCACATTTTCCAAACACCACATGGTCAGATTCTCACAGCCATCAGCCCACTCTCTGGTACCAAATACTGTATAGTCCACTTTTCTGTTGCTGTAGATAAACACCAGGACCAAGGGAACTTATAAAAGGAAGAGGTTTATTGAGCTTCTGAATCAATGGTTCCAAGGGAATTAGAGTCCATTGTGCAGAAGGCATGGTAGCCGGTGCTGGAGCAGAAAGCCAGGTTCACATGCTCACAATAGAACACAGGAAGTCGAAGAGAGCCTCTGAGACTAGCAAGTGTTTGTTAAAGTCACTAAGCCCACCCCAAGTGATAGTACTTCCTCCACAGGCCACACCTTCTAAGACCTCACTAAAACAGTGCCACCAAACTGGGGACAAATGTCTGAATACTCAAACCCTATGAAGGACACATCCACAAACCACAGCCCTCTCCATGACACCTTAATCCTGGGTGTCTTCACTGCAACTAAAGCTGTACTTTCACTGGTGGCCTTCCTGACCTCTCAGGGTGCCAAGCCTAAGCTGCTGTCTGTGACTTCTTTACATTTTCAATGCCAGAACCATGCAGGAGATTCTTTCATATTACCATGTCCTGTTTCCAGCTTGAAATGGAAGCTTAAGCCCCCTCTGTTGTACTTTATGTGTCCTGGCCATGAGGAAAACTTTTCCAGAAGATTTTGCCACAATACCATCTGCTGACTGCTTGTTACGAAGGGGGAGGTACAGTCATGATTTTGTCACTAGGCCCCAGCTACAGTGTTTTATTGCTCGCCCGGAGGAGATTAGGTGGAATGAAGGATACATTTATATATATTATATACTATTTTCAATATCACACCAGTGTTGAGTGCAGTGCAATCAGGAACTAGAAAGGATTGTTGCTTTTTATAGAATGGGGACCCAGACAGAAGAAAGGAAAAAAGGTCTTGTTTCCTGACCTTTTCCATGAGGCTCTACCTTCAAGATGCTGACAATGTCCATGTAGGCATACATAAGGAGTGCATAATAGAATAGATACTGTTTGGTCTCCCATTACCCTCCACAGGTCTAGGAGTGTTATCATTGTTTACATAAATGTTAGAAATAAAATCCAAGGTCCAAGGACTCCATCCATACCATATAAAGAACATGAAACAAAGTAACTCAGTAAGACAATTTTACTTTTGCAAGTAGTGAGTTGCATGGTCAGTCAAACCTAGCAAGTACACAGGACTTGGAAGCTTGGTAGGTTTTTATCCCTAACACAAGAGTATTGAGTCTTTTACCCATTGGCTGGGGTCAGACCTCACAGTCTGTCCTGGTTGGCTAGTTTAAAAGAACAGGGTACAAAGGGAGAAGAGCTCCACTGCCCCAGGCTATCAGGCTCAGGAATGCACCAGGGCCTTTCCTTAAACAAAAGTCTTACAGGGTGGTGCGGATTAAAGAGATAGAATTCCTTGTCAAAAGCAAGTACCAAATTTTTAAGGTTTGAAAGGAAAGACTAATATTCAATGTTTCTTACTGGAAGAACCACAGTTACACAAAAGTCAAAGAGCATACTCAACATTGCACAGCTAGTGATGCTCTGAGTGGGGATTTGAACTCTGGGGAATAACAGATGCACAATGACTCAACATTTCCTTCCTCTTTGGCCTCTGTTTCCTTAACTGTGAGATGATAATGTCTGGCTATTATCAGAGGCTAGGGACCTTTGGCACAAAGCACTAGAAATGGAGCTGAGCAAAGTATTTGGGGAATATGGGTGAGGCTTTAATGGGGCATCAGCTCCCCAGCTGAAAGAAGTTAGTACTGACAGACAAGGCTGCAGAACAAAGGGAGAAGCTGGCTACATTTGTTCCAAGGATAGGTTAATAGGTGATCATGATCTTACCTAAGGGGTTTCAGGTGCTCAGAAACATGAGCAGTTGGTAAAAAGGTGAAGTCTTTAGATACCTAAGCTACTGCCTGCACCTGCAGCCACAGCAGTTTTTAGGCCCTGAAATTTACCTGAGGCAACTCTTAGCTGGGTCAAAATGTTTTTTCCACACAACAAAACTGGTGGGAAAATAATGGATTGCCATGAAGAAGGGTGAATGTACTGGACTGAGTTTTCCTCTTTGGGCTTCCTCTAGACATCATTCAGCTCTAACTGGGCATCCCAATGAGCCACCCCACTTTCAGGTCATGGTTGCTGGTTTCATGGGCCAAGTGGATTTTAGAAGGCAAACAACATACATAGACACCTCCTTTTTTGATTGTAGGTTGTATATTTCCCAGAACCCAAAGCTCCACTGTCTCCTGGGAAAGCATGTCTGGAATCCCAAACCCAGTGTCCTGACACTCAGATGTAATGTCTTGCTAATGATTTGGAACAGTTGTTTTCTGATTAAAACTTGGCCTGCAGCCCCTACTGGTTCTAGCACCTCCACCCATGAGTGGAATTAGAAGCAACTGGGCCCAAGAGCCTCATTCAGCAATGGGGTGGACCTGAAGGTATGCTACTCAGAGTGAGAGGTGCTGCAGATCTTGGTCCATTTCAGGGGTGAGAGGTAGGATAGAGTGAGCAGGGCCTGATGGGAGAGGAGAGGTCAACTCCTGAGGCTGGAGTGTTCTCAGTCTGAGTGGAGACATGGCAGTATCCCAAACCCTGATGTTTGCATGCTGAGCCCTGGAAGGGGCTCACACATCAATAGATGGCTGTTGCTCAGGTAGTGAGCCACCTGCTTCCCTAAGACTGGGTTCTTGTGCAGGATTCCTCCTGGCTCATGGTTCATATGTTCCCTAATTGCTTGCTGTTCCTCTAGCTATTGGAAGCTGAGAAGGATGAACAAGGACTGGGGAGTGAGGTGAGGCTGATTAGACCTCTGGGATCTAGCAATGAGGTCCAGCCTCAGAATGGTGTTGAATTTGGATGGTTGTCTGCCCCACTCTCATATCACTCAACCCCCTTGATCTCATCATAATTCAGAGACTTCCCAACCTCTCTAACCAATTTGTCTTCTCTTCCTTGCTCTTCTCCATGGCATCCTTTGCACCTGATGTGCTCTCTCTTATTAGACAGTCCTCCTCCAGAATGCCACTGGTTATGAATTAGCATCAGTCTCTCCTGGTTAAGACCAGGTCTTGCTCCTGGCTCAGGCAAAGAAGTCCTTAGAGCCTGGGGACTTAGTCAAAGCCATCAGAGCCTTCTCTCTCCCAGTTCAGGGAACAGGGTCTGGCACTCAGTTCTAAACTGGCTACTGTTCAGGAAATAAATGCTCAAAAACTTTTGCTTAGCATATATAAAGTTCTGGGTATGATACCCAGCAAAACAAAGATACTTGATAAGTAAAAGTGTGTTCAGAGAATTTTTCAATGTACAATATTGAATTTTTGTGAATGTCTATACAATGGATCTTACTCATATTTAAACTCCTTCCTTTCTGTATCCCCATAGCCTACCCACTGGATTTCATGCATCTCGTTACATATGTTAGGCTTATCAAGTCAAGTTTGTTTCCAGATGTTCCTCCATGTGAATTCATCTACTGGAGCTTATTCAGCATATCTAGTTTCATTCCTTTAAAGAGCTCCAACTCTCCTTCTCCCAGCAATAAAACAAACAAACCTTAAAACTGTCAGCAGTAACACACTATCACCCTCAGGCTCCTGAGGTGCACCCTAATCTCTTAGAGACTTAGACTCAAACCAAACTGAGAGTAATAGTTTCAGTGCAGAAAAGGATTTCAGGCATAGATATTTTGAAACAGAGATTGGCGATATTAAAGACATTTTAATACAGGCTTAAGCACGAAGGTTAAGAGAAAGAGATGTAATCAGAAATAGAGCATGACACACCAAACGTGGCTAGGTGTTTCCCAAGGGAGAGCAGAGGACAGTGAAACACACACATGAGAGACTGTAATAATTATCCTTTTTTTTTTTTTTTTTGGTGTTTTTGAGACAGGGTCTCCCTGTAGCCCCAGCGGCTGTAACTTGCTTTGTAGACCAGGCTGGCCTTGAACTCACAGAGATCTGCCTAGCCTCTGCCTCCCTGAGTGTTGGGTTAAGGTGTATGCCACCATGCCCTGGTGTAATTAATTATCTTGTTAGCATTAGTTATATACATTTTGATGGCTCTCAAGTTAAAACCTCAAGAAATTGCCAAGAAACCTTTCTTCCCGTTTCTCTCTTGTCACAGTGAGATTGAGTGAGGTGAAAACAGGGGTGCATTGAATGGAGTTAGAACTTGAAAAGGCAAAACCAGAAGCTATTAGGGGCACACAAGGGGTTTAGTTTAAGTCCTTTTCTAGTAAGTGAGGCTTGTGGTGAGACTCTGAGAAAAATGTAAGTTTATAGCTAGAAAGATGAGAAGGACCTTTAGCAGTCATTAATTATCGGGAATTTCTTCGTGCTGGCAAGCGGCTTCAACACAATTCCTGGGTAAGGGGACCTCAATTCACATATCTGCATTTTTTTCCATCCGGCCCAGAACTGCATAAGACAGCTATACCATTCTGTGTGTATTCTGAGGGACTCAATCTTAACATCCACAGAATACTTAGAATTACTAAATATAAAAATCTTTATGCTCATGTACTTCTGTGTGTTGTGTTGTGCCTGTGTGTGCACATAAGCATTTGTGTGTGGTGTGCATGTGAATATAGGAGTGTGTGTGCCATAGGACAATGTGGAAGTGCCATCCCCAAGGTTGTTGTCCTCATCTTCCACCTTGTTTCATTCACTACTGTGTACACCATGCTACTTTCCCCTGTGAGCTTCCTGGGATGCACCTGTTTTTGGCTCCCATCTCCCCATGGAGCACTGGGATTACAGACATGCTGCCATGCCCAGCTTGATGTGGGCTTTGAGGATTCAAACTCAAAGTCCTTTCTTATAAGGTAACCAAATTTACCCACTGAGCCATCCTCAGATCCTGAAATTTGCAAACCTTGTTTTTTTTGAAGTTTGCAAATTATTATGTTTATGGCTGACCAGAAAATACAATCACTTAGATGCCCATCAACTGATAAATAAGTAAAGAAAATAGGACACAGATACTCAGTGGAATTTTATGCAGCCACACGAAAAAAGAGAAAACACCA
Organism: Rhizomys pruinosus; assembly: GCA_009823505.1. Taxonomy (NCBI): domain Eukaryota; kingdom Metazoa; phylum Chordata; class Mammalia; order Rodentia; family Spalacidae; genus Rhizomys; species Rhizomys pruinosus. Next base: position 543,790 of record VZQC01001241.1, read on the forward strand.
GGGGTTGGTGGCAAATGCTTTAATACCTGGTTTACAATAGCAAGTTCCAAGCCAGCTGGGGTTCAGGGAAAAGCTGTCTAAAACAAACAAATTAAAAAGAAAGAATAAAAGAAAGAAAATGAAAAACATAAACTTGGCCATGGAGACCATCCTGTAATCTTAGCACTTAGGAGTAGTAGGCAGAGGATCAGAGATTCAAGGTCATTCTCAGCTAGATGAGTTCAAGACTAACCTAGGCCTACATGGGATAATCTGTCTCGAAAAAAGAAAAAAAAAAAAAGAAAGAGCAAGGCTAGAGCTAATTGCCACGCACTTGCCCACACATGCAAGATTCAATCCCCAGAACAATAAAAAAAATAAATAAAAATAGGATCTCTTTTTAAAGGGACAGGAAGAAAGATAAAAAGCTGACATGTGCCAGAAAAAATGAATGGAACTGGAAAGCATTACATTAAAATAAGCCAGACTCAGAAAGAAAAATACTACATGTTTTCACTTACATGTGAGATCATTGTGGAAGAGGGGTGTTAGAAAGATTTGTAAGAGCCAGGGGAGGTGGAGAAAAACCAGGAAACAGTTTTCCAGGCTTCTGGGAACTTGCTCATATAATGCAGTAATTAGGTAGCAAATAGATAACATTGCAGCTACAAAACCTACAAATACTTAAAAGGAATAAAAGGAAAAAAACTGGGCAAAGATAGGCAGGAGGCCCCACACCTTACCCCAGGAACTACTGGCAGTTTAGAAATCTTCTTACTGATTTTCATTGTGGTTTTTCCCAGTTTACACTCATATTAGCAGTGAAGAGCAGTTCCTTTTCTGCCATAAATTTGTCAATATTTGCTGTTCGTTTTCTTGATGGTAGCCATTCAACGGTGTGAAATGGAATCTGAGAGAGATTTTAATTGCATTTCTCTGCGGGTTAAGGGATGTTGAACACTTTTTCAATTATTTATCAGCCCATATAATTTTTCATTTGAGAACTGCCTATTCAGATCACTAGCTGATTTAATGATCAAATGATCTGGCTTTGAGTGATTGATTATTGAAGTTCTTTATATGTTTGTTTTTTTGCAGTTCATGTATTTTCCCACTCATTGTTATGGTTTCATTTGGCTTATGTAGGAAATGTTTTAATTTTATATAATTTTGTATAGGTAATTCTTAGATTATTTCTTATTGTAAATCCAGCAGGAGACACTCATTTAACCATTTGGAAGTTTTTTTTTTTTTCTTTTTTCTTTTTCTTTATTTTTTTTAAGGGATCGGTATAATAAGAAGAGCCACAGTTGTTTTCAGGATCACATTTAACATTTGCTCAGTCTTCCATACAATTAGGTAATTGTGCTAGGGCATCCACAGGATGAGGGATACACATTCATCATTTGTTTTTCTGGGACTGTCGTTACTTCACTCAGCACTGATATCTTTCCAGCTCCAACCACTTTACTCCAAGTTCATGATGTCAATCTTGTCTTTACTATTGCAGAGAACTGCCATTTGTATAGAATTGTACCACATTTCTCTATCCACTCATCAGTTGAGGCGCAGTTGGGTTTGGTTCCACTCCCTGCTATTGTGAAGAGCCTGCATTAAACATGGACGTAGCATGTATCTCTTGTAATAGATGAGTCTGTGGGTAATAACCAAGGAGACGGTGTGCTGGGTCAGTGGCAAGTTCATATCCAAGTCTTCCCAAGTTGACCCACACTGCTGTTGCCATAAGTGGCTGTACAACGTGACATTCCCAACCAGTCGTGGAGGTGTTCCCGGCCCCACAACCACTCTAGCAGTTGTATCATTTGTGGTCTTGATCTAGGCCAGTCTACACAGTGAATGTATCTTAAAGTGGCCTTAAATTTGCATTTGCTATTATATTAGCAACAATGTTAACACTGAAGATGTTTCTCCAGCCATCTCTAATTCCGCACTTGGTGAAAGTCTCTGTTCAGCCTCTTTGCTCCCCTGGTTGAGTGGGTCATTTGTTTTCTTCTTCTTTGTTTTTGAGTGTTTATACTTCTTGGAAATCAATGCTTTGTCAGATGTATCTGTGGTGTAAGGCTGTCTCCCACTCGGTTAGTCTTCTCCTCAACTTCCTTGATTGTGTTGCTTTTTGATGTACAAGAAGCTTTTGAGTTTATATGAAGGTCCCACTTTGTCAATTGTTTGACCTTATTTCTGCACAGGCTGCTAGTCTGGATTTAGGAAGTCTTTTCCTTGTGCCTATAGTCTTGTAGTGTGCTGGCCAACTTTTTTTCTATGGCCTTCAGAGTTTGGGGTATCATTAGTTTTTTTAGATCCATTTCTGGATAGTTGATTTTTGTATAGGGCGAGAGGTAGGGGTTTAATTTCATTCATCTACAAGTGGTGATCCTTTTTGCCAACACCAATTGCTGAGAATCTGTCTTTCTTCCATCATGTCTTCTTTTGCCACTTTCATTGTGTACTGAAAAAAAATTGTATGTTCTCAAGTTGGATTTCAGTTTTGTTCATTGGTGACAACACAGGTCTGTTTTGATGCCAAAAATACAAAGCTGTTTTTTATGACCGTAGGGGGGTGATACCCTGTAGTATAGTTTTTTATGAATTTTTTTTCTTATTTTCTCTTTTTTTCACTCAGGGTTGCTTTGGCTATTCAGAGAGTCTCTTTTGGTTTTTCCATATGAAATTAAGGACTTTTTTTTCTCCAAGCCTGGGAAGCAACAAACTCTTGAGGATTTTTAATTGGGATTGCATGGACGTATATATTAATCTTGAGTAGAATGCACATTTTTACTTATTAATTTCCCAATCCATTAAGCATGGGGAGTGTTTTCCATCTTTGATGGTCTTCTTCAATTTCCTTCGTCAGAGGGTTTAAAATTTTGTGTAGAGATCTTTGGTGTCTTTGGTTAGTTTTGTTCTCTAGTATTTTATTTGTTTTTGAGGCTATTGTGGAGGTGGGAAGGTCTCCGTTGTATTCCTGTCTTCAGTTGCTTTGTTGTTTGGGTATAAAGAAAGGCTACTGAATTTTTCTAGTAATTTTTTATCCTGCCAATTTAACTAAAGCTCTAATCATTTCTTAGGAGTTTTCTTGGTGGAGTTTCTTATCATCCCTTAAGTAAACAAATCATAGCAGCAAAAAGGAATAGTCTGACCTCCTCTTTTTCCAATTAGTACTCAGTTAACTTTCCTTTTCTTGCCTTATTGCCCTCAGAGTGTTTTAAGCTACTATACTGAAAGAGGAATTGGCGGTGACCGGGACTGAGCTTGCCACGTTCCTACCTTTAAAGGGAAAGCTTCTAAGCGTTTCCCCATTAGGAGATCGATTAGCTGTTGGCGTTCCTGTGATATGGCTTTGATTACCATTGAAGAATGATGCCCTTCCTGATCCAATTCCCTCTAGGACTTTAGCAGATGAGGGATGCTGGATTCTTGTGTCAAAGGTTTTTTTTTTTTTTGTGTTTTATATTTTGTTTTTCTTCAGTCCATTTATATGTTTGATGATATTTATTAGAATTTTTCATATGCTTTGAATACATCCCTGCATCTCTGGTATAATCAAACTTGGTCTGTGATGTGATCTTTTTGATGTGAGGTCAGTATGCGCATTTGCAAGTATCCTGTTAGGAATTTATTTGCATCTGTGTTCATTAATGAATGGGTCTATAGTTCTCTTTTTTGGTTGTATTTTTGCCTGCGTTTTTGGTAATAAAGTGATGCTGGCTTCATAGAAGGAATTTGGGAGAATTCCCGCTGTATCCTAAATCATTTGAGTAATAATGGTGTAAGTCCCTTTTGAAATGTTTTTATAGAATTCTGCTGTGAAACATCTGTGGGCTGGGCTTTTTTTTAGTTTGGGAGGTTATCTTTTATTACTCTTCAATTCTTCATATATTACGGGTCTGTTTAAGCTGTTGATCTCTTCTTGGTTTAGCTTTCACTGATTCTCATGATTTAGCATATTAATCCTATTTCTTTTAGGTTTCAAAACTTAGTAGATTTTAAGTTTTTGAAGTATTACCATATGACTATCTAGATCTTTTCATTTTTTTCTATTTGATAGTTCCTCTTTCATCATGGATCAATTGATTTGGAGTTGTTCCTTCTTTCTTTTTGGTTAACTAGAGGCTAGAAGGTCTGTCTATCCTGTTTATACTCTTCAAAGAAACAACTTTTGGACTTCATTGATTTTGTAATGTGTTCTTTGTTATCTATTTCATTGATTTCCTATCTGATTTGTTATTTCTTCCTGCATTTAGGGTTCATCTGTTGTTATTCTCGTGTTATATTTTTTTTTTTTTTTTTTTTTGTTTACTACTTTCTTCTTTTTTAATGTAGTCCCACCCTAGGCTATAACTTCGCCCCTTAGGACTGCTTTTACGTATCCCATAGGTCATGTTTGTTGTGGTCTGTATTATCACTGTCACTTCAGTTACCAAGAAGGTTTTATGTTCTTATCTTTAGCTCCGTCTGACCCATTTCATTATTCAAGAGTAGTGGTGTTTAGTTCCATGTGTTCTTGTAGAATATGATGGGCTTGTCCTGGTGTTGATAGTGAGTTCTATTGTCCCGTTGTTGGTCTTATGAATGCATGGATTATTTCAATCTTTTTGATACTTTTGTGAAGTGTTTCTGTGTCCCAGTATGTGGTAGATTTTAGAGACTGTTCCATGGGGTGTTGGAGAAACTTGATCCTGGTTAGGACAGGCTAATTCGTAGCTACAAGTCTCATCGCGTAGTTATTTTTTGTTAGAGCTGTGAATATTTCGGTCTAGAGTGTCTGATTAGGTCCAATTTGGTGTATCAGATCATCAGTTTCAATGTCTCTCCTGTTTATTTTTGTTTCTTGACCTGTCAAAGGGTTCAGTGCGGTTATTGAAGTCCCCTACTTATTAGGGTACTGGGGTTATCGTGCTTGCAGGTCCCGTGAAGAATTATACTTTATAAAGTTGGGCTGCACCAGAGTTTTGTGCAATATATTCATGATTGTGAAATCGTCATGGTGAATTGTGTTCCTTTGATAAAAATGTAATGCCTTCTTTGTTCTCTTCTGAATTCTTTTACTTTTAGAGTTCTATTTTGCTCTGATATTAAAATAGCAACACCTGCTTTCTTTTAAGTACTGGCACTCACATCGCAGCAATGTTAACGTATAGAGAACGGAGACTGTCATGTTTGGAGATATTTTTCCCATCATCTTCCACTTTAAGTTCCGGATGCCTATCCCTTCGAATGTAAGATGCGTTTCTTGTAAGACGCATATTGAATGGATTCTGTTTCCTAGTTCCAATCCCTCCAGTCTATGTCTTGTTTGGATTGGAGGAGTTTGAGGTCCATTAAATTTAAGGTTATAACGGATAGTTGTGTATTGCTTTCTTTCACGCTTATCTATCCATTTTGCATTTTTGGTTAGGTTTCTACTTCGCAGTTATTCTGTATTCAACTTCTCTTTCTAGAGTCTGGGAGAATAGTGCGCCTCCCTTTTCATTCTGTCCCTTTGCATCTCCTTCCAGTTATCTCCGTGAAGGCTCTGGTTTTCTAGATAATCTTTATTCGTTCCATGTTGGGTTTATCTCATGGAGATTCTTTCTCTCTCACTTCAACTGATAATCGACCGAAGCATTCCCTTTATAAGGTAGGACTCACGAAGGCTGCCCTCCTGTCACACTCCCTCTTGCAAAATCAGTGGCTTGATAGCAACCTTCGCTAGGGCATAAGGCAAGAAAAANTATGTGTATGAATGTACTGCCTGCATGCAAGTCTGTGCACACGTGTCGTGCAATGCCGCGGAGGTCAGAAGAGGGTCTCGGATTCCCCTGGAACTGGAGTTCTCCTGGAACTGGAGTTCTCCTGGAATTGGAGTTTCAGACGGTTCTCAGCCGCCATGTGGGTGCTGGGGATCGAACCTGGGTCCTCTGTAAGAGCGGTCAGCGCTCTTAACCGCTAGGCCATCTCTCCAGCCCCTCAAATAAACTTTTAACACCTTCTTTAACCACTCGAGCTTCCACGTTAAACCTAGAATCTCTACTCAGTGGGCTCATATAGATTAAACTCAGTCTGATCCAATTTTATATTCCTTCCACCATTATCCCACACCCTTAAAATCCATTCCCACACATATTCCTTAGGCTTCTGCTGGAATGAATCGGCAAACTCATTAATTTCTTTAGTGGTGTAGCACACCTCGTGGACCACACCTTCTATCTCACCTTTGGGGGCTTTTTTAGCATGGACTCTGGTTATAGGTCTAGAGGCAACAACTGTTGGGCCCTGAGGGACATTAGCTCCCACTGGGAGGGGGAGATTAGTTTCCTCAGGCAAGGGTGGGGAGGAGGGATCTGCAGGGTGTGGATTCTCTGCTGAGGGTGGGGAGATTAATTCCTCAGATAAAGAAAATCCCTCAGAATCCAAGGGTTCAAAATCCTCATCATCATGGTGCTCCCACACATCTCCATCCCAAGTTTCAGGGTTCCACCCTTTCCCCACCAGTGCTCTCACTTTGACTGCTGACACTCTTTGCAGTTGGGAATTAAATTTGCATTGTAAATCAGCCAAATGTGTAATAAGGGCTCCAGCTTGATTTTCTGCCACTTTAGCTCTTTGGCTGCTGGAGAGAAGATGCTCTTCCAGAGCACACTTGGAAACTTTTAAACTGTTGTTTCTAATCTGGAGGTGGTTAATTTTATCATTGAGGTCCTTATTTTCCTCTATCATTTTATCCAGAGATGCTAGGAGCAACCAGGCAACATCATTATTTTCCTTATTTTTCTGCAATTTCTCAAACATTTTATATATAGAGTCGCTAAATTCCTTGCTTCTCACAAGAGGTGAGTTAGGTGAGTCAAATGGATCTATCTTCACAATTACATCAAATAGTCTGCACCAAGGATTATCATTCCTCTTCATGCCACCAGGAAAGCCTTCAGTAACTCTTGGCTTCATTGGGTTGGAGAGCTGGCTCCAGAAACTACCAAGCCCACTAAAGAAATTCATCCTTTCGATTCTGTTTCTCTAGAACCACTCCTAGTACCAAAATCTGTATTAGTCAGGGTTCTCTAAAGAAATAGAAGCAACAGGACTAATATATAGCTATATACAATTTATTGATTTGCTCACATGACAGAGTTCAAGGAGTCCAACAGTAGCCGCACCGCAGTGGAGAGGCTGAAAATCCAGGGAACTGCTCAATCCACAAGGCTGGATGTCTCAGTAGTCCCAATCTGGTGCTGAAGGCCCAATGGATTCCAGGAGATCTGCCAGTCAGTACACGCTGGGATCCATAGGGTTGATCACAGCAGCAAGACAAACTCACCAGTGAGAGGGGCAAGCTGTAGGAAAAAAGGGACCAGATCCCTCTGGCATGGCCTTTAATACTGCCTGCCAGCAGAAGGTAATGCCCATATTTGGGGTGGGCCATCCAGGTTGAGGTAGTCCAATCTGAAAATCCTTTATCTCTTATTTGTTCCTTAGTCCAGTCAAGTTGACACCCACGATTAACCATCACAGAGGGTTACTGGACCCCCTTTTTAATTGGCATACCAGACACAGGTGGCTGACCTGGCTTGTGATGGTTGTCAGAGCCCAGGCTTTGAAACTATAATCTCCTTAGTTTGGTGCTACTGACAAGTGGTGGATCTGTTAAGAGGTGGGAGGTACTTAAGCTATTACAGACATATCTTTCAAGGGATTCTTGTCCCTTCCCTTTCTTCTATCTTTGTTCCCTGGCTTTTGTTTTGTTTTGTTTTGGTGTATAAACAGAATTTTTAGTTTTCAAATTCACAGTCCTTTTTTGAAAATGAAACAAAACAGAGTTCGATGTTGTTAACAATAAACAAAATTCCAGCAGTTCAAGAAAATTGGAAACTTTGAACTCCCAGCATTCACAGAGGCTCTGAATTATGCAGCCAAATCAACTGCTTTGAACCCATATTTGTTATGGGATTGGGGACAGTTCAGTTCTTTCCATGGCAACTGACTATGTTGCCATAAACACTACAGTATGGTCTCAAATGATCCAGCACTTGTCGGTCTATGACTGAGATAAGGGCTTATTAAAAATAAGGAAGCTAGAGCCAGCATCTTAGAGGACAAGATTTACATTATATAAATAACATTTTCTCATTTTGTTTGGTGAGACCCAATGTGAGCCAGTGCTGTTCTTCCTTAAACACTTATTTTTTAAAATTTATTCTTTTACGTATATTTTTGTACAAGATTATGTTACAAATAGAATCCAGACTCATGTCCCCCTCCCAAACCCCCACCCCACCAGATTCACCCTTTCAGTCAGTTCTTTGATGCTGTCCCCTCTGTCGTCCGTGCTGTTGTTCTTTCCAATATGCATCACTCCCAACAAGAAATGTTTACAACTAGGTTATTGGCACTAACATCCACAGATGAGGGATACCATTTATTGTTTGTTTTTCTGGGATTGTGTTTATTCACTTAACATAATATCTTCCAGTTCCATCCATTTACCTGCAAAGTTCATGATGTTGTCTTTTTTTACCACTGCATAGAACTCCACTGTGTAGACGTACCACATTTTCTCTATCCAGTTGAGGGGCATTTCTCTATCAGTTGAGGGGCACTTGGGTTGGTTCCAATTTTTTGCTATTGTGACCAGAACTGCAATAAACATAGCTGTGCATGTATCTCTAAGGTAAGAAAAGTCTTGTGGGTATATACCCAGGAGTGGTATGACTGGGTCAGGTGGTAAGCTCATTTTGAGTCTTCCAAGGGTTCTTCACCTGCTTTCCATAGTGGTCATAGAAGTTTACATTCCCACCAACAGTGGATGAGTGTTCCCCTTTCCCCACAACCTCTCCAGCACTTGGTATCATTTGTTTTCTTGATCCTAGCCATTCTTATTGGAGTGAGATGATATCCTAAAGTGGTGTTAATTTGCATTTCCTTAATTATTAGCAACATTCAACACTTAAGATGTTTCCCAGCCATCTCTAATTCATCACTTGTGAAGTCTCTGTTCAGCTCTTTGCTCCATCTTTTGAGTGATTCATTTGTTTTCTTTCTTCTTTGCTTTTTGAGTAGTTTATATACTCTGGAAATCAATGCTTTGTCTGATGTATCTGCGGTGGTTTCCTCCCACTCTGTGGGTGCTCCCTGGATTTTAATGAAAACTATTCTGCCATGTGTTGTGATGTGCTATCTCAGTGTAGACTCAAAGCTACAGGTGAACTGATCATGAATTGAAACACTGAGCCAAAATGAAAACATTTCTTCTCAGAGATTTGTTACAATAACAGAAAAATGACTAATATACCTGAGGACCATACATACAAAGGGGCCACAGGAAACCAACTATGGAGACATGGGAAAAGAAGGATGGCCCAGGGGCACTCTAGAGTCCCTGGAGCTTTCAGATGTATTGATGAGCTTATGTGTGGATCTTCAGCTTCATTCTCATTTCACATGTGAGGAAAGTCTCAGAGATGAATCAAGAGGTAGAACTGTTCAGTTCCCTAAGCTGGAGTAGCCTTTTGCATTAGAGTTCTCTGGGAATTCTGAATCACTTTAAGCCTCTCCTTCCACCCATATGATCCTCTTAAAAAATGATTCACTGCATGAGCATTTCTCTTTCTTCTTTCCCCCAGGCTTTATGTCCTGAGCTACATTACCAGTACCCCAATTATCTCTCTAAAATTGTTCCTTTGGGGAATTAAATTTAGACTTTCAGATAAGATAGTGGATGAGAAGCCTCAGCCATGACACTTGGTGAAAGAAAATGGGTAAGATAATATAAAATCAACTCTTTTCCCTCAAGAGATAGAATCTGTAAATGAGCTTATTAGGCTAGGTGAGGTGTCCGTGGGGGAACACATGGATGCCCTTGTGAACTGGCACAAATAAGCACCTGGACAAACCAAGCTGCACCAGTGAGCACAGTGGAAACCACCCAGGAAGGCCTGCTCCTCACAACACATCAGCTCTCAAGAAACAGGTGGGGAAGAGGTATTTCTGGACCAGCTGAGGTCCATGGAAATTACTAATTGCCTCTTCTCCCTGACTCACTGGCACCGTGAAACACTGAGGATGCTTCTGAAACCAATGGCTCACACTTGCTCTTCCAACATATAGCACTGAGCCAGCCAAGTTGAATCAAGTCAAGAAAGTGCCATGGAGGCATCTGAGAATTACTACTCAGTTCAGGGAAAGTCAGAAACCTACTCCAAAACCTGATGATTTGAGTGAGCTGATGACCCCAGAACTCATATCATCTAAGGAGAGAACCGGCTTCTGCAAGCTGTTCTCTGACCTACACATGCACTCATGCTGGGTCACATGCCTGTATACAGACACACACACACACACACACACACACACACACACGTTGAATAAAATAAGGAAGTGGATAAAAGACATGAGAGAATAATTCAATAAAGAGAGTACTGAAGAAAAGCCAAGCTGAAATACTGGAAATGAAAAACACAGTATGTGAAATAAAAATTCTGTGGAAAACCTTCCAGTAGAATAGATCAAGGAAAACAAAATATCAGAATTTGAAGACAGTAGAGAAAGCATAACATCCCAACAAAGATAAATTAATAATATATGAATGGGCCTTTTGAGACATTTGGGGTGCTATGAAAAGACCAAATCTGAGAATCATGGCAAGGAAGCAAAGAATTTCATGCTAAAGATATAGAAACATTTTATTTTTTTATTTTATTTAATTTATATATATATTTTTATCAAATCTAGACCTGTGTCCCCCACCCTATCCCCCCACCCCACCAGAGCTCATGCACTCTGCCAAACATGCTTTTCATCTCTTTCTCAGTCTTTCTCAATATTCTCCATGTGGAAGTTGACTGTTTTGAGCAGAAGTTCACTGTTTCAGTCAGTTCTTTGATGCAGTCCTTTCTGTTGTTGTTGTTGTTGTTGTTGTTGTTGTT